>VWZD01008884.1:42847-60182 GCA_013396695.1 Sakesphorus luctuosus | reverse complement strand
TTCTCATATTAAGTTTGATTACTTTTCTTTTGCTTTTCATAATTTGACATGTTTATATCATTTTAGAGAATGTTATGGTGGTGGAAGTTAAGAAACTGACATCCTCTTTTCTGTTTAACATTTTTTCTCTGATATAATGAATATCGTTTCTCCACTTTTCCATAGTCAGCACTGACCATGATCTAATAAAGCAAGGTCTTTAACAGCTCAGAATTGTCCCTGACATTGTCTTGTCAGTTGTATCAGACCTTGAATGGTACAGACTATGAAGATCTTTCAAAAACATTTTGACAGAGTGGCAGAACATTTATAAAACAAGCAGGAATTTTAAATCACTTTTGGATACATAAAGTAGCATGAAAATTACTTGGCAGATGGTTGGATCATACATTCTACAATATTTTTTCTAAGGTTAAGGCTCAATGACTTTACAGTATAATGTACACTGACACTGTAGATTCATTGCCATATATTCAAAAACTTAAAGAATATCTCATAGCATGTCTTAGATCAGCATCTTTTTGTATGCTATTTCCAGGCTTTTTCAGTAATAAGGCTTATTCTTATATTCACCCACAGAATTTCAGTTAAGTTCTGCAAAGACTAAGAATGTGTGTAAATTCGAATGCACTGCTATGAGAAGAGATTTTTTTAACGTGACACAGAAGAAATATATAAATTATAATTTTAGACTTTATGTGTGTGTGTATGTTATTGTTTATGAAAGAGCACAATTAAACTTTTACCAAAACTTCAATGGAAAATGTTATGTTGAAAACCATGGCAGAAAAGGAATATTTTCCAAACTTATTGCTAAAATTTCTAATTAATACCATTAAATTACTCATGTTCTAAAGACATTATATCACTTTCTGTAAATTAAACGTTGAATTCAATGACATGTCAATTTACGTTACTGATGTTCATGATATTATTTTACTTTATATAAATGTTGCTTTGGACATGTGTCAGAGAAATCAATTAACAGATTTTATTTTATAATAGTAATTTCTTTTGCTATTGAAAACAGAGTGTACAATACAGGACAACAGAAATTCAATTTCTAACTTGAATTTTCCTTTCTTATAAAAAGAAAAGATGAAAAATATGTATCTCGGCTTGCTTCACATTTTTGCAGGAGTATATATGAAAAAGGGAAGATGCAGTTGCCAATAAAAAACCTGAAATAATTTTTTTAAAGAAAAACAAAAGTGACAGTGTCTAATCATCATCATCATCGTCACAATGAAAGTTGAAAAAGGAAATATTTCTGATCTTTCATTCTAGAAAGCTGCATAGACATTTTTGCGGGCAAATTATGCCCTAAGTTAGTTAAAATCATAGTTACAAAGGACATTTTCTTAGAAGTCACAACCAGACTCCCATGGAAAGATATAGTGAGAGTTTTGGTGTTTGTTTTTTTTTTTTTTTTTTTAAGATTTACCTGTAGTTGGAACCTAAAAGAGCAGATTTTCCTATCCATTCATTAAAGACCAGCATCATTGCCATCAATTCCATTTAACATGAGAGTTCATCTGATGTAATTTTTTTTTTTAAATTTTATTGAATATCCCTTTCTTTTGCCTACAAAGTAACTTTTCACTTATACACAGGAGAATATAATATTTTAAAAATAAATACTAAAATATATTAAAAATATAAGTAAAACAATATACTTCATTAGTCATGAAGTAATTTTGCTAATTTAGGAGACTTTATCTAGTCAAAATCAGGATAAAGAATGACCCATTCCCATAGCTGTATTTCCATAACCTCAGGACAGAGAACCATCTGGTACTTCCTGGCTAAACTTGTGCCCTTCATGAACACAGTTTGTGATTATAGATGGTCTCTTAGATTTTTGTACTTGGGTCCATCTGTTCATATGGCATTACGCCTACATGCAAGTCAGTCTTCCCACAAATTCACTGGTGCTGGACATCAGTGAGTTCAGACTAGCCATCTGGATAAAATTGCAGTTGCCATATTTTTCAGCTGCACATACAGTTCTTCCTCAGTGACATCAGTTTCATGAGACACTGACGTACTACTGGACATATAATTACAGAGTGATGAAATTACACCTTCAAATAAGTAGATTAATGCTCATTAAATTCTTATAAGGAGTAATAACATCTCTCTAAAGCAAAGTCATCTGTGGGGAAAAAAAATACTTTCCTGTGATAATCCACTCAACACCATCACAAGTTATCATTAGCTGCAATCAGGTCTAGGCCAAATGAGAAGTATTTTGAAAGAATGCTTGTTCCAGGTCTGGCTAGGATGAAGTTATGAAGTTAAGTTTCTTCAAGGCAGTCCTTATAGTGCAGCACTTTGCATTTGATGCTGCAGCAGTGTCAGTAACCACCACTGCTTTTGTTACTGCTGAGCTTGCAGAGCATCAAGACTACTCTTTCTTCCCTGCCTCCCCCAAAACGAGTATGCTGGGCAAGAGGTTGAGTCGAGGCACAGCTGGGACTGCTGAACTTAACTTACCAAAGGGATTTATAAGAACAAATACCATGCTCAACCATAAAAACAGGGAAAGGAGATATTTTTTTTTGTTGTTATGGTGGTTGTAACTATTATGTCCTGCTTCCCAGGATGTGAGATAACTTCCTGCCCATGGGAAGTAGTGAATTACTTTCTAGGCTTGCTTTTCTTGCACATACAGCTTTTGCTTTTCTTATTAAACCATCTTTACCTTAATTCATCAGTGTTTTTACCTTCCTTGTATCTTTTCTTTCCATCCCCAGGGAGAGGGAAGTGAGTAAAAATCAAGGTGGTTTTCTGGCTGCTAGCCAGGGCCAATCTACCACAAATGTGAAATAGGATTTAAAGGCAGAAATTTTCTTTGCAAAATACAAGCTTGAAGACTATTAAAATCCACACATGTCAATAGACTATGTCCAATTCAGGAAATTTTACATGTCCAATAAAACACTTCAGTTTTTTTAGAAAACAATTGAATTTTTACTTGAAAGGACTCTCTTGGAGATGTGGACAAACACCTTTGGTTTTCAGCAACAGAAAGAAACAACACAAAGTATGAAAACTACTAACGCAGAATGTTTTTTCATTTTTTAACTATCTGGGTGAAGAATAAAAATACTTATGCCTTAATGGACAGACGACCAACATTTTATAATCACGGAGTTGTGACTAAATACATTTACATATAAGTTTACTGTTTCTCTTATTATTTGGTATATTTTTTTCCTATTATCTTGTGGTAAGTTGAGAGATTAAGCATATGCATTATCCAAAAGTGTTTTTTCAATGAGATAAATAAGTCAATAACTAGCAATAATGACGCAAGAAAATAGAAGCTTAGCAGTGAACTGGTTAAGTCAATGAGTCCTGAAACTGAAAAGAACAAAAGAAAAAAAAAAGGAAAAAGAAAAAGCATTCAAACCAAACAAATGATCACTGTGATTGCAATGAAATCTCCATATTCTGAGTTATAAATTTAGACATCAGATCTACATAGCAAGGTTTGCGTTAATTTGTAAAAAAATGTGTATGGGTATAAGAATTATACTGTGCAGCTGGACTTTGGACCTACATAGAACTCTGGGGAAATGTCATATAGAATAACTTTGTAACTGGCAAAGAGAGATCTGGAAATATTCATATGGCCAAAAGTGTTATGAAAACATGGTAAACAATTTATGTCAGTAACAGAATGGACTTGTGTAACTGTAGCTTTGCTGTTTGTGCCTAAAGTGATACAGAGTTTTATAATGAGCCAGGGGGAGGGGTAGGGGTAGGGGGTTGGAAATGACTAGTTAACAAAGTAGGTTGTCTTACCTATTGTCCAACAAAAGAGTTCAAATATGTACAATTATGCAGTACTTAAAGTAAAACAATATATTGCTAACTCGTCCTAAAGATTCTTACACATTACAGAAGCAAAAAAGAAAGAGCAGAAGTGTTTGACTTCATAGTCAATGGACTGCAATTAATCTTTCAGGAAAAAAATGAAGCATTTAAGATATTAATTGAAACAATTTCAATTTGAAGAGGGTAATTTTGAAGGGTTCATATTTATCGTATCATGCAATGAATAGGAACTATAAGCTGGGATCAAAACCAAAACAAAATCAACTTATGTATGCATTACATCATGCTTTTTGCAGAAGAAATTGTCATTTACATCTTCTTAAGATGCTTTTCTAATGCAAATGAGATGTTCCATATATAGTGATTCAAGGAAATCTAAGAACAGCATTTTTAAGCTATTAAATAGCAAAATTGAATTACTGTGCAAAATTCTCACTTTTAAAGGACTTATAAGGAAAACTTACTTAAAAAGGAAATTCTTTAGCTGTACATCATTAGTCAGAGTATTTCAAGTCTTTACATTGTTTCTTATTTGTAAGATTATTCTCTACAGCATTTCTCAGCTGTTCTATATATGTCTAAAGCCCAGCTGTACACTGTAACTCTTAGACCCATACACATTTACTCAGTTAGGGTATTCCAAGTCTTTACCTTGATTATGAATTCTAGCTAATGAGACTGAATGTGATTCTTGTAAAAGCATGAATCCTAAAAATATAGTATCAAAAACACTTACAAGGGACACTGAGTATAGTCCCTGAAAGCTCAGTCCCTTATGTAGTAAGCAGTGAGTTCATAGAAGGGTCCATAAAACATTTACTATAGTTTTTCCCTACTCCACTAGCAGACAGAAAGTAGAGATCATCTCTCAAATCCTGTTATAAATGAATAAACATTTCTTGAAAAGCAGGTTATTGGTTATAACAATCAACCAAAAAGTAGAAAAGTATCTACAATAATATGTTTCCTTTTGTCATGGACAATACTGTCGTATCTATGAAGCTGATTTCTGAAATAGGATTTCTTGGTTGTGAATGAGTATAGCTCCATAAGCAGAGTTAAAACATCTCACATTTTCTAGCAGCAGTACTACTCCAAAACCTATGACAATCCATTTATTTCTGAACAAAAGAGTATCATTCAACTAGGAATCTGACAAGCCCATTTCAACATTGCTTTGAATCAAGTTAGGCCGAAGAATTTCTGCAGTTCCATCAGCTGGCGATGCAACACTTCAGTTGCAGTTTGCTCAGTACATAACATTCCACAAACATTCCTGGGAACCCAAGCAGTACTTCAAAAGCACATCTTCGCTGTTAATAAAAACTAAGTTAATTAGTTCGCAGACATCAAGTAGTCTAGCTATAACATGAGTGCATTTGCAACTGCAATATGTTTTGTGTGTAACATAAGTCAGTGTTCTAAGCACAACTCCTAATAAAATAATAATGTCCATAAGTATCCTCTGGTGAGGTTCTTATACATATTCGTTTTGGTGTAGCATATAGCAGAGGTAAACTTGGAAATACTTTGCTACTAGATACTTTTTTTACACATCCCTTTTGTGTGTATCAAATTTTCTGAAACTCAGAGATAATAATAGAGAAGTTGTCAGATAATATTTTTTGCTTTCCTCTAATCCTCTTCTGTTCTCAATGTATTTGAATGGTAAGAAGAAATCTGTGGCTATGGAGAAAACTATTCCTAAATACCATGAAGGTGCCATGCAGTTACTCCAAGGGAAGGAAGAAATCAATATTTCCTAAGTCACAGCCATTTCTAGAAAGTGATTTATTCAGGCCAATTTTCTTTCTAATCAGGAGAATTTCAAGGTAAATCAGTTTAGTTTAGAATGATAGGTTAACTATCAAATCCTCATACAGGTAAAACTGAGAGACATGAATCAAAGTCCAAGTTGTTGCAAAAGGCAAAAGTTTTATCTTTCTTCCCAGATACAGGAAAAAGGCCCAGATATGAACAAAGCAGATACTTACGAAAAGTTAGAAGAGCACACAGTTAAATATTGTTCTCTATTCATCATAATTTCAGTCCATATTTCACTTCATAGCTTCTTTCAGGGTAAAATCTAGTGCAGTGAAGTAAGTAGAAACTATCTTGGTAGGACAGAAATTAATTTATGATGTGTCAGGCTCAGCGCCCAGGGCTCACGCCTCCCAGGTTCCTTCCCTCTCTCCCATGTGGCCCCTGCTCACATTGTATCCCCTGGGGTTCCTTCCCCATCCTGGATGTCCCTGTGTGGTTTCTCCCATTACCTGAGCCTGTCCCATCCCTGCCTTTGAGCCTAAACCTGCCCCAAGATGTGCTGTCCAATCCTCTCCAAACCCCACCCCTATTGGGACCCTTATAACCCAGACCCTGACTGGAAATAAAGGCTTTCAATGTGTTCACCACCCCTGTGTGTGTCT
Organism: Sakesphorus luctuosus; assembly: GCA_013396695.1. NCBI lineage: Eukaryota > Metazoa > Chordata > Aves > Passeriformes > Thamnophilidae > Sakesphorus > Sakesphorus luctuosus. The sequence continues at coordinate 53,913 of VWZD01008884.1, read as the reverse complement.
GAATTATCTCGGGAGCGATACCCTACCCAGTCCTGAGAATGATGTTTGGTTTCCATTAAGTATTTAAATAGTTTCATTGTTTGCATGAAATAATCTCTTACTGAATGAAAAAATCCAAATTTGATTTTTTTTCCCACAACACTGCAACAAACTCAGTGGACAGCTTTCTACTAATATCAATAGACTTTTCAAGCAATATCGATGACCTAATGATCCAGACTGTTTCACACATGAAAGCATATTGCCTTTAATGAAAGTTCTGCATACATTTGAGAATTGAGTGTGAAATTCAAAAATCACTTCAGATTTCCAATGTATTAATTTTAATACAATGTTTTTCTACTCTTAAACATGCAGGTTTCTCCTTGGTCTATTACCGTTTGCAGTAAAAATTAATGCAGCAGTGTGATTTTCACAGATATGAGGAGAACTTTGCCTATATACGTACAGTTTATTCACCTAAACTTTCAGTGCCTTAGTTATGAATAATTCTATAGAGAAAGTAGTGTTTGCCATCCTCTTGTCTAAATATAAACAATCAAATGTGGTATTCATACCTTTAAAAATGTTTTCATATTTATTTTTTTTGAAATCAATTACTTCAGTAAAACAGATAAGGTCAGTAAACACGTATAGCACAGATTAAATGAATTACTCTGATTAAAAATTGGCATTTTCTTTTCCAAACATAATTAAAATATAAAATTAATATGTGATAAAAACTTATTTGTTCTATTCACAGTATCACAGAGAATGCTGAGTTGGAAGGGACCCACAAATATCAAGTCCAGTCTCCAGCCCAGCACAGGACCATCCTCAAGAGGCACATCATGTGCCTGAGAGTACCAGCTAAATGAATCTGCAGTAGTTTTAGTCAGGCCTCGATGTAGGCTTTAATTTTAGTAGGCCCTGATAATGTTCCGTGGATTAGGAGAGACAAGTATCACCTGACTTAAGCAACTAAAGAAATATTTCATATTGTTTGATGTCAAAACAAGTATAAAAAGAGAAGATGGTGGATCTTCTGTCTCTTTTTGACCTTTGCTCAGCCCCAGGAGGACGCGCTGCTGCCACACTTGAGCCTCATTGCCACCCCCATGGCTGTTGTATCTAGGGAAGTAGCATCTTATTACTGGGGTTTCTTTCTCCTCTCTTGCTGGGAGTTTTCTCAGGAAGAATCTTTTGAGGGGGTTTTGTGAGTTTAGTTATTTGGAATCTGTATCATTGGGTTGGGTAACTCGGCAGAGCTGTTATTATTTCTTCTCACATTTGTATATATATGTGTATATATTGTATTCTGTTTTTGTTTTCTCTCTTTTCTGTGTAAATATAAAAGTATAACAACAAAATGTTTCTACTTCAATGAATTCAAACAAAGAGCAAGTAGCGGCAGCAGCAGCAGGACCCAGACAGCAGGGCAGCTGGAGCATGTCCTGGCTCTACTTTGGCCATGATGGAACTGAGTGAGCACCTCCCACTCCTGTATTCATATCTCAGGTTTGTGTCATCTAGTATGAAATGTTTCTCTGGTTACTTAGTCAGGTGATACCTGTCTCTTCTAATCTACGTAGATTCTCTGAGCATGATAATTTGAGGCCTAGCTAAAACTACCACAGATCCTGTCCCTGGTCACCACAGAGAAGAGATCAAGTTCTGCCCCTTCCCTTCCCCTCATGAGGAAGTTGTAACTGCGATGAGGTCTCCCCTCAGTTTCCTCTTTTCCAGGCTGAACAGACCAAGCGGCCTCAGTTGCTCCTCATACAGCTACCCCTCAGGGCCCTTCATCACCTTCATCCTCTCTCTTTGGACACTCTCTAATGGCTTAATATCTTTCTTATGTTCTGGTGCCCAAAACTGCACACAATATTCACGGTGAGGCTGTCCCAGTGCAGACCAGAGTGGGACAATCCCCTCCCTCAACTGGCTGGCGATGCTTTGCCTGGTGTCCCCCAGGACATGGTTGGCCCTTCTGGCTGCCAGGGCACTGCTGATTCATATTCAACTTGCCATTGACCAGAACCCCCAGGTCCCTTTCCATGGCACTGCTTTCCAGTATCCCATTCCCCAGTCTCTACATATATTCAACATTGCCCCACCCCAGGTGCAGAATCTGACACTCTTTGTTGAACTTCTTTATTCATCTGGTGTTTCATGAAAACAGAGAAGAAAGAATATAATAAAACATAAACTGCATTTCATTTTTTTTTAACTTTGATCAATTCTGTCATGTCTGGAGTAGAAATGGGAAATTTGAGTGAAGAATTTACCTTTAGCCCACAGATTGTTTTTGTGGTCTAATAGTCCAAAGTATTAATATAGAAAAACATTAACAATAATAATGCAGTTAAAATGCTTATATAAAAGCTTCCTTGTATCCCTCTTCTATACACGCATTCAGTGTTTCTCTGGGCACACCCCCAAGCATTCCTCAAGAAGAGTAGGGTGTGGACAAGTTTTTTAATAGCCTTCAGTGTCCTGGGATCTTTCACAGAAGAAGGAAGGTGTTCATAGTGGTTCTGGAGGAGGAGGGACCCTTTCTGCACAGTCTTGGGTACAGCTGGGGACATTTGATGAGTAAAGTTAAATGTCAGCGGACAGCTGACTTGCACTGCTTGAACTATGATTTAGTTGTTCAAAATGTAACCTGTATTTCCACGTGATTTCTTTCAGCCTATTATTGACTCAAAATCGAGATCAAACATTTTCATCTTCCTGGTTTAGAACAATAAAAGACTTGGAAAGAATATTCATTCATAAAGGTCTCCATAGAGGAAATGTGTAAGTGTTTAAAATAGGCATTAGCTGTGTTTTAGAAGTAATAAATATATGTTTTCTTGGGAATGAGAAGAGGTAGAATGTAAACTGCCCATATTAAAAAAGTTCATCAAAACTGGAAAATGCTCCATGTTCAGAAGAAGTAAAGCAGCAGTTAATGATGGAAATTTCAAGCTTATTATCTGCCCAGCAATTTTTTTTTAATAATTTTTTCTTTGTTTCATTAATTATGTGTGATACCTTTTTGTATCATATCATTTGGCCAAAATAAATACTTCAAGATATAATATTCAAAATTCTTCATTAATTTCTCACTTCATTTTTAGGTAAGGCTATGCTTCAGATGCTGCAGGTGATTTGCAAGACTCCTTGTGTAAGGTCCTGCCCAAAGTCATTTCAAGAATTACTTGTCCTTACAACATAAACAAAAGGAGAAAATAAAAACAAAGCATGAGAAATCAAGTTCATGGTCCAAGGTCACTGAATAACTTACTCAAGTCAATAAAAGATATTGGGTGTCTCGCCCGACTTAGTACTTTGTCATTTAATCATGATGCCTTTGATTTTTACAGTTTTGTTTTCAATAAATTATTGCAATATAGTATAAATAATTTTGTTTACAAGAACTGAATTTTCACCCTCTCACAGCATCAATATGAAGAATATTTCAGATGAGCTGCACCCTGACATTTCCATGAAACAATAAGGGAAAAATCCATAAATCTTTTGAAAGAGTGTCCATAATGCAGTTATGTAGCTGTCAAAACTTTCCATTTTCCTAGAGAAAGAGCTCTTCTCTTCAAACCTTGGCTGTCCTCAGAGCATTTTAGAATTATGTCAGTATCCCAGCAGAGTAAAGGATATCTTTCTCTGATAATTTAAAGCCAGCTAATAATTGTATCAAGCATTCCAAGACATCTTATAGGTAATGTCTTTTTAGGACTCAGTCTTGCAAATCTGAATGGACTGGCCCCAGAACTGTTGGAAGCACAATTAACAACACCCTAAACCCATATTTTTTAATGTTTTGATTACATTTTCTGATCCTCCAAACCCAAAGTTTTAGAGGACAACCAGAACCTTTAAAGTTTCTCATCTTTTATTTTCAATATTCATTCTGATTTTTAGACTTGTGTCTAGGAGTTCATCTCCTATTAATAAATCAATTATAATTTTTAATTCTGAAAGAAGAAAACACATCTTACCCCAGTCATTTCAAAGTTTAAGAAACTGGACTGAGCATCAGAGTAAATGGGACAGGATCTCTAACACCTACTAAAATGTGTTTGAATTTTGTTTTAATTTTAGATATTCATGAGCATATCCAGTTAATGATCCAAAGACATCAAAACAAACTAGAGGAAAAAAAGTTGGTTTTCTGTCCTAGTTCAGCAGGTGGGAACAGTTTATCACTCTGTGGGTGTGACCAAAGCCAGGTATTCCAAACCCTCTATTCATTTCCCAAGAACTGTTAACAATGGGCCATTTGCAGTAGCTGCCCAGGGCACACCCGACTCCTCAGGCTGTGAGCTGAGTGTGAAAGACACGTGTGAAATAAGAGCTGTGATAACTCCCTTCCAGCAAGTCATTAGCACCTCCACACCCAGCCTGAGGTGTCATGTCTGCTAATTGGTCATCAATAATTCAAAATACCCCATGACTCACAGAGTGAGATTACTCATTGTGTAACTCCCTGCCCTGAGGGAGGTACTGGGCAGTCCCACCTGGACCTAAGGGAATATAATCTTGGGGGTTTAAGGACTTGGGACCATTTGCCAGATCCAGAGGAGGACCAGAACCTTGATAGGAGGAGACCACCACTTTCAACCAGACTGCAACCATCAGCTGCACCAACAGGTTTTTCACTTCCTTTTACTTTGGACTTGGGGGAACCACATGGGGTTCAGCACCGGGGCTAAGAAAGCCCTTTGTGTTTGTGCCCCAGGGTGCTGGGTCATACTTCTGGGTTTTGTGGGTTAAAACCAATTTCTATTTGTGCCATTGCATTTATTGTAATATTGTTATTAAATTGTAACTCTGATTTATAATCTCTTTTGAGTTGGGTTCATTTCTCCTGCTGGTTTACCTTTTAAACCAGCACATCTTTATAGATACTAAGGGCTAAATGTGACTATTAATGACTGAAAATGGTTTGCAGGTCTGGGTTATGAAGGTCTCTACTATTTTATTTATTTATAGTCGTGTGCTGGGGAGAGTGGAAACTCATGGAAAAACTATTAATTTAAATCAATAAAGAAAGAAAAACACATGCTGGAAAAGATGGCAAACAAGAAAATTTAGAAACACTGATAAAGTGTCAACACCAATCAGCATCAAAATGTAGTCTTCACAAAGTTGCAATGTCCTTATTTTGGTTGATTTAGGTTAACTCTATTTGAGATGAACTTAAAGACATTTTGATTCATTTGACTTAAATTGACTCAAAGCAAACATTGAATGAAGATTTAATCTTATCCCTTTATCTCCATAAAGAGCTGCAGTATCATTTGGGTAAAATAGAAATTTTTCAGAGTTGTAATACATTCTTTTCCAAGGATTTTAGAAATATGATTTTAATTCCTACTAGTTTTTCATAGTAGTCAAGAACCTCCCATCTAAAGTTCTTTACACTATTATTATAACCCTTGAATTACCTTGCTTTTTTAAAAAAATAGAAAAACTAAAAATTTCAAATGTGTTTCTAGAAATCCTTACTAATTTTTCATTGAGCTATTCAGATTTCACTGACCCTTTAATAATGGGTATATTTCTCACTGACTTTTTGGTCATTCTTTCCAGAATGAAGATAATTGTACTTGAAAATACAAAACCATTTGCCCAGGAGCCACCCCAGTTAATCATTTGTCCCAGGCCTCAGCTATTTATAGCCAGTAATAGTTAATATTTTATGGAATTTTTTTTACACATATGACATCAATGCAGATGGATATGGAAAAATGTATCTCAGCATGCAGGTCTAGCCTTGACTTTACGTATCTTCTCGGAAAAATAGCATGTACACCAAAGTACTTGAAATTGTTTAACTTACCTTGAAGGTATAAAGATGAAGGAGCTAAACCTGGCTAGAGCAGATTCTGTGGGCTCCAGGGATACTAAAGATTTCAAGGTTCTTGCTCACACTGCTAAGCCATCACCCTCCAGGAAAGGCTAAATACTCCACTGTTGTGGTATCTGTCTGTTCACTCTATTCTTTTAAAATTCACTTTTATCCCTGAAGAAAAAGCCTTCTGCTAATCATTACAAGTCTCCCAGTCTTTTTCAATTCTCCTCAGTTCAGGTAACTGAGAATCTCCCCTTATTTTACATTTTTTGTGAGAGGCTAAAATGAGAATAGAGAGAAGGACATGTCACCCCTACCTCCATTCTTCCAGATATGAAAATTATAGCATGAATTATGATTACACAATACTATATATTTACAGAGAATTATATACGTCTCTTTAAATATTGATTAAAAACAATGATATACAGACAGATTTAAACCCGGCAGATAAGAAAATAAGATTTTGTACTGATTTCCAAAAAAAAAAAAAAAAAAAAGATAAATTTGAAGTCAAGTAGCCTTAAAACTTTCTGTGCTCATTTGTCAACTATAATTACTCCAGAAGCAACATACTTCTATGTGTGTTAATTGCAGATTTTCTGACTGGAGTACTTGAGAGTTCTGTTGGCTGAAAGCCAAATCCTTCTTTTTCCCCATATATATTCTGACTCCTATCCAGAAAAAACAAATCAAGTGTTACAGTAACTCTCAAAATTTTTAAGGCCTTGTCATGTTTGAAAGGTATTTTCTTTAATATTTTCAAGAAAAGTTAAGTCAAAAAGAGACAGTAAAATAAAATTCCCAAGTAAATGTTTCAAAGATTAAACAACAACAAAGTAAAATACATAAGCAACTATATAGCCAATGTTAATTGATGACGGTATAATTATAGTAGCAAAATTCTGATAGAGATCAAATTTTGTGGAAAGAACCCACAAAAAAAAAAAAAAAGGAAGTAGAAATTTTCAAAGAGGTATGTCCTACTGTAGAGGGTCTGGCTGATATGGAATTTATTTTCCCATAGTAAACTTTACACTGCTCTGCTCTGCATTGGTAGAGAGAGAAGTATGGATAACAAGCCTAGTTTTTGGCTACTGCTGAGCTGTAACATTCCTTCTTCAGTTGGGGGTGAGATCCTGGGAGGGGACATAGGTAGGCCAGCTGACCCACACTGACCAAGGGGTTATTCCGTACACATATGACATCAACCCAGATATAAAAGCTGAGGCAAGGAGCTGGAAGGAGGCATCCGTTATCTCATAACGGCTGCGTGCTGATGACCATTATGAATGCTGGAGCTCTGCTTTTCAGAGAAGTGGCCAGCCATCACTGCTTATGTGGGTAGTAGAGATTGACTGGTAGCTTCTGCTTTGTGTGTGTGCACATTGCTTTGTTTTTCCTTGTTCTGTCTCTGGTTTGTCTGGGAAAGGGACTGATAGAGCGGCTGGGTGGGCACCTGGTGTTCAGCCAAGGTGAACCCACCACACCTACCTGGTCTATACCAGATATTCGTGAAAGCTTTTACTGATAATATAATTCATGTGAGTATTTTGAAACAAATACAAGGAATCTTGCAAAAGGAGATTGTAAACCATCAAGAATCTTGTAATCGCTTCAGCATTATCAGCCTTAAATACCATATACTGTAATTCTAAGCAATATTCCCACTGATCTTAAGCCATAGTTAGCTGTTTTGTCCCTTGAAATAAGCTAAGAAAATAGTTCAAAGCAATAAGGACAGAAAAGAAAAAAACATTCAACATTATTTCTATTAAAAACCCCACAATCCCAGAAAAAAAAAAAAAACAACAGGAAAAAACCCAAACCAAAACAAAGAAAAACTAACAAAATACCCAACCTAAAACCAAACAGTTGGCTAATCAGTGAAAAGGCCCACAAATATATGTGCAATATTAGCAATTTTATTTCTATTTCTCACAGTTATCCTTGAGTATTATGACTATTATTACAGATATTATAAAAAGTGACATTATAATAATCTCTATTACCATACTGTTCAATTATTCACTTATTTAAAATTTGTACAGAAAGATAAACTTGAATATTTAATTCATTAGGATAAGAAAATCAGTTCGTAAGTCTCTATTATAAGCACACAACAGAATTAAAATAAAACCAAAGCAAATAGCAACAATAATGTAACAATTTAGTTAGTGCTTAATACTTCTTCTACTGGAATTTACTCTTCTATAAAATAACAAAACTAGGAAACGAAAGTTGAAATTTCTCAAATTTCTGTCCAAAAACCAGAAAGGCTTTCTGAATCCTCTAAATTCAAACAAAAATTTCAGTCAAAAGGGTTAGAATTGGGCTTATTTGTACTAAAGGAGAATAAAAAAAAGAGAAGTAGAAATTGAAATAAAAACTCATATGGTATATGGAATAATTAATTATGGATATTTGCCTGCTTGCATAAGTGTTACTATAGTTTTAAAGAAACAGAAAAATATTTACTTCCTCTCACTAGTTGTTGATTGGCATTTACTGTTAAACTAGTTAAAATGCACTTAAGCTGAGCAGTTCATCATGCCTGATATCTGGATTAAAGAAGAGACAACACCCAAAATTTAAAGTGTTTCTAATGGCTAATAAGGAAGGAGGGTTAAATATGGCATAATAACAAAAAAAAATCAAATCTCTATATAAATGTTCTGTCTTCTGAGTTGTCATGCTTTGATGTATTTCAGGGAGACCAGGTGAAATCTAAAATCAGCACCTGTTCAGTTTAAGGAATTCATGGATGGGACCCCCTGGAAAACTGCCCTCAGGGCATAAAGGAGCAGAAGAGACCCGGAAGCTCTTTAAGTACTTTTATCTTAGAGCACAAGTGCTCCTCATTCCTGTATATAACAAATCAGGTAAGGAAGACAGGCAATCAGCATGTCAGAAGAAGGGAGAGTTAGGTTAAATATCCCTAAAAAGTTTTTCATTCACTGGGTGGCTGAGCACTGAAACAGGCTGCCCAAGGAAGTGGTCACAGATCCAAGCCTGTCTGAGTTCAAGAAGCATTTGGACAATGCTGTCAGGAACATGGTGTGATTCTTGGGATGCCCTACAGGAGTTGTATTTGATGGTCTTGATGAGTCCCCTCCAACTCAGGATATTCTATGATAACATGATTCTATGAACAATGACCTTCTGGTCAAGTTAAAGTGTGGAGGGAAATGCACAGGCAGTGGAACCAGGGACAGATATCCTGGGAAGAATATGACACTGCCCAGACATGTAGAGATAGAATAAGGAAAGCTAAGGCACAACTGGAGATTAAATTGACAAGAAATGTGAAGGGGGTTTTATTGTTTTGTTTCATGATTTTTTTTAATAGACTTATTTTCTTCTCTCTAGAAGTAACAGAGTACTTGACCTACCTCTGATTCATCAGTTTATAAATAGGAAAACTGGCTCTATTAATCTGAGCCATTTTGCAAGGCCTATCCCTAATTCATATTTTCTTTTTTCATTTTTTTAAATTCCACGCATCATGATTTCAAGAAATGGATGAGAAAGCTCAATGTTTGATCACTCTCTCTGTAGAGACCTTCTTCCTAATGTCCAGGAGAAACCACCGCTGGCACAGCTTATAACTGTGCCCCCTTGCCCTGCTGATAGTTTACTGGGAGGAGAGTCTGGATTCCAACTGGCTACAACCTCCTTTCAGATAGTTGTAGGAAGTGTTAAGGTCTCCCTTTAGCCTCCTCTTCTACAGGATAAACAACTCCAGCTCCCTCAGCTACTCCTTATAGGTCTTGTGCTCAAGTCCCTTCACCAGCCTTGTTTCTGTTCTTTGGACATGCTCCAACACGTCAACATCCTTCCTCAACTGAATGTCCCAGAACTGGACACAGTACTCAGGGTGTGGGCTACCTAGTGCTGAGTACAGGGGAAGAATCCCTGAAAGACACAGATGAGTCATTTAGTGATTTTATGATCCATTCTCCTCAGTATTAATTGCCTTTATTGCAATGTAGTTTTTTTCATTACTCTCTTGTGCTGCTTCTGGTTGTGTATGCATGAAATTTTGACCCTGCTAAACTAAATGTGAGCTTCTTTAAATACAATTTAGGCTTATACAGATTCAACACATGTCCAAGGATAGCAATCTTTTTTCCCATGTTCTTTTGTGTTACAAAGCAATACATAACCAAGGAGAAAAGATGAATTAATGTTTTTGGTGTTCAAAGTGAAGCACTCCAACCTAATGGGTAAAAACAGAGGGGCAGATCAAATAGGGAAGATTAAAAATATAAAAGATATTTTAAAAAAGTATCACACACACATAAAAAAGAAACAGCACAGGAGGCTTGGAGATGCTCACATAACCTGAATATTTTAAAACATCAAAAAGGGGGAAAAGAAAGACAAGAAAGGTTACTTAATAAAGAATATGTGGTAAAGGGGAAGAAACTCATCATTTGTACTACACACTACTCATGCCACAGTTTGAGAATTCATGTTTTAGAACAGCTTCATGACCATTTCTGAGGTTCACCACTTGAAACATATGTTTCCCTGTTTTCTATATCTCTTTAACGCTGCAGTTCTAGAGAAGACTAACGACCCGAAATGCACATTATTAGCAAAGTTAATAATTTTGCAGGTCCAATTTTTGTTAGGAAACTAAATGCTCCTTATTCTCCTGCAGTCAGGGGGAAAAAATGGATAAAAAGTAGTACCTATGCTTTCACACGAGTATAAATAGAATTCAGACATCATGCATTAACCCATTTCCCCTTGTTATAGCATAATGCTCCCTCAGTTTGACCAGAGTGCCATTCTCAGCCTGCCATCTAAAGGGCAGATGCTTTAATAATTACTCTTTGAATGTAAGTTCAAAATGGAGAACAAAGTTCATTATTTCAGTTTGAACTAGATACATAGGCCATTTATAACATCTTTGAAACTAGTTTAGGCAGATATTGTTTCCATCTCTGTTTATTTGAGACTCCAAAGCACTGGTCTCTTTTGTTAAGGGTTAATTAAACAAACCATATGGGAAATGTCTGAATTAGAGATCTATTAAAATTGTTAATTGTGTAGGAGTTAATTGTTCAAAATTATGACTTTGTTTTGACATCACGTTTCCAACATTTTAGAGAAGGTGAAATTACTATACTTGTCTTATGGGATATGATATTTATGGCATTCTCCTGTGATTGAAAAGAAATGTGGCAGAAAACCCCCAACTTTCCATTCAGAGTTGGAGTTT
>VWZD01008884.1:26364-41393 GCA_013396695.1 Sakesphorus luctuosus | reverse complement strand
GTACTTTAAATAATACACTCTTTATTAAATAAAACTTGCACTTTATTTTGGACAATAATTTATTACTTACATTAAAAATTAATGAATTTAGGTAATCTTCAAATCTGTAAGAAATAATATAAGAAACAATAGCTGGTGTTAATTCATGTGTTACTTTAGGTTATATTGAGGGCATTTTTTTTTGTTTGTTTGGTTGGTTTGGTTTTTTTAAGTTATTTGACAGATAGGCCAGGAAAGCATCCTGTCTCAGGTGAAGTAGGAAGAACAAATGCTAGAAAATAATTGTTCACACAATATCAAAATGTATGTAACATTGAAAGGTGAATCTTATGAAAATGCAGACCAATTTTTTTTTTAGAACTTAAAAAGAGTGCCAAGCATGCATAAACCATGATTCTTCTGAAGTATTAAATATTAAAAAGTCAAAATCCTTCATTTGACAGTGTCTGACCTTTACGCTTATCTGCTTTTAAAACACCTCTTACCTATCAACCAAAACTTTAATCACTTTCCCATTTCAAATATTGAAAGAATGATTCCATTTAAATCAAGCAAAGGTCGTCTTTCTTTGAAATATAGATTACTCACCAGTAGTTTTTTAAAAAGTGAAGGCTGAAGAACAAACTCAGGAGAAGCAGCTCTCTCTCCACACTGAGAAAGTACTGAGTCAGCAGTGGAAGGGATTAAACATAATTACTCATAACTCCCGGAGACTAAGGTCCAGCCAAGAAGAAAATGCAGTTCAGTTTTAAAATGTACAAACTTCATTTAGTAGGAAAATAAAGAACTTAAATGTTATGTTCTTCAGTCTCTTTGAACTACTTCTTAAAGTGCAGTTAGGTTAAAATGGCACTAGAAACATCAAGAGACAAGAATACTGAGACTGAGATTGAGATGGAGTTTTCTAATTTTTGACTGATTACCTACATGCCAAGCAAATAATGAGTTTCTCTTAACTCTTATGTATACATTTCTTTTACTATCATTTCAATGTTTGGCCTCAAGTATCAGCAAAATTCGGACATTTAAGATATATTCACAATGTGATTTCTAAGACTCTGAAAGACTGAACATTTAATGGAGAAAAACAGCTTCTGCTGTCTAGTCTTCTAAAATAAAATATAGCAGAAGAGCTACCTCTATGATTTACTCACACATGAGGATCTGCGTTTGTTATATTTGAACATGAAATTATTTTGAATAACACATACAATTCTAAAAATCTATTTAGAGTTATAATATATTTGAAAAAATAATTTGCTTTTGGGTTTATTTTGCATTGTAAAGTCTATGTAACATAGTATAAGAAAGTGCCATAAAGGTAACTGACATATCCAGCATGAAAGAAGGTTCTCCACACTGCCCATTTTGCCTACAATGAGTTTTCTACTGTGATGGGTAGCAGAGAGTCATTCCCTGCCTGTGTTTGATCAACACAGTATGATTGGAACACCAGTTTCAAAGTATACTTGACTTTTTAAAGTTGGATATTGATGCACAAGACAGTGTATTAGTCCATAAATAGGAACACTAAATAAAATTGCTTTAGAAAACTCTTACTGATGTGTCTTTTTTTGTTTTGTTTTACCACTGTACTGACTTGGAATAACACCTCTTTTCACTTGACTTTTATTTATCATTTGTTTCCAGCTTTCTGGAATGCACAGTATGATGTTACAGAAGTCTTTTCTTCTAACAGTACAAGGAAATTAAAAGTTAAAGCAATGCAAAATCACAGAAGTTTGAAAAATTTACTGCTTAACTCACTGTGGAAATAACTATATCATTTTACTTCAATGTTTGGAAAAAATATCCCCTACCAGGAGTTAATAATTTCAAACACTGCATAAATCACTATCTCAATAGAACAAATATGTATTAGACAGGATTTTTTAAAGATATTACATCTGTAGAACAAATTTAAGTCTCCAGTATTTTTCTTAAGTATTCATTGCTAAAAAGTGTTTGTGGAAGTACATCTAAGACATAGCATGTTTTAGTTTTAAAATATAACCATTTTTCTTACAAAAAAACCCTTCTTTTCACAGAGTCACAGAATCAGCTAGGTTGGAAAAGACCTCTGAGATCACTGAGTTGCATCCAAGACCTAACACCACCTTGTCAACTAGACAGCAGCACTAAATGCCACAGCCAGTCTTTGCTTAAACACCTCGAGGGACAGTGACACTGGCACTTCTTTGGGAAGTCCATTCTAATTTCAAATCACCTTTTCTGGGAAGAATTTCCTCTTAATATCCAACCTAACAGCCTCCCACCCCTCCACCTTAAGACCACAGCTTAAGCCTCTGTTCTCTCATCCTATCAATAATTGCACAGAAGAAGAGGTTGACCCCCACGTGGTTACAACCTCCTTTGAAGTAGTTGTAGAGAGTGATAAGGTCACTCCTAGGCCTTTTCTTCTCCAGGATAAACAATTCGAACTCTGCAGCTGCTCCTTATAAGACTTACGCTCCAGACTCTTCACCACCTTCATTGCCTGTCTCTGGACCCACTCCAGCACCTCAGTGCCCTTTCTGAATTGAGGTGCCCAGAACAGGATGCATTACTCGAGGTGTAGCCTCACTAGTGAAGATTACAGGGGAAGAATTGCCTTCCTAGTCCTGCTAGCCACAGCATTCCTGACACAGGCAAGCATACTGTTGGACTTCTTGGCCACCTGGGCATGCTGGTGGTTCATATTCAGCTGACTGTTAACCAGCACACCCAGGTCCTTTTCTGCTGGGCTGCTTCACAGCCACTCTCCCTCCAGCCTTTAGCACTGCATGAGTTATTTTGGCCAAATTATAGGACCCAGCACTTAATCTTGTTGAACCTCATGCTATTGGTCTTGTCCTGTCTGTCTATGATCTCTAGATCCCTCTGATTTTCTGAGAGTTTACAAATCTGATAATTGTTTTTTTTAGATATAATAGATCAGATTCTTATAATACTGAGGGCACATAAAAATACACATAAAATGGTAATAAAGTTCTGCAAATCATGAACAATACCAAGCAATATTCCTTTGATTTAACTTTCACAGACTAAATCAGTACCCATAAAACCCCTTCTCAGTTCTCAAGGCAAAATTTAACTGAAAAAAAGAAATCTGTATTTTCAGAGAAAAGTATTTCTTCTATACTCTGATTAATAGTTACCATTGCCCTCTGGTAAGGATGGCTAAAGATCTGTGTTCCATATTACTTAGAGTTAACTCATTTCAATGTAAACGTATTGACATTATTTTGTATTGCTATGCAATGTTTATCAGACTAAATATCAGTTAAGAATCCATGACCATAAATTAATCTCATCACAATTAAGTGTTAGGCATGATCTAAGCATTGAATATATATATAAATATATATGTATCCCAAGATAATCTGAATGATCTAAAGTTTTCCAGACTCAGAACAAATTATTTGATCAACATATTAATACTAGAACTTGATCAAGTATGGTTCTGCTTTCAGGGATTAGATATTGTGCATTTGCACAGAAAGTTTTGGAAATAAGGACTGAATATTGTATCCTATAATGTGAGCACCAATAACTTATCATTTAATCTAGACTAGTCATGAAGACAATGACTTGTACAGGTAACCTTAATTGTGCCATTTTACATTTTCTGAATTTCAAGCTATAAAAGCTTACTGCTTTTCTTTTTGTATATTGTTTTAATGCAATAAGTAAATAAGAAAAACGTAAATATTGGATGCATGCATTATTTTCAGCTTGCAATTTGTTCCATTTTTCATCATCCAAAATGCATAAGAAATATGCAAATATTTAGTAAATAGAGACATTAACTTAAAAGAAAACAAATCTTTATCACACCATGGAGCTCATGAAGTTCACAGTATGCAGAATTCCTCTGCTAATAGTGATTACATTTTAGGCTACTAATACATGTGGTATACAGGGATTTTGGTCTATCTCAGCAGGTGAATCAAAAAGTATTTTGTAATTACACTGGTTAAGTTTCTCATTTATGTGTTCATCAGTATATTTTTCTTTAACTTAAAAGAATAGAATTTCTTAAAAACAAGACATGTTTTTGCCTCTCTCAGCAACAGATGGAATTTCCCATACTTCTGAAGAGCTTCCTGCAGTTATAGCTCATAACATATTTTGATTTTTAAAAATCTATGAGCTACTCTAAGAATTGTAATTTTATTATTATCCAGGTAAAGTTATAGCCTGTAGTAGATCTAGATGTCACTCATATAAAATGCCCTAATAAAAACACAGCTAATAAATGTCAAAGTAGACCACACAGGGAAAATATAAACTGTGTATGGCTGACGTAATCAAAAGTGCGACTCAGCCTCTCCCTCAATAGCTACAGTTCTGTATACACTGGCTGTGGAGGGTTGACACTAACACCCATCCATCTTCTCCCTCCCTCCCCTCACTCCTGCAGGCTGAGAAAAGAAAGTATAAAGAAGGCAAGAAGACTTCTGGACTGGGATAAAGACAATTTAATAGCAAAAGCTGTGAGCACAAGCAACACAAACCAAGGAAATCCTTCACCACTTCCCATTAGCAGGGAGATGTGCCACTGTTGCTTGTGATACTGAAGGGGTTTTTGATTTTTTGATTTTCATTTTCATAGATTTTAGAAGTACTTGTAGCTGTAGCAAAGTAGATTTTTAGTGGGTTAATATTTCTAGCTTAAATTTAATGTCTTTCTATTGCTACCCCTGTCCCAGAGTGGGGAGCTCAAATTCTTTTACTTGTTTAGCCTCTCTTCAAGGTAGAATGCTGACAACTATCAGACGGCCTGCAGAGCAAGGCATAAACACAGGACAGAGTGACCCAGAAATCAGAACAATGGAAGAACTCCAAAGCTCAAGGAAGAAGAGATAGATAAGGACAAGGGTCTCACTGACCCCCAGACACAGTTCCTGGGGGGTTGGAACAGGGGTGGAACTAGGGCTGGACCGAGAGATGTGTAAAGTAATGATTGGGTGAACTATACTATAAAAGCTATGGAAACTAGAGCCTGGGGAGCACGTGCATGTCATCATGTATTCCTGTGGGGCTTTGGCCTGATATTAAAGGACTTTTTATCTTATTCCATACTAACATGGCTCATAGTCCTGCTTTGTTGGGGGTCTCTCACGGCATCACTTGGGAGTATGAACACAATAACCACAAATGTCTCCCCTTCCTCCTTCTTTCCCTGAGCTTTTATTGCTGAGCATGATGTCATTTAGTATGGAATATCCTTTTGGTCAATTTGAGTCAGCTATCCTGGCTACGTTTCCACCCAATTGGCAGTCTGGCCCCAGCCTACTTGTTGGAAAGAATGGTGGTAGTGGAGATCCACAGCTGTGCAAGCACTCTTCAGCAATGATCTAAACACTGGGGTATTATCAACACTATTTTAGCCTTAGATCCAAAGCACAGCACCACAAGAGCTGCTATGAAGAAAGTTAAATCCGTTCCAAACAGACCTAGTACACTACTGAGTGAGGCAAATACAAAATTACAAGTACAAAATTAACATCACAAGAGGGGTAAGTAACATGTACCGAGCTTATTGATATACTGGTTATATAACATAACTAGTATGTTATAACCAGTATGTTTTTAAGTATTGGTTTATTTATTTATGTATCACTTTATCTATTTATTAGAAATCTTAAGATAATAATAGCAGTGCACTTCAAATGAACATAAAAAGGAATTATCTGGTGCTTCTTGATCCATTATTTCAAAAAGTAGTCAATTCAGTATTACATTTGCCACTGGCATTACAGAAGTCTGATTTTTTCCCATTCTTAGTAACAGATGACTACACATTTAGTCAATAAAAGTTGTAGAATATAGACTTCTAGAATAGTCCTGCTACAAGTGAAATAAGTTTACTCTGCTAACAAATACAGAAGTCTTTATAAATGAACTTGTAGATATTGAAAAAAGTTGAGTCTTCCAATCCAAATTTGTCATCTAACATCTGAAAAAAAATCCTTAAACTGCTTACAAACAGAGCTACATAATCATAGTTTTCTTAGTCTAGAATCAAGACAAATAACAAATGAACATATTTGTAGTGCTGAGGGAAAGTAGGATGCTGTTTTCTTTTATATTTGTTAATAATCCATCTAAGGTCTTTTTTCTTTGAGTAACACATCAGCTTGGTGCTGGACCTTCTCTGTTGCCTGTATCTTCTTTCATCCTGTTTCCAAAATAAAAAGGTTTTCAGTTTATTTATTTAAATTACTGGGAATGTAAATATCTATTTCACAAATCACATACTTTAATATTTATTACAAAGCCAGCTAAGGGATTCAGAAAAATGAAATTGGAAGACAATTAACTTCTGTAGCCAAGTTTCTAAAGGACTACAAATTGAAGGGCAGACCAGTCAAAATATTTCAGGGCAAGTCTTTCATCCAGAGGGACCTAAGCATGCCAAAGGATGAGCCACAAGGATTGCAAGGGGATTACAAGCTGGGCATGAGCAAGCAGTGTACCCTGGCACTAAGGAAGGTCAAGAGCAACCCGGACTGTAGAAATAGAGACAGGAACAGTAAACCAGGGTGAGTGCTAATTCCTCCCTCCTTAGCGCTTGTGAGACCACATTTAGATTCCTGCATCCAGTTTTGGGGGCCTCTCATAGCAAAAATATGATAAACATGGGTGAATTTAGTGGAGGCTCACCAAGCTCATGCGGGACTGGAGAACTTGCCCAGTGAGGAGAGGCAAATGGAGCAGCAGGCTAGATAAACGATAACAGCAGGATCTAACAGCAGCCCTCCAGCTCAGGAGGATATTAAAAAGACCCTACCAAGAAGAGAGAGAGGCTCTATCTATTGGTGCATGTTAAACCGAGAGATGTGTGTCATACATGGAAAAAAGGAAAACTGAGCCTGAATATAAAAGGAAACTTTTCTCTATGATAACAGTCAGGGACTAGAAGAGGCTTCCAGAATGTCTGTGCAGTCTCCATGCTTGCAGGTTTTTGAGACCTAGACAGATCAAACTCTAAGCAGCTTTATCTGACCTCACAGATGACTGTGTTTTCCCACAAACCTGTGCTATTTCCAGCATTTTCCCTCAGAATGCATTGAAGTAATAGATTTCCCCAGTACTATTTTAGAAAAAAAAGCATCCTCTCAGTGAGCTTAATTGCAATAACATTGCAGAATAACATGCAGCACCTTGTCATGTTCCTGAGGTCCTAGATTGTATGAAAGACTTTTCTTCTTTTCTTCTTTGATTGGTGGAGTTAAATTAGGGATTAATATAATGCCACAGAGCCTGGATAAAATTTGAGCATGCAAGTATGTAATTTCAAATTCCCCATTGACTTCAACAGAATATTGTTCTTTTTTTCACATCTAAATTTTCATAAATCAGATAGAGTCTAACTGAGAAACCTAAATATGACAATAATTCTAACCTCCGCAGTATTTGTGTATTTCTCCACAGTTTATGTATGCATAATGTAAGAATTCATTGCAAAAATTCATTATAAAACATTAAGAGCTTTTTATCCTTAGTGGTAGAAAAGCAATTATATAAATAATAGATTGTTTGGGTGGGATTTTTTTGTTGCTGTTGTTGTGGAAACAGGTTAATTCCTTTGCTACTAAATTTCTGTAAAATTACAGAACTGTTCTCTCTTCTATTTTTGTAAAAATAACACAATAAATATATTCAGAAAATTTTCTAATTTAGGTCTTATTCTGGAGATCTAAAAGTGATTTGAGAAATCTGTGTAAAATGTTACCCACTATTTATAAATCTCCAAGTCTTGCAAAAGATATTTAAGTACCCTTATGACTTTGAGGTTCTTTCAATGATTTTAGGAATTAAACATATTTTGGATGCCTTTCATGGCAAACCTATTTGCGCCAGTCAATACTTATTTTCACCTTCTAAATATGGTTTGTAACACAATCACAATAAAGCAATCACAATGGTCATAGATCAAACAGCAAGCATAATTTACTTTCTTCTCAAAGCTTTACTGTAGTTACTCAATCATTGCAAAAAATATGATGTCTCTATTTACTTTACAATTGCATCATTATGCAAATGCAAAAATTTACTTGTTAATATTCTTCCCTCTTTAATAATTCTATTACTCCATCCATTCATAACAGATTTAGCATGAAGTGAAATAATTTTTTTGGAAAAATGTTTATTTTCAGAAATTACCTTTGAGAACATGGATTAACTGAACTGTTCAGCAACACATCCAGATTTCCATACCTACCTTCAAGGTCTGACCTGTCTTTAAAACAGATAGGGTGATTTAAACTGCAGTAGTGTTTTTAACAAATATAGTTCTGAATATTTATTACAAAATTTAAAAGCCTATGCCTCTAAATAAATCTAAATGTTCACAATATTGTTTTCCCCTTGTTTCTAGTGTGTTTTGATTGAGAAATATAGTAACAAACACTTTCCAAAACCATTTGTTATCAATAATAATAAGGAAACAACTCAATCCCAGTCACTAGTATCTCAAAAGCTGAAACCAGTTAAGCTGATTAAAAGGCTAGATTTCCAATAACATTGTCATCATTGCTGTTTAAAGACAAGACTATGGTGCCACGAGAAAGGCCAAGTATTTTAGATGACTCAGGACATCAAGAATGGTTGTTACTCAAAACTAAAGGGACATATTTTACCAAGTATACATGAATATATAAATACTTTTAACATAAGAATAATGTTGTGGGTTAAAACATGTCATTTTAAAGAATTTCAGATAATCTGCTGCACTTCTGTTCAAGACCAAAACAGTGAGATTTTCTCTGCTCTTTTTTGCCCCTTCCCAGTTCATCCAACTGTCTCTATTACCATGCTGTCCTTATTCATTCACAGAAAGATCAAGGAGGGTTTTCCAAGATAGGTAGGAAGAACAGTTGGAACAAGCATGATTATGCAACAATTAACTTACATGATGAATAAAAGTCCAAGCCCTCCAAATCAGTTGTGGATGAAGGAGGAGAGACTGAGAGCTGGGGTTGTTTAGCCTCAAGAAGGAAGGGCTCTGAGAAGACCTTATTGTGGCCTTTCAATAATTAAAAGTGGCTGATAAGAAAGATGGGGACAAACTTTTTGGTAGGAATTACAGAGATGGGGTAATGGTTTTAAATTAAAAGATTGTAGATTTAGAGTACATATAAGGTGGAAAAAAAATCAATAATGAGGGTAGTGAAACACTGGAACTGCTATATTTCCTCAACTCACATACAACATAATTGGAAAATTCTGAATAGGGTAAGATAATTTCCAGACTCTTTGTGACAGTTTTTTGTGGAAAAAAAAACCCCAACCAAACAAAAAAGAAAAACATATCTCTGTATTATTTGTCTCCTTGTCCTCTCCTTGCCCTTATGTACATTTTTATTTGCTGTCTAATATTGTTATTGGGACCCAATGATCTGATTCCAAATATCAGAAAAAAAAGATATAAAAAAGTGTAACTTGCCTTTTATGTTCATCAGTGCAGTGAATGTTCTTACATTAAATAACGCATTTACTAGCTATACAGCACCCTCATTCAGATAAATGTTGCATCAGTCCCTAGATGTAGTAGATGGAATAATTTTTTCTTTATGACATTTTGTACATATACATAATAAAAATCTTTAATTTTGATGCCAATTCTTCCAAATATTGATACCACAAATACCATGTAATACAAGTACACATCAACACAGTTCACTAAAATCACATAAAAGCTGCCTGTGAATGTACAATGGAAAGATACCATAAAATAATAATAATCACAATAATTAAAAAAAAAAAAAGATAAATACAACTCCTCACACCCCCACCCCCCTCCTGGAAAAACAAAGAAAAAAGCTCTTTGACTTTGGTAGTTCTTACCTTGAAAACCTGCAGGGTATGTTCAACTCTTTATTTTTTATGCATCTTTTCCCTAGCACTCTACCAGGTAATTATGACTCCAGAGGACTGATGTTATTTTAGTACTTGTTCTTAAGAAAGTATTGTAAGGATTTATGGATCTTTAAATAGCAGTAAGGCACAGAAAAGATACCTGAATCATAAAGAACTAAAGCATAAACTTAACAAAATGCTTTTGATCTGTTGGAAAGGCCTTCAGAAATTAAATCCGGGAATAAGGAAAAAAAAACCCACAACAGAAACATTCTTTATTACATCGATTTTAGACCATCACTATTGGTTATTACACATATTTTTGCTCATGTGAAGAATGAATTGTAGAAAGCATATATAAATTTTCTGGATTTTAAAAACTTCTGTACTCTATTCCAGTCCATAAGCCTTAAATTGATAATAAAAATTGTATTATCAAAAATAGAGAATAATGTCCACCAAGGTATAATTTCCCTTAAACGAAGGTATGATCCACTTTTGCCTAACAGTTAGACATCTAGTTTAGCCAAGTCTATGAGTGACTGGCTATGACAAGTCTGTGGCCTGGCTTCTGTCTTTAACTAATGAAAAAATGAGTGAAGAAAGAAGAATATGTTCACAAAGAACCATCTCATCTTCCTCAGATGTACACCTTAGGATATGATGAATGATATAAAAATTGTAATTTTTATCCTGGTGTAATGCTTACACACAGAGACATAGAGTTCAGTGTTCCATTTCTAATACCAGGGAAACTTCCACTTCACAGCTGGAGACTGACAGCATATACAGAAATCATATTCTTTCTGTTCTTCTGTGTGGTATGAATAGACTTATAGCTGTAAAAAGACATTTTTCGTAGATGTCTCCTATATTGTCATCTTCATATGCATGAGGTACAAAGACATATGCAACTCAAGTCTCTCCATTGACCTCAAGACCAATGGTCTCACTTGAATCCCTTGACCACTCCAGTAGCCAACTCTCAGACTATATTCTCTCCAATATTCAAACTAGATTTATATTCACTTCAATGCAATGGCTCCTAAACCTCTTATCCTACTTGCCAGCTGCCCTGGCATGATTTTTGCTAGTTAATACGCACTAATATCTACCTATACAGTATGTGCATACTCTGATCTCTAGAACCACAGACACACAGGCCCTCTGACCTGTGGTCTTATTCCTGTCACTGACCCTCAGACCTCCATAAAAGAATGTGAATACACAAAAGAGATCCTTTCATCCAGAGAAAGTTAATAAAGGAGGATAACTTGTGATGAAAGGTGCAGGTGTGGCAAAACAAGCATTCTGATCAGCAACATTTACTTGCAACCTAGTTCTTTTAATCTCCTTATCTACCTGTTTCATCATGTATATTCCTCCTCAAACCACTTGGATCCCTCCTTTTCCCCATCTTTGGTTCATCTCCTAAACATCCCATAACAAGTCATGTGCAATTCCAAGAGGCCCTTCTCTTGCATCTCATAAAATGTCCCACATTGTCAGGCAATGACAGCCATCGGTTTGATGGAGACTCTGAGAGCTTCTTCCTTTGAGTTTTTTTGTGGGTCTCACTTCCAGCCCATGGGGATCTTGGCTCCAATGTGACTGACACCCTAATTGCTCTGATCAGCTTTTTGGGCTTCTCCATCCTGAGGTTCTGTTCTTTTGCCTATTTGTGGGATTTGGGGGTTTTGTTTGGTTGGTTGGTTGGTTGGTTTTGTTGTTTTTTTGTATACAAGTCTTTTATCACATAACCAAACAAAAATGTTTTATTTCATAAATATTACTTTGAATGAGCATATTGAAGTAGTTTCCTCTGTCACGTATGAAGTTTGGATCAGAATCATAACTCACTGAAAAGATCACAAGTATGCTTTTCAATATTAAAAAAAAAAAAAAAGAATTTGAGTTAATGACAAAAACCTCTTTGGAGATGTTTATATTTTCTTAGGTTTTGTTGTTGAAAGAAAAATTTTTTTTTGTTGTTGAAAGAAAAATGCCAAACAACTAAAAATTTCATATATTGATTCATAGAATAATACTGTTGAATGAACGATAACATGAAAATACTAAGGATATACAACGGATTTAGGCATGAAGATAGTTACATATATTTCAGTAGTGCTTACAAACGCATTAAAATTAAGTATATGTATCTTCTAGTGCATTTTGCTAGTGCATTATCAAATATTTTTCCAGTGTGTCATATCACATCTTATTATTGTTACTGGTGATCTAGAATCATAAAACTCTGAAAGGTTGAAGAGCAAGATTTACTTTCATATATTTTGGATTATTAATATACAAAAAGGAGAACATTATACACTATATCTATAGAAGATAATGTCTTTGAAAATAATCTCTGCTGATCACATAACATCTGCAACAAACCTTAATCATTAACGAAGAAGGCCTTGAGTTGTCCTTTCATTATTGCAAGACTTGAAAATCACAGTTTTTGAAAATGTTCTCTTCCAGTTTTTCCCTAGTCATCCTCAAGGAACAAACAACTCTAACAATTCAGAAAACAGAAGAATACTAACAGCACACAGAGGCAACAAAGGTCACTGTATGTAGGGGTCAGGTTTTAGGTTATAGTTAACTGGAAACAGCAGGACAGCCCAGAAACTCAATCTCCCAGGACCAAGCAGAGCTAGCGAGGGAGGAGTTGACTGACTGCACGTGCCCCCTGAAGAAGCAAGCTGATTTGTGGAAGGTTGCATGGGGTTACTTAAATATGTTACTGCCTCCTTCTTAGGGCTTATAAGCTGGATGTAACGCTTCTTGAAAGAGACAGGCTTTGCAGTGACCTAACAGTGCCTGCAGAAAGACTGGAGCAACCAGAGACACATTTGCAAGGAAGATTCCAGAAGAGATAGTAAGAAGATTTAGTATTATCATTTTGATGGCAATGTTAATTGGCAGTTTTCTGTATCAATGAGATAGTCTGCAACACCATTAGAACACTGTCTAGACTACGAGTATATTCTTTTTTTCTGTGCATATAGTGTGTTCTCTTTTCTGGTAGAATGGTTTTTAATGCAACATTCATAAAATGTAGGGATCCTAAACAACGTGAGAATTCTCAGGCCTAGGAGAAAGAAAGAATTGATGAAAGAAAGATGCTGTAAAAAATAACCCAATATTTTTATGTGTGGGGCAAGAAATTACAGGACACTAAGTTGTAAGCAAAGCTCTGTGATTGTTGACAGTAATCACAAGAATTTTAAGCCTATCCAGTGATCTTTAAAATAATTTTGCTCTCTTATCTATGCTTTTTTTTCAATTCTCATGTATAACAGCACTAATTAATCTTTCCAATAATTTAAATAAATTTAAATTATGTAAATGTCAGGGCGTTTATATCTTTCAACAGCATTTCTGAGATACCAACATAATTCAGCTGAAATTTCCATGAATGGATTATGAAAAAAATTCAGAGAAGTTTCTCTTGACATGGGTCACTGTGCACTGTAACTAAAAAATAAGTAAAACTGAGTCAATATAAAGTAGAAATCAATTCAGTACCAAAATTTTCTGTTCATTTGTTTTGCATTAGGAACTAGTGAATAAGTCATGATATGTTATACAGAAAACACTTCTAGAGAATTAGGCAAGCACAAGAACATTTTATGAACTTGACCTCAATCTAGACTGTCAACTACAAGAGAAAATCACAATGAACCCCTGGAACAAAGTCCCATCTATCTATTGCTTTGAGTGTAAAGACACACAGTGCAAGAAACTATTTTGTAACTGAAAATTAGTCAGCCAAATGGAGATCAAAGTACTCAGGGAAAGAAATAACTTTAAGTATTTTTTCCAGTAGAAATTTTGGGTGTCACATGCAGAATTTTTGAAACACCAGCACATCTACAGAATGGATGCAATAAAATCAAGTGACAGAAGAAATTTCCCTCCTCACTTCTGTTAATTAGCCGCTAACTTTTCTTATGTATTGTATGGTCATGACTAAGTATCTATACCCATCTGAATCACCCTTTTTTATTTTCTCTTTGGAATTTACATTTCTTCTTTTCCATTCTTTTAGTCAAACAGCTATAATCAAAACACTCCTCTACATAGCAATTTGCACATTTGGGGGCATTTTGTATCTAAAGACTCATATATGAGTTCATATTTAGGCAGTAGTTTTCCATTTTAGACCTATCTCAACCCATGCCCCAAGAAAAAAAATCCCACAAAAAAATCCCCAAAACAACCCCCTCCCACCACCTCCCCCCCAAAAAAAAAATCAAAATCCAAAAACACCACACAAAAAACCCCCAAAACAACCCCCTCCCCCCACCTCCCCCCCAAAAAAAAAATCAAAATCCAAAAACACCACACAAAAATAAAAACTAAAACCCAACACCTTTTTAAGAAGCTCATTTCACTTGGAGTATCAACAATGTGGAAGGAACAATATGATAAAATAATTTTGAAAGGCTGCATAAAAATAAAATAATTAAAAAAATATGTTTGGAAAGATGATTTTAATAAATCCCAATCTATCATATTTGTCAGGTATAATACTAGGTGAAACTATTATCTTTAAAAGAGTGTTGTCTTTTTTGCTAGTTAATGAGTTAGAAATTTGCTACTAGCTTTTATCGTCTTTACTACCTTTTTGCAGCAAGGTACTGTGTATTTTTCCCTTCAGCAGACTTACCAATGATGTCTGTGACAGAGAATTGCAAAAATTTACCTATGACCTTACTTTTTAGAAAGAGGCAGTAAGTGATGGCAGTTGTTGAGGAGGGAACAGCTTAAAAGGAACACCGAGACAGAATTTTCCTACACCAACATGTACTTCAGAATTTCTTCTGTAGGACATTGCACAGAACAGAAAAATTTCTTTTTCCCATTGATCAGAATGCCACATACAACATTTCAAATGCAGTGGACCTCAATAGTTCAGGAAGCTTGAAGCTGGTATTAAGTGGTTGAATCCAGTTCAAGAGTAGGTCCCTTCACTGTTGACCTTGTCACTGAACTATGCAAAACTGAAGTATTTCCACTGCCCAACGGGAACATTTGTGAGTGTTTTCTACCCCAAAGGAACAAATGTAAAATGTAATTGACTACAAAAGTAAATTGCAAAATAACTCAGCAAACAGTTTCAGAACATAAATATGATATACAGTTCAAAGGCT
>VWZD01008884.1:5739-26297 GCA_013396695.1 Sakesphorus luctuosus | reverse complement strand
TTTTATTTTGTTGCTAGTAGAAGACATAAAAAAATTACAGATTTTCTAGGTTAGAAGTCTGCTATTTCTGTAAAAGAGCAAATGTAGCACAGCTCTACTATGTCTTAAAAACTGAAATATGAAACCAAATGAATCATTAGCAGATGTTACTCACAGTCTTTATTAATAAAACCAACCAAACAAAAACCACCACCAACAAGCAACTGCATATAGAATTTATACCTTTAAATCTGTATCCTTGTCAAGAATCTCTGCCAGTAACTATTTTTTTATATTTTGAATGACTGAGGTCTTTAGTGAGAATGTGACAGACTTTTGTCAATACAGCTGTTACTTTGTTTTGTTTGCATAACTATTAGATTTGTAAGGAAAGAAAAAAACCTATCAAAGAAACAGATGGTTTATAACAGAAAGTTACTTGTAGGCATAGATAATTTCAGAAACTGAAGCAAGTCTGACCAGTGTCATGTAATGCTTTCTTATTAGAGATAAGGTATACAGAGAAGATAGATATGCCATGATGGGAAAAGCAAAACAGACCCCTTAAACAAATCCCAAACACAAAGAAAAGTAAAGGAAAAATAGAAATAAGTATTTGAGTTCTAGCCTGAGACATAAACTGACACACTGGGACCTGGAATTGCAGATCATGCTCTACTAATCTCAAAGCACTGTTTTTATCATATGCATGGTAATTATCATATGCAGGATAATTACCATTATTTTGTGTATTAATAGTCTACAAAAGTATCAAGCAGCATGACTACTGAAAATGCCAAACGAATACTGATCCCTTTGATGTAGCTTTTACATATCTCAGCACAGGTGACTTGGAAAGACCTGCTTATCAGAAGAAACAGGACACTTTTTTGATGTTAAATTGATTAGTGAAAAACAGAGGCACTTCACAATACTGATGATTATCAGTATTTCAGAAGATAAAGTATCAGTCAGTTTGGGGGAACAAAAATAGATTTTAATTTTTTTAAAATATCCTAAATGTAATAGAGACATAGCAACAATGTTCCAATCCATAATGCTTGCAAATATTCTTACTTAGCTTCTCTTTAATTCTTGCTTGAGTTGTCTCTGTCCTAAATAGGAAGGCTTTTTTCTTATTATTTTTAAGCTGTCTGTTATGCCTACAATTTCTCTCCCAGTGTCTCTTTCTTATTAAAAAAAAAAGAAAAAGAATTGCACTTTATTTTTTTTTTTGTTTTGTTGGAGTATTATTGTTTTATTTTTGGGGTGTTTTGCTTTGCTCTGGTTTGGGTTTTTTTGTGGTGGTGTTTTTTTTTTTCCCCCAGTGTAAGGGAGTTGCACAAAAATAAATAATCAGATTTGTTGTCCTGTATCTGTAAGGAAACTCTTTCAGGGTGTTTTTATCATTACTCATATATTTGACTCTTGAATACTGGTTGTTTTCCTTCAAAACTTTTTGTTGTTTGACAGACTTAATGACTGTATGACTGTATCTGAGACACACGGAAAACAGAAAAAAAAAGAAATTCCAGAACTTTTAATTGCCATCTTATTTATATATTTTGTAGGTTCTCACTGGGGGAAAATAAAAAATACATTGACAGCTAAGATATTGGTGAAATTCACAAAAGCTTAGTTTTTCCAGAGAATGCATCAGAGAAATTTAAGATGGATTTTAAACCACTGTAGGTTTAAGCCACTGATTTGAGGGATAATGTGAACCTCATATTTCAGTATAGGTTAATTGGGTATTAAAAAAAATCTATTTGAAATGAAAATTGTCTACCCAGGGAGATGAAATTGATGAACCAACCTGGTTTTAAGCAGATATAAATTAATATTACACACTCTATCAATAGAAATAACAGAGAGAGGAGAAACTTCATATCACCTAGTTGTGACCTCCCTGTCATGGGCAGTAATTGCCACCTCCTAGATCAGGTTAATCAAGGCTGCAGAGAATCTGGACTTGAACAGTTCTAGAGTTAGGTCATCCACAGCTTCTCTGGGAGGCCTGTTCCACTGTTTCACCACACTTACAGTAAATAATTTCTTCCTAAAATCTAGTCTAAAGCTCTTGTATTTTAGTTTAAAACCATTTACCTTTCTTCAGTCACTATCTGCTCTCTTTCTTTTAAGCTCTCTTTCTTATAAGCCCCTTTTAAGTACTGGAAATCTGCAATGAGATCTCCCTGGACCCTTCTCTTCTACAGGCTGGACAAAACCAGCTCTCTCTGGGGTTGAAATCTTCATCTCTCTGATCATCTTCATGACATTCCTCTGGACACACTCATAATAGCCTGTGTCTGTCTTCTGCTAAGAACCCCAGTCCTGGATGCAGCACTCCAGGTGTGGTCACACAAGGGCAGTGTGGAGTGGGAGAATCACCTCCCTCAACCTCCTGACCACTCCTTTCTTGCTGCAACCCAGAATGTGGCTGTTCTGCTGGACTAAGAGTGCACTTTGCTGGCTTCTGTCCAGGTTTTCATTAAGTGCTTAAGTTGTCACTACACAGTCTGCACTCCTACAACACAGTGCAACTCTGGCTATTTAATTATGTTTTTTTAGTACGTCCTCTCCAATGTTTACAGCTCCTGTGCATATTTCACATAGTTCATCACTTGCATTTTAATAAAAGCTTAATCTGTTGTAACCATCTCCGGGCTTGTATGTTATAGGAGAAACCACATCAGAATGAGTCTACCAAGACACCAAACAAGGGCAGTGGATGACTCAACCTGAGCTGTCTTCAGCACCCAGCAACTTCGTACAGCATGCTGCTTCTCCTGTCCTGAGTGACTGCCAAAACAGATAGAGCCCAAGTCATTGACTGGATGAACTCAATTCTGATGGACATTCAATGGACATTCGTTTGATGGGGGTAGCTGTGCTGGTTTGAACGTAAACCAGCAGGAGAAACAAACCAAACACAAAAGAGATAATAAGTCAGAGTTACAATTTAATAAAAAATATTACAATAAATGCAATGATACAAAGAGAAATTAATTCTGACCCACAAAACCCAGAAGTATAATCCAGCCCCTTGGGGCACGAACACAATGGTGTTTGTTAGCCCCTGTGCTGAGCCCCATGTGGTTCCCCCTGAGTTCAAAGTAAAAAGAAATGAGAAACCTGTTGGTGCAGATGACGGTCGCAGTCCTGTCAAGGTTCTGGCCCTCCTCTGTATCTGATGAATGATTCCCCAAGTCTCCAAACCCCCAAGATTATATTGTCTCAGGTTCAGATGAGACTGCCCAGTACCTCCCCCAGGGCAGGGAATTACACAATGAGTGTTCTCACTCTGTGAGTCACAGGATATTTGGAATTATTGATGACCCATTAGCAGACATGACACCTCAGGCTGAGTGTGAAGTTGCTAAGGACTTCCTGAAGGGGAGGTATCACAGCTCTTATCTCACAGGTGTTTTTCACACTCAGCTCACAGCCTGAGGGCCCTGGGCAGCTGCTGCAAATGGTCCATTGTTAACAGTTCATGGGAAATGAATAGCAGGTGTAGAATACATAGGTTTGGTCACACCTACACAGTGATAAACTGGTCCCATCTGCTGAACTAGGACAGTAGCCCATAGACAAAGCAAATATTCATCATCCTCATGGCTAGGCTTTGCGAACGAAGATTTGAGAAGGGCACTACCCACGCTTGCTGCAAGCGTGCTGGTGGCTAAAAAGGCCGATACGGGATAGGCAGGTCTGGTCATAAAAGGCACAGCGGAACGTCTCCTTAGGTGATATTGGTGAGGAATGGTTCTTTCTGTGTCGTCTTTTTTCCTTGAGACTGACTCTGTGTGCATTCTCAAAGGAAGCAGCAGCATCATGAATGGGGTGTCACCATGAATCTCGATTGGAGGCCAGAGTGGACCATTGATGGCAGTCAATATGCGAATGTTATTACATCAAGAATCAGCAAAGAAGGTGGTGGTTCATGTATTAGACAGTACAGGACCTGACAATAATATAAATTATATGGAATAAAGGATGTGGATTGTACTAGATCTGAGTAGGATTGGATTTCTTCTTAGCAGCCAGTATAGATCTATGTTTTGCGTATGCTAGTAACAAATTTTGATAATTAATGCTTTTTTCTTTTCCCATTTTGCTTCTCCTCCCATCAAGTGAGTAGCCTGACTGAGCAACAAAAGAGACAGAAGAACAGCCAGGAAGAACAGCCAGGACAGCGCTCCTTAATTGAACAAAAGGATATATCATATGTTATGCTCAGCAGTAAAAGCTTGAGTAAGTGAAGACATTCATGGTTAACTGTTACATGTACAGAAAACCTGGAATTCCAGGTTGTGGCTAATGTCTGTCTACTAGTGGAAGTGAGGAATAAATTTCTTTTTGGCTTTGCTTGCACATGTATCTTTTGTTTCACCTTTTAAACTGTTTTTATGTCAAGCTGTGAATCTTCTTGCCTTCTTTCTAATTTTTCTTCAACCTACAGGAGAGGGGAATAAGTCACTCTGTAGGTGCTCAGCTGCTGGGTGAGGACAATCTAACACAGCATCTTAGTAATAAAAGTAGCGATTGCTTTAAATATAGGAATTCGGGATTTTGTGAATTACATTTTTTCAGTATAGAGAGACCTGAGAAATTAGTTATTTCTGGTATTTATTAATTGAAAACTCTCATTTAAATATTGCTGGACATTAGTCTTTTCAAGCATTGAATGAACACATTTAATTCCTCTGGGCACCTCTACAGTACTGATGATGTCAAAGTAATCAAATAGAACTCTTCACTACTGCCCCTTATACAGTTACAGAACAAGGCAGGATAGGAAGTTACTTTAGGCAAATTTTTAACAAGTCAGATTTTGTAATTGTCTACTGTTCTCATGAAAATTGGATGTTTTTTACATTATTACATTCTTTTTCAGAATGATTAGGTTTTCTATTAGAAAATAACAGTTAAAGACACATTTTCCCCAGGTTTCTAATAATAGCCTGTGAAAGACAGAACTATACTATCCCAGTAAAGGACAAACCTTGCAAAAGATCCTGAAAAACTGTGCAACTGAGGTCAAGGAAAGGAGACCTTATCATCCTATCCTCAGATTTTTTTTTTCATGTAATAATCTAGTAAAGCAGTCTGTCATTTCACTACCAGTAAAATTACATTATTTCATCATGCTTTGGTCTTGCAGTGCAACACTGAAAGAAAAGGTGATTCACTTAGCAGAAGAATAGTCTTCAAGGAAACTTTTATAATTACTATGTTTCAAAACTCATGCATCCTTCTCATCTGACTGCTGCTGATTTTGGAGCAGGAACTGAAAACTTTGTTTATGATCATGATTTTTCCATATGATAAAAAATATAATGAAGGTTAAAAAACTCAAATTATATCCTGATACACAATGGTTTTTCTTTATTTTGTTTGTGGGGGGGTTATGTTTGGTTGGTTGATTTTTCTGATTTTCAGAGTTTTTTCTAATAGTTAACACATATCAAGTTGCCTAACATAAATCTATGTTATTTTCTTCTATGAAATCAGCTAGAGTAAATTGTAAAGAACTGGACAACCAAATTCAAAATACAGGAGTAGCTATCCAGGTGCTCTTTTTCAAAATGAGTTCTCATGGGCATAGAGGAAAACTGAACAGTTTTCAGCTCCTTTTCCAGTGCCAAATGCAGTGGTAAAGATGGCAATATACTATAATTGGAAGTAAGCCGCAAGGGTTGGCTGTTCTGCATAGGAAGCTGAGTACCAAGAGTCACACAAAAACTCAAAGACCTGTCTTTCTGTGCAAGAATTCAGGATAAGGAGGCAGAAAGGCAGGATCAGGATCAGGCCTGGCAACAGTATTTCTACCCAATGACAGTGAAGTTTGCCATGGTCTGTGTGCTGGTTTAGAGGTAAACCAGCAGGAGAAATGAGCTCAACACGAGAGAGATTGTAAGTCAGAGCTACAATTTAATAATAATACCACAGTAAATACACTGACACAAAGGGAAATTGCTTCCAACTCCCAAAACCCAAGTGTGTAACCCAGTGCCCTGGGGTACAAACCCAAAGGGGTTTGTTAGCCTTATGCTGAGACCCGTGTGGCTCCCCCAAGTCCAAAGCAAAAAGAGGTGAAAAAACCTGTTGGTGCAGGTGATGGCTGTAGTCTGGTCGAGAGTGGTGGTCTCCTCCTGTCGAGGTCCTGCTGCTCCTCTGGGTCCGGTGAGAGGTTCCCGAGGTCTTCTTACCTACCCCTTTTTGTACCTTCAGGGAGCATCCAGTCCCTCCCCTGGGGCGAGGACTCACACAATGGGTGATTAACTCTGTGAGTCATGGGGTATTTTTGGACTGTTGATGGCCCATTAGCAGCTACGCCTCCTCAGGCTGGGAGTGGAGGTGCTAACGACTCCCTGGGAAGCTGCTGCAAATGGGCCATTGACCTTGGGAATGAATAGATGGGGGTAGAATACATAGCTTTGATCACCCCCACACAGTGACAACTGGTCCCACCTGCTGAACTAGGACATCTGTATTTTCTCATAAATGGGGCCAGGGGTGTGTTTAAAGTATACTTAAAAAAAAATCTGAATTTGATTTTAATATGTAATTTTAATAATTACAGTTAATAATCAAAAGGTTATATATTATAAATTCTGTAAATTATAATTCAGACACAGAGAAAGCATTCTAGACTCAGTTTCTTTATGATATAGTATCTAAAATCTGCAGTATTTTGGATGGATTATTTATTGTTTAAGTATGCGTATGTGATGGTTGACTCTGCTGGACATCAGGTACTCACCAAAGCTTCTGTATCAATGGCCTCTTCAACTGGACAGGGGAAAAAAAAAGTGTAACAAAAGGCTTATTGAGAGAGATAAAGACAGGGAGAGATCATTCACCAACTCCTGTCAAAGGCAAAGAGAGATTCAGCTTGGGAAAAGTAATTGAATTTATTGCAATCAAATCAGAAGGGTAATGAGAAATAAAAAATCTTAAAATGTGTTTCTTCTCCTCCCACCTCCTCCGTCTTTCGATGGGTCAACTTCTCTCCTGATTTTTCTGGTTCTTCCCCACAAAGTCACTCAGAGGGACAGGGAGCTGTGGTTATGGTCAGTTCATCACACACTATCTCTACTGCTGCTTTCTCATCACACTCTTCCCCTGCTCTGGAATAGGTTTCCTCCCATAGAAGGCAGTCCTCCACAAACTTCTCCAGTGTGAGTCCTTCCCGTGGGAAAACATTTTTCACAAATTCCTCCTGTGTGGATCCAATCCACAGGGTGCCATCCTTCAGGAATACAGCACTTCAGTGTTGCTCTCCTGTAGGGTCACAAGTCCTGCCAGCAAATCGGCTCCAGCATGGGCTCCTCTCTTCATGGTGCCACAGGTCCTGCCAGGAGCCCTGTTCCAGTATAGGCTTCCCACAAGGTCACAGTCTGCCTTGAGCTCCTACATTCTTCAGCATGGGGTGCAGAGGGACATCTGCTTCACTGTGGACTTCCATGGTTTCACCATGGTCTTCAAGACAGGTTGCAAGGGGATCTCTGGTCTGATCCTCTTGGAGCTTCCCGTCCCCTTCCTTCTTCACTGACCTTGTCTGCAGAAGTTATTTCTGTCACATATTCTCACTTCTCTCTTTGACTGCTGTTGAGCAGTAGTTTTCCCCCTTAAATCTGTAATTTCAGAGGCACTGCCACAATTGCTGATGGGCTTGTCCTTGGCCAGCATCCAGTCAATTTTGGGAACAGCTGGCAGTGGCTCTGTCAGACATAGGGCAAGTTTCTGGCAGCTTCTCACAGAAGCCTTCTGTGTAGTTTCCCCTCCTACCAAAGCCTTTCCACGCAAATCCAGTACAGCATATATCAAAAGAGAAGACAATATTCTAAACATGGAAAAGACAAAGTAATAACAAATTTATCCAAGATCACAGAATCACAGACTATTCTGAGTTGGAAGGGACCCACAAGGATCATTGAGTCAGTGGCCCACATAAGGGATTGAACCCGTGACCTTGCATTATTACAACCAAGTTTTACCAACTGAGCTAATCTCAGGATCTGAGATTTAGCATTTTGGAAACTCTATAATCTTAGGTTCATGGGGTTTATAGATATTAGGGATCCTCAGAATGACAGTGTTTAATTTATTCATGAAGGATGATTTAACAGCAATGTTGTAGTAAGAGTGATCCGCTGAAATACATCTCTATCATAAAATATGAGTATAGAGGCAAAATTAGTATCAAAATTCTGGTTTTGCTTTATAAATAACTATTTTGTTGGTACAGTGTTTCTGAGTAATGCCAAAAACCTTTGAAATGAAATGAATTCTGAAATGATGGTACTTAATTTATTTGATCTTGCCAAATTAAAATTCTTAGTGATATCTTTCTTAGGAATAGCAGGAAAAAGTATGGGAGTAAAAGAGTAAGTCAAATGACATTGTGTAATTCTGAAGTTTCTTTATTTTCCACAGTATCTTTATTTTCTATAGTTAACATTAACTACAAGTAACATTTTCTTTCTTTTTTTTTTTTTTTTTTCCTTAATTGAAGGAATTTATTTCCACTTGACCAGGTAAGAATACATGAATCTATTACTTTCAACATGGAAGAGAGCAAATCATGAACCCGGAATTTTCTTAACTTTCACTTTGCAAATATGAAGCTACAATAAAATCTAAAATACAATCTTCCCTGAGTCCATAGGCCTAAGGAGCAGTCTCACTGCAAATGAGATTCAGAATATCATGCTCCATGCATGCCTCAGGAAATTTTTGTTATCAGAAATCCCAGACTTTAAGATGGCAATTTTTGAGAAGATTTTAAGAAAAAAATATCTCTGAAAAGTGAAAAAATATTTTGCCCTCTCTTTTTACACACGAAACTTTGAAACAGCTTATTCTTTTTTCTTTCGTATATTTTACTTTCATTTCCTCCCAACTCCTTGTTATTAATCAATAGATATTTTTAGCAGGATCAAATCTATAAGGAATATGATCAGTCTTGATAATAGCATCATTTACTGTGCCAGTATATAGTAAAAGCAAACAGACACTGCAGTACTGCTATTCAAAATAATAACTGAATTATAATGTCCTTTTCTTTTTGAGGGATTTCAGCAAACCTTTATTAATTATTAAGTTAGTAGTATTTTGTGAAGCACTTTTCAAATGTCATGTTGTTAAACTTTTTTGAACTGATGTAGAATATTGCAAAAAATCCTGAGGAGGTAAGTCTACAAACTAGTCTACAGCTATCAGATTTTCATTTGACATACATATATTATATTGCAATATAACAAGGGAATGAAATTTAATTTGCTTTAGAATTTTAACTCTCATGATCTGTTACTCTCAAAAGAATACCAATTGATGACAAATTAGGAACCTGATGACTGGGAGTAGGAAAATTCTACAAAATTAAGATTAGAGAGCCATATTTGTGTGATACAGAGGCCAAATACTGCAACCATTTGTGTGAGTCACTTATAGCTCACTTACCTGTAGAATCATAGAATGGTTTGGCTTGAACGTGACATTAGAAAACTTCTAGTTCCAAACCCCAGCCATGGGCAGGGATGCCACCCACTAGATCAGGTTCCTCAAAGTCCCATCAAGCTTGGAATTGAACACTTCCAGAGATGGGGCATTCACAACTTCTCTGGGAAAACTGTTCCATTGTCTCACCTTTCTGACAGTAAAGAACTTGTTCCTAACATCCAATCTAAATTTTATCTCTTACAGTTACAAAGATTCCCCATTGTCCTATCACTATCAGCCCATGTAAATGACACCTCCCTCTTACAGGTCCACATCTTTCTCGTGCTGAAGACTGCAGTCCTGGAAGCAATACTCCAGGTGAGGTCTCACAAGGGCAGAGTAGAGGGGGAGAATCACCTCCCTTGACCTGCTGTCGACTCATCTGTTGATGGATCCCAGGATGCAGTTGGTTTTCTGGGCTGCAAACACACACTGTTGGCTCATGTCTAGCTTTTCAGCTGTGAGAATCCCTAGGTCCTTTGCAGACTTGCTCTCAATGAGTTCTTCTCCCAGTCTGCACTCATGTCTGGGATTGCCCTGAACAAGGTGCAGCACCTTGCACCTGGACTTCTTCAACTTCATGAGGTTCCCATGGTCCACTTCTCAAGTTTGTCCAGGCCCCTTGGATGGCATCCTTTACTTCTGTTCTGTCAGCTGCACTGTTCAGCTTTGAGTCTTCTGCAAACTTGCTCAAGGTGCACTCAGTCTTGCTGTCTGTGTTGTTGGCAATTGTATTGAAGAGCACTGGCCAAAAGATAGAGCCCTATGGGACACCACTTGTCACTGGCCTCCACTCTCCACCTAGATATAGAGCCATTGACTGCAACTCTCTGGCTGAATCCATCCAGTCAAGTCCTTATCCACTGAATAGTCCACCTTTCAAATGCATGTCTTTCCAATCTGGAGATAAGGATGTCAAATGGGACCATGTCAAAAGCCTTACAGAATTCTCGGTAGACAATGTCAGTTGGTCTTCTCTTGTCAAACTTTTCAGTGACTCCACCACAGAAGGCACCAAACTGGTCAGGCACAATTTGTCCCGGATAAAGCTGTACTGGCTGTCTCAGATCACCTCCTTGTCTTGTATGTGCTGTAACATTGCTTCCATGGGGACCTACTCCACAATCTTACCAAGCACAGACATGAGGCCCACTGATTTGTAGTTGCCTGGATCTTCCTTTTTCCTCTTTATGAAAACAGGAGTTAAGTTACTCTTTTTCCAGTCCTTGGGGACTTTGTCTTACTGTCACAAGTTTTCAAATATGATGTAGGTTGGTTAGGCCACAACATCAGCCAGTTCTCTCAGGATCCCAGGATGCATCCAAGTCATCAGGCCCCATAGACTTGTGGCTGTTCAGTTTCACTAAAGAGTCTCAAACCTGTTCTTCACTTACAGTGGGAGGGACTACCGGTATATAGTACCAGCAGGTGATGCAAAATTTCAGACACTGAAAAACAAGAGAAACAGAAGTTTAACTAAACATTAACATTTGAATGACTATCAAATATGGTATTTATGAGTAGTTTTTTCATGTTTTACACTGGAATTCTAAATGAGAAGAGAGTAGCTACAGAGAGTAGCTTCAGTGAAGAGAGATAGTTTGATATCGTGCATCCAAGTAATATAATTGTTCTGGATTATATCCAAATGTTAGTAGCAAAATAGAGTTTAGATGTTTAGAGGATAATGATATTACAATGAAGATACAATGTTATATTTATAAAAGAGATGCTACCTAGTTATTTTTTATTGGATTGTAAAATATGATATTTCCTATCATTGCCTGAAAATATTTCCTATCACTGTCTGAAAATATTCCATAATTTTTAAGCTATTTTATATCATGACTTGATAATGATATCTTACAGGGAAAAAAAAGATTTATTGTAAGATTTATAAACTCATACAGATAGAGAATAACAATTATAAATAACCTTTGTTGCTACAACTGAAAAACATCTGCTAATTTCTTCAAGGAAAAAAGAAACATTCATGTGTAAAGGTGTGATATATCTGTATTAGCTAATGAAAAATATGTCTCCACACAATTATTTTACTGTGCTCATGATATCTAATTCAAACATGCTTGAATATTAATGATCATATAAATTATAAATATTTCTTCTTATACAAAGCCTTCAGTTGTAGAGGAAATTTTCACTGTTTCTGCTGATTCCAGTCAAACATTTAGAAGCTGATCTCAGTACAATTTTAAGTTATGGGAAGAATCCCAACAAGATCAAAAAGATTTGAGATTAGTCTTCTTTTACTGAAACAGAGGTATTCCCCTCAGATATGAAGGTTTTTGACGACTCTGATGCACACATAATTTTTCTTATGAACTTCCTGAAAAGAAACTTTGGGAAAGGGGATTTTTAATGTGTAAGGAACAAAACAACATGAAATATTCAACTAAAAAAGAAAAATGTATACTTAACCCCCCCTTTTTTTTTTTCCTCACAATTGAGCTTGGACCTATGAAAAAAACAAAATATATTTTGTTATATTTGAATTTTATAATCTACATCTAAATTACTGTGTGGTGGGGATTAAATAGCTACATACAAATGTGTTTAGTGTTCTTTGTGATGTGACCTTACCACAAATGCATACAAGTATCAGAATAGATGCTGGCATGCATTTACTATATGAATTGCATTCTGTCCATAAGACTATTTAGAATCCTTTTGTCATTATACAGACTTTTTCATAGACTCATAGAATCATTAAGATTGGAAAAGAACTCTAAGTTCATCAAGTCTAACTTCAATCAAATGCCACAATATCCACTAAATCATATTGCAAAGTGTCATGTCTGCTTGTTTTTTGAATGCTTCCAGTCATGATGACTCCATCACCTCCTTGGGAAGCCTGTTCCAGTGCTTAACCACTCTTTCAGTAAAGAAATTTTTCCTAATATGCAAAGTGAATCTTCTCTAGTGTGAACTAGGGCCTTTCCCCCTTTTCTTATTGTTTGTTTCCTGGAAGAAGAGACCAACCCGCACCTCACTACAACCTCCTTTCAGATACTTTTACAGAGCAATAAGGTCTCCTGAGCCTTCTTTTTCCACAGTAAACAACCCCTGCTCCCTTAGCAGCTCCTCATCAGAATTGTGCTCAGAACCTTCATCAGCTTTGTTGCCCTTCTTTGGATATGCTCCAGCACCTCAATGTTTCTTATAGTGATTGGCCCAGAACTGAACACAGGTTCTAGGTGCTGCCTCACCCATGCCAAGTACAGAGCGGGATCATCACTTCCCTGGTCCTGCTGGCGACACTATCTTTGATATAAGCTAGGATCCCGGTTGCCTTCTTGGCCACCAGAGAACACTGCTGGCTCATGTTTGGCTAGTTGTCAACCAACACTCCCAGGTCCTTTTCTCCTGATGTTCAACCTGAATCTTCCCCAGTGCAGCTTGGGACTGTTTCCTCTAATCCAATTGCTAGTTGTCTGGAACCTGAATTTTATCTGTTGAAAGACACTACTGAACCTACTGAAAATGTATTTTACTTAATTTTAAATTTTGAAGCTTGGGCAGCAGGAGAGACAAAGTCATGTCTGCTGCTGAATGTAGGATCTGAAGTCTTGACCCTCAGTAAACCACTTTCACAAATAAAAAACAGGAAGAAAACAAGTCTCCTCCCCTGTTCTCCCATGTACTTTTGTCTTGGGTTGAGCTGGCAAAACGCCAACTGCCCAAGAACAGAGAAAAGGTTCCTCCTCCCCCCCAACCAGCCAAAGGGAGAAAGAAGAGGGAGAGGGAAAAAAAAACCCTCTAAAGCCAGGTTTCTTCTGAAACTAACTACATGTATTTATACAGAAAAGAGAAAATTAAGAGAAAACTACAATATAGCACACACAAGTTATATATAACTTCCCACTCCCCAATAAGCACAGATTTTACCATTCTGACTACAAATCATTCTAAAATAAAGTCGATTCACCAAAGACAAACTTAAGCAAAGAGAAGAACTAAGAACAAACATTTTACTTCCCTAAGATAACATGATAGTGAGCCGGTGCTGTGGGCTTGGGCCTGTCCATCCCTCCTGGGAGAGCACGGTGTGTGCTCTGTACCTTGGCCAAAGTGAAACTGAGCTAAGCTACTCCCACACACTGGATTTTACTCCTATTGAGATGATGTAAGATGGTATGAAATACAACATCATTGGCTAGAAGAAGTCAGCTGCTAGCTAGCCCAGCCCAGCTGAAGGCAGCTGACAATTTCAGGCCCAAATCTGAATTCCCAGGCCCAAACTTAGGCCCATCAGCCAAACCCATGACAACTTTGGAGTGTTTTCAATATCTAATCAATGCATATGTCAAAGGTAGATAAAAGGCCTTTAATTACTGTGGTTTTCCTCTCTTAAATTGTCAATGATTCCACAATTACTTTGGTTTATTTCCACTAAAGGTAACCTTTATCACTGCATCTGGTGAAGCATAAAAACTCCAGGCATCCATTCATTGCCTCATTTATTCTTCAAATTTAAGATTACTAAACTGACCTTTTGTTTTCATTAAAAATAGACTCTTGAAGTAAACTTTAGAATAAAATTATAACCATTAAATAGCAATTATTTCTAGATTAGGAATGAATATTTTTAAAACCACCAAGAAAATTGATTCTGTGCATCTAATCCAAATCAGTAAAATTTGAACACTTATCGCATTTAAAGTAGATGAGTTTTTGACTAGACAGGATGCCTTTATTACTGTATCTCTAGAATTGCTAATTATCTATTATATGTTTTGTGCGGTGTTTATTCTAATATGTTCTTCATTTTGATTATTCTCTACAGGCACCCAAGCAAAGATATCTTCATCACTCTTACTTCTTTCTAACTTCACACAACATATTTAATTCATTTCTTTTCCATTTCTGCCACAAAATGTTTTGATCAGATAAGCAATTTCATGGATTCCAGTTTCTTAGGAAAACCACAAAACTTTCCAAAGTGTTTCTATCATGAGAATACAATTTTAGGACTCAATAAATAATTTAGGCTTTAGGATTTTTTTTTTTTTTTTACTACATCAAAAGATGATGACAGACTAATAAGATATCTGCACCTCAAGAAATTCCTCAAGGCTATTCTACTTTGAATGGAATTTGCCTTCTAGAGAGCTATCACTTCAGTCTTGCTCTCTTTTCATAACCCAAAGCAAAATGGATAAAACAAGGGTGAGGAATCCGAGCATGTATAGCAACTATAATTCAGACATCATTAAGAATCTGAAACAGTCATGAATTTATCTAAAATATGACAATAATTATAACCTTTGAGAATATGATTGATTGCACGTCAGTACAATGTGTTCCAATTCAACCACTTTCATTTGAGAGTTCACTACTGAAAAATATCTTTGAGGAACTATTGCATTGGAGAAATTCAGTAGAAGGATTTCAGGAGGAATAATGCCATGCATGGAGACATTCTGGGTTCTGAACTGCTCGGAAACCAGCTTGGCTCAGAAGGACCTGTGGGTCCTGGTGGACATAAATTGAGTATCAGCCAGTAATGTGTGATCACAGCAAAGGCAGCTCAGGCTGCATTAGAAAGAGTGTTGCCAGCAGTCGGAGGCAGGTGATCCTTCCTGTCTACTCCAGGCCATACCTGGAGTTCTGTGTCCCGTTCTGGGCTTCCAAGAGATAAATGGCCATATTGGAGAGTCCAGCACAGAGCTACTAAGATTATGAAAGGTCTGACTATCCTTCCTAAGAGAAAAGCCAGAGCGAGCTATGACTGTTGAGACTTTTCTTCCTTTTCTTTTCCTGATCAACTTTGAACTTAAGGTCTCGCATGTCATTTTAGGAACCCACAATATAGTCACTTAGTTGCCTGTTGGTTACTGATTGGTGTATATCTGAAAGTATACATGAAGCTCCAGAGCTGAATCCAAGTAAACAAAGGATGTAAAACCCTAGTATTTTCTGCTACTTTGAAAAACTGCAAACATGTCCTTGATTATTGCCTCCAAGTCACAAAAGGAAACTACTTTGCTAAGAAAATATTCTTTTGCATTTACTTGTACAGTCTTGTAAAATATCATTGAAAAGCATACAAGAAGGGACTTTCAGGAACATATACACCTAATTCATACTTCTAATTGTGGCCAAATTTCTATTGAAAGTCCTTTAAAAATCTATTAAAATGATGTTATTTTTAGCTTTAGAGTACAGTGTTTTTCAAATTTTTACTTTTATTTTTTACTCACCAATCTTTATGCAAGTAAATATGCTTCTTTTCTCATCACATTTATATATCAATTTCTCATTTACCTCAGAATTCTTCACAGGGCTAATAAGTATTACTTTATAATTTCTATGTTCACTTATACTGGCAATAGAGCTGTTAGGCTGATTCTTGCTTATCCTACCAAAAAAAAAAAAAAAAAAAAAGAAGCAGTGAGTGGCTTTGAATCTTTTGGTAATACTGTAGGAAGATTTCTAGCCCAGTGTTTGCCCTCTTCATCTTTTTTCACACCCTGTTATTTTGTGTCATAATGCATTATTACAGAGTGATATTCGCTTCTGTACAAGTCAGCAAAAAAGAAATTGCATAGTCCACATTGGCCTCTTTTCTTTGCATTAATTATGTCAGTTTTGTTTTGTTATTTTTCAGAGTGTTTCAAGCTCTGCCAACTTGAGGGATTTCATCCTTATAGAAATAATATTTTCTTTAATTTGGGAAGGCATATTAAATTTTTGCTATTACTTCTACATGAGTGAAAAAAAGATTAATGCTGTAATATGGATATTTATCGAGAATGTTTTATGCAAGATACCATGAGAAAACATGTCCTGAGCTTGGGATAAAGATTTTTCATGAGTCTACATTCAACTTTTCTTATTATTAATAGAACAGTTGAAGACTAGTGGTTCTCAGTTTGTTTACAGATAAATATTGGAAATTTTAGTTACGTGGATGTTAGCTGACAGAAATTTGCATAGTAAAATAAATCCTGAAATGTATTGTACATACATACGGCATATTTGATTTCAGTCATACTAATAAATCTGTGATAAATTTCTTTATAGTAGCTTGTATAGGCTTTTTTTTGTTTGTTGATTTTACTTATTTGTGTTGAAAATAGTGTTGGTAACACAGTGTTGTATGAAGGTTCTTTATGTACTTCTTTATGTACTACCTGATCGTACCTCAATACACTTTCTCAATTTTTTAGTCTTTTTTATTGAAAATCATTAAACATGCCAATCATCTCTTGTATACATTTTGGAGCTGCTAAATGATGAGAAAAACTTTGGTGAGAGAAGCATCTTTCAACACCAGATAAAAGTGATAGAAACTCCTGATTATATCTGTAAGCTGATCTAGATGCCTAACTATTCTTTGATTTTGGTGCACCATAAAAGTTTATGAGTAGTTGTCCAATAAACCTGCAAAAAGTGCATTTTACTCATTTTTTTCTGACAATCCTGTCTTTTTATATAGATACAACTGGTACCACTATGGCTGTGTAAGACTTTTCAGTCTTGCAATTTGGTGGCTTATATCAAAAGAAATTCAATCCCTTTATTATTCATAGCAAAAGCTGAATGGAAAATTTTATTTCTTGATGTCAGTCTACTCGTTTCATGCTTGAAGCAGTCTATACTTTTATCTTTGAAATGAAAGTGCTAGACTTGGAGGAAACTACACA
Source organism: Sakesphorus luctuosus (assembly GCA_013396695.1). Taxonomy (NCBI): domain Eukaryota; kingdom Metazoa; phylum Chordata; class Aves; order Passeriformes; family Thamnophilidae; genus Sakesphorus; species Sakesphorus luctuosus. The sequence goes on along the minus strand of VWZD01008884.1, from coordinate 9,141 downwards.
AGCTGAGTGATTTTAAACCCACTAGTTAAGACTTGTTTATGTATATACTTTAAAACTGTTGGTTATTACCTAATACGGTACAAGAGAAGTCCATCTGGATCTAAATCTGAAGTAAATGCTGCTACAAGGTTCAACTGTTTTCAGCCAGATGGACAGGCTTACACAGTCATTTTTAGTGAACTGCTTGTGCTGAGCTCATTTTGAGGCTGTCTGTTCATTCAAATGAACAACTTTGTAAGATAATAAGTTTGAACTGAGACTTCATGTTTCTATCTAAAGCCATTGACCCATGGGTGAACAGAGAGCAAACAAGTTCCTTGGTAAGTAGGAAAGGGAGTAGCAAGTGTAATTGTAGCAATGTTTTCCTTACCTTGTAATTATTAACCTAGCAAGTGACAATCAGTGCCTAAGGGATGCAATGATTTGTGTCAAATTGCCAAGAAAAAGTGAAATTCATTAGAAATAAAAGATAAATTGGTTGGATTTTACAGAAGTTAATCATTTTAATGATACTGATACTCCACTGTGTATTCTGTAACTGCCAGTATAAAAGAGACAGACAGTGTCTGAGAATCAATGCTTACAGTCCAGCACAGATAGAGAATAGATACTGCTGTTACCTGCTTTACTTCATCACCTTCTTGGGATTTGAAAGAAATAGTCTAAGGACTTTAGAGGGTTATAGATCAAATGCTGAAAATGTTGGCCGCACTGATCACTTGACCACTAGCCAGCAGTGCAAACAATGCAAAACCAGCGGAGACCAGGGCAAACTCAGACCAACCCTGAGACCCTTCACTGTCAGGTCAGCATAATAAGGGAGATCTCCTTCATTTTATTTACAGCTAAGTTGTCCATCCATAGCTTCTTTGGTTTGTTTTAGTTTTGATCTCCTTCACCTACAGAATTACATCTCTGGAAGTCATCTGATCCAACATCCAGCCAGTAATAGAATTGTTGCCAACATAAGGTCTTGCTACTGTGACTTTGGCTAGCTGAGTCTTAAAAACCTGAAAGGATGCAAACTTTACACTTCCCTGTGTTATCCCACTCCAGCACTGGACTATCACCCCAGGAAGAATACCTATTTTCCTAAGAGATAACCTCAGCTCCCAAACTGTAAACTGTGGTCATTGTCTCTTGCTTAAAACTGTGTTGTGTTTGTAATTCCTCCTCACACAGCTGTAAACAGTGTACTACTTTCCTCATCTGCTTCTGATTGATAAGGTCAGCACACTCAATGTCTAGTTTTAAGTGTTGGGCTGAAACCCCCTGGCCAGTCAAATAAGTAATTTACAATTTTTTATTCATTTTTTTTGTTTGCCTTTTTTTGCCCTGACAAATGTTTCTGCCACATATACTGTGGTCACTGTTTCAAGCAAATCTTGAACTCTTAACACTTTGAATAATGCCTGAATGCTAGTGTTGAGTTGTTCCTTCCCTCAGGAGTCCCCTAGTATCTATCTTGAAATTATGACACACAGTATTGTAGTCTTTGCGTTTTAATCCAGTGTGATACCTGCCCAGACTGTCATATTGCCTACCAGTCTTTCAATTTAGAGATCTGAAGTAACTAAAGAAAACAGTATTTCCAAGTCCCTTAATAATTAAAAAGACTCAAGACTATAGGTATTTCTATTCCTGATTTGCCAAAAGGAATTTAGCACTGAGGCTTTGAACACTTGTACTTAATTCCCCATTTCAGACTGGTGAATGGAGCATAACCCCACAATGGGGTTATTAAGAATATTATTATTAACAGGTCATTAAGAATCAAATTATACAAGCTGTAGGAGATTGTACATTTTAAAAAATAAAAGCCAACTTGCTTCACAATCACCAATTTCCTGCCTTTCAGAACCATTTCATATGTTTACTTCCTTTGAATAGGCTACTTACACTGCAGATCATTTCTGACCAAATTTAAGAAATCCTGCAATTTGAAAAACACATAATTAACTGTAACCCTCTTAATCTTTTAATACTGAAAAAAAATTAACTGGATTTTTAAAAATAACATGTCTTGAAAAATGATCCAGCAAAATTGAAATTTTTTACAAATATATGCCCAAGTTTTATACTAATTGTTTTGAAACAATATAGAATAAAATATTTTCAGATTTTTCCTCTTTGATGTAATGCATCTGGAAAAAAGATGTAAGTCCTGTTAAAATAGCTTTTCTTACCTTGCTGACATAACAGTACAGTTGCCAAAATAAATCATGTATCAGTCTTTAACTTCTGAGTAAAACTTTTTTTCTTTTTGCTCTCTAGACAAAAGCTGAAATGTTATACTTTAATGAACTCTGTCTTAAATAACTGCCCTAAGCAAAATGCAATTTAAATACAAAGAATAAAATGAATCCTTAATATGTGTCACAAATCAATAACATACAAATGGATCCTGATTTTTGACAAGGGCTGGTACAAATGACCTTTTGCCTCAGGAAGGTAGCACTCCAGCCTAAACTATTATAGACAATTCTAGTGTCAGCTGCATGACTATTTTATATAACATACATTTTCTTTCTGAACTCTTCAGGCTCAGTTCAGTGATTATGCTGCACACTGTCTATGTATTTTCCCCCTAGATTACTGGAGAGAAAAAAAATGCAGGAAATATTATGCTCAAATAGGCTTGCAGACATTTATTATTACTTTTACCTTCTCATTGTGCTGCAGTTTTTTGTGTCCTCTTGTATATGAGAATATTTAGTAGAAAAAGTCCCACAGAAGAAAAAAAGGAGAAAGCTTTTAACTCTTTCTGATCTAATAATAAAGATAAAACCAGACTAGCCCTGTTTTGGTAATACAACATTTCCAAATTACCCATTATGTAAATTGATAATTACTGACCAAGTGAATATCAATTTCCCAGTATCTATTGGGCCTTCCTATCCAGACAGTTGATGATAAAACATTTTACTTTCATTTTATTCTAAAAATCTTGAGTTCCAGAACGTTCAGACACCTAGTGCAAAGCTGAGAATAAAACTGTATTAATATTTCATGTTTTGTGTAGTCTTTCAGTGAAACATAGTAATTTTTTTCCTTTTATGATAAAATATAATATGCTTTATTGTCTTATTAAAATGAATAATCAGGATTTTGTTAAATTACAGAGTGGATTAACAACTGTTTTATATTTTTTTCTGCACTCTCTTACATTCTAAGCTCTTTTATATTCTTCTGATTTAAAAGGTGCGTTACTAGTATGAATACCTCATTAAATTATTTGTTTTTACCAAGATAGCCTTACATGACTTACTTTTTATTCATGAAAATTTAAGTATCAGTGATTATGCAAGAAATTCAAACATTATTTTCATGAAAGAAAACATCCTGTTACTCCAATATTATATAATTATCTGCAAGTGAGATTTGTTCCCTAATTATAGTCTA
>VWZD01008883.1:319662-366335 GCA_013396695.1 Sakesphorus luctuosus | reverse complement strand
AAAGTATGGTGAATATGTGATATATAAAAATTGCTTTTGAGTAGAATGATTTTAGGAGGGTTCATCTGATTTTTTAAATGATTGAGCAAGGGACAGCTGTAGACACAAGTGAAATATAAAAATTATCTCTAAAATAATTGAAAACACTTTTTGACAACCTTTTCTTTAAAAAAGTAGAACATACTTCAAAGGTTGATTCTAATTCATGAAGCAGATGCATCCTTTTTTGTTTTGTGTGTGTGATCTTTGTCAGTTCCTATTGCTGAAAGTAAACTCATAACTCATAAAAGCTTTCTTGTGTTCTGTTAGTTTTCCAAGAAAGTGTGTCTGACTTCTGCCTTTTAATTCTCTGAACTGTTTATCTGTCAGAGTGGAATTACTTCTTTTAGTTATATGATATTTCAAATCAAATATTAAGTCAATTATCTTCCAGGGTACAGTGTCTACTTGTTACACGTTTCCATTATCCCAGAAGATATTTCATTTTAATTCAGAAACTTTGCATCTAAAAATGTTACCCTCACTGCTCTTTCATTAAAATTGCTTATCTCCAGGGACATTGAATGGCCTGGGGTTTATCATAATAGTTATGTTTCACTGGTGAACAATCAGTTCATATCACTTTGTATCTATCACCTAAGCTTTAGAGTTTTTCTAAATGAGATATTACAAAATGTAAGAGGAATATATGATAAGATCACACACACATGATGCTAAACTTCCAGACCTACCTTTCTGCCAAAAAAAATATTCCACCTATCTTGTGCATGGTACTCTTGCTGTTACACAGCTGCTTACAGATTATGTTTCAAAATTATCTCTTTTTTATTATTATAGAAGCCTTGCATTTAATTCCCATTAAGATGCCAATCTGTTGAGGATACAGGCTTCAGGTTTATTAAACTTCATAATAAGCCCATAGGTATTCTGAATAAACTTTCAGTTAAAAATATTTAACACGTGTTTTTGTCTGATAGGCCATTTTTTCATAATTATAACTGTGTTACTGTATAGTATGACTGTAATTTAATAACATTAGGCATAGTTTTAGTTACCTGTCTCTACTTTCTCCTTTGAGTACACAAAAATTTAAATTTTAGATTTTTTGGTATGTCTCTGTTTTAAAGGGCTAGAGAAAAAGTAAACAAAAAAAATTTTTTTTAAGTATTTGGGTCTTTTTACAGAGATTGGCAAGTTAAAGATATTTTCTTAAGTTCTGTAGTCCCATGTTAGTTCAAAATAAAAGAGGACCAAATGATATCATTGTCAAATTTAAACATTGTGTCAGTCCTGCTAGCCTGCTAGGCCAAGTAGGGGTTTGTATTTCTGCAGTGTCACCTATCCCAGAGACCTTGAAAAACTGTATTCATACACACAGCAAACTCTTGAATTTAGCAGCTGCTACTGAGAGCTTTGATAGCAGTGTAGTGCTGTTGAAGAACCAGGATTAGCTCTTGCACCAAAGACAGCATCCTTTCACAGACTGAACGCACAAAGATCCGAGCACATGAAGTCTAATTAAAAATGCTGAAAGCCATAAGGTTAAAGGACTGAATTTACTGAGTATCCTTTGATGTGACAGCCCAGGTTTTATATATTTCATCCTGGATTGTATCCAGTGTCAAAGTGCACTTACATGGAACAGTAAATCTTATAACTGAGTTAAAACTCCTGGTGTCCAAAATACAAACTAAAAATACTCAATTTTGGAAAGAAATAGTCAGACTAAGAAGGGATGTTTCAAAAAGGAACAATCTGGAACACAGGAATAAACAGATTTAGTGAAACCAATGAAAATTTGAGCATTTTTCTGAAGTGATCTTGCTAAAGGTCAAGTGACCTCCCAAGCAGATAGTTGAACTTTGTGTGTGTACATGCATGGTCCAGACTCACGTAAATGCAGACCTGGAATGAAATTTTCCATTATGAATCTTGCCTGGTTTCCCTACATGTGAAAGTAGGCAGGTCCCAACTATGTACAATTCTGTCTAGGAGGCTCCTAGGACACTTTAGAGCATAAATAATACATTTATCTGAAAATGATCCAAGTTCAGACAGCTGTGTGTAAAGGTTTCCAGCCTATTTTTGAGAGAGAAATAAAAGCAAGACTAGTTTCTTATGATTTACTAGTGATACTTTTAGTAAATTCCAGGTCACAGCAATAAGAGATGGTATATATTTTAGCAGTTATGGGCTGGAGCACATAAATGAGAAAACTGTTCAGAATGAAAGAGTAAACAGCTTTATTACAGCTATGAATCTCACTCAGTGATAGTTGATGTATGGCCACAGAAGTTGTTTTTAAGAGACAGAGTGCTGGACAGGAGTTAGGAATCATCCTCTGCTGGTTTCAAGAAATTCCATGGCTGTTTGATTTCCATGTAAACAACTCATTAAAGATGAATTGCAAGACTGTGGTTTCTATGCTACCTCGAGACGGACAAAATTCAGAGCCTTTGATGTCTACAGTGCAGTCTACTGGGACCAATAATGGCAGAAACTGGATTGAAATTGTGGTATAGAATTAGGCAAGGTAATATGCCTTAGCTTTACCACAGCATAACCTTTCCTTTAACCCCTGCAGAAGATGACTTTTATTTATTTTCTGCTGTTACCCTTGCCCAACAGAGCAGAAAAGTCTAGCTTAGCACTGCAGGACAATCAAATAAGGCTTCATTTTGAGCTTTGGGAATGAGTCCATTTTGATTGTCAAAGAAAAGTTGTGCATCTATATCTACAAAAATCAACACTTCAGATGAAGCTCAACTAGTCTCTTTACCTTCTAAATCTGGTAGGAGTGTCAAAGACATATGAAAGGCACATTTTCCACATTGCCTGGCCAGCACATCTCTAAAGTGACTTGGAGATAGCACCTTTGAAAGTATTTTACCATTTCTTGTTCTCTCTGCAGAGGCTGCCAGCCAGTCTACAGTAATGCCAGTTAAGGATACTACATTTTTAGTAGTTTTTGGTTGTCTCCGCAAACAGAAGTAATTGTGCATTGATTTGTTTATATTTTTCCATGTCAAGCTTATAACAAGCCATGCCACCATAATGAAGTGGAGACGTCACATTTGTTTTCAATCTGCAAGCAGTTGCTACCTTAGATAAACAAGGCTTTCTGTTCCTTCTGTTTTGCCTTAGATGGTCTTAGGCTGGAAGGCTGCAACACAGGAGGAAACCACAGAACCTTTGTCTTCTATTAGGAAAGCACAGAGATTCGAACCACTAAAGTAGAAGGACACAAAGGAAGGCAAAACTAAGAATAGCCCTGGCAGCACTCTATGTGTGGATTTTGTGGGGCATGAGGCCTTCTGAAGAGCACACCTTTCGGAAGGCAGCTGAAGCTCCTGTCACTTTCCAGCATTTGTCCTTTAGCTCAGAGATACTACCAGAGCAGTCAAGTATTTCCTTCAAGACAGTCTCTGAGCCAAATTGTCCTCTTTGTCTGGTGCTGAAAAATGTTGTTCTATCTAGTCTGTACCGCCTTGGTTTGTTTTACATTTTTGACTTCTGAACCAGATTTTTTAGTCTGCAGTCTGATCACTTTAGCAGAGTTTATTTTGTGAAACTGGCACCTTTATACCTCTTTTGGGCAGCAGTTTTTCACTTCCTAGAGTCTGAACTGCCCTCAAAACTTCCTCTAAGTGTCCCTGGCAGTGAAAGCATAAGGATTAATTTATGAATTTTTGACTAATAATAAATAATCAACTTTATGGAAAATATTTCAAATAAGTGAAAACATTTCTCTCTGACAGACTATATGAAAAAATATTTAAAATCTTTTCCTAACCTTTGTGTACTTGTCAGTTTCCCACATGGTTACCTAAGGACAGGGACTGACTACTTTTGGAAAGTGCCTAACATATTGTAGTTGTTGCTGAAAAAATCACTTTATAGCATTTTTATTGCTTTTAAAAATAGTATGTTATCTCATATTCAAATTATTCAATCATTATTGATAATTCATTATTGTGAATTTGTTAGTTTTATATATAGTGACCTTTTTATATAAGTGTGTGCTTGTGTATGTGTGTGTGTGAATAAAAGTGTATTTTTATCTTTATATTTGTGTAAGTAACAGAAAAATATTTACCATCTCTCCTCATAGTAAATCCCAAAGCACATTATAAGATGTAGGCCCTCTCCTTTTCAGCTGAAATTGCAGCCTCACTAAACATTTAACAATGTCTATAGAAGTAGAATGAGGCAGAACAGTTAGTTTTGAGAGAACAAGATTAACTATACTTAGAACAGTCATATATCTTTCATACAGCATATGAATGCATGTGCACTTTGCATCTTACTGCAAGGCAAAACACTAGGCAATACAACATCGGTGGTGCAGATATGTCCTTGGAAAGTTATGGAAGATGATTCTTTCTTTTGGGACAATATTATTTATGATATGTAGTTAATATACATTTATTTCCTAGATTCTGCTGTTTAGTTCCTTCAGAGATCATTTTTAGTGCTTCTGTCAGATGTTGAGATCAGCTCTGTGCATTTTGGGGAAGCAAAATATTGGAACTGCAACCTGCTGTTGTCGCTGAAAGGAGAATTTTGTCTCAACTGAAGAACTTAACAATGCCAGTTAAAAATGGGTATTGTGAAATAATATCACTTGTAACTATAGTTATTCTTGCATAGTTAGAATGTAATGTAAGCTGAAAGCAATGGTCCAAATTTTCAGAAGCTTTTCTCTCCATGCATCAGACGGGGAGACTCATTCTCTGTAGGCAGCTTTCTCTGTTTTGTTTGCTTTGTCCAGGTATACTTGGAGATATTCTTTAACCTTTTCCAAGTTGCACCTTCAGCCTGATTTATAAATGGGGTGATTTTTCTTAAAGTAAATTCTCTTTTACAGAGGCAGTGCATCCACAAAATCAGTGGAATTATTATTGTTAGAAATGTCTCTCTGCTGACATAGAAATAGAGAAAAGATAAGTCAGTTCCAAGTTTTCCTTAAGATAAAGTTTAATGCTACCCCCATCGCTTCTGTTATGTCTTCACTGAGTGTAAATGAGCTTTACTAGATGATATAGGTCAGAATTCAAGAGAAATTCTTTTGTACTAGCTATAATATCTTTGTTAAATGACTGACTGTAAATAATTAAGGTTTTTTATCTAATTGGAAGTATTTAAAATATTTTAAATATATAACATTTAAAAAATTAAGATTCTTGGTCACACTAGGCAGTTTACTTTTGTCTGCCAAGACTCAATCATACTATGTAAATAGATTCATCTGTATGTGTCTTTGCAAACTCAAGCACACAAATGCACAATGAGTTTTAATAATACTCCTTTCTGCTACACCATGCACCACTCTCTCAAGACCATTCCTTGCCAATAATAAATATGGTTTCAGCTTTTGTTCTTATTGCAAGTTTATTGCATGCTTATTATTGGCCAGACTTGACTCCCTAGGGGATTCTGCTCTCCCTAGATGAGTCTCTATGTAAAACCAATCTCCACTGTGACACTTGCGCTGTGTAGTAAAAACCGTTGGGAATAGATATTTTTTCCTAATACCTCCTTGAGAATTTAGCCTTGTTGTGAATCTGTCTGAGAACCTGCGGTAATGTAAATGTTAACAGAAACCAGACAGCAGTGTTTAGAGAGCTATTATGAAATTTAGCTTCTGTTCACACAGTTCTCAGAAAAAACAAAACTTTCAGTTGCTGAAACTGCAGTCTGAAGGGGGTGAATGTTTACCAGATTCTTTGTTGCCGGCCAAAGAATCCACAGAAAGCATATTCCATCATATGTTTACATAGCAAATCACATCCGCATACAAATGCTGCTTTCATCAGTTGAACTCTGGATTGTGCTAATGCATATTGAAGTCAGTGGAAATTTACACATGGATTGCAGCAGGATTTTTTTTCAATCAAGGTTCTAGCTCCACCTTTAGCAATTAAGCTAAAGACGTAACTCTGTAAATTATAAGTTCACAGCCGGTTGAGATCTGTGCAAGACTCAGTATTGTGACATGATTATTCATTATCATCCTGCAGTAAAACAGTGAGGAAGAATACACAATTTTGTAGATAAATTCTGACAAAATTTGTATTCCCTGTGGAATAAGCCTATGCATACTTAAACTACTGCAGAGATGAAAGTTCCTCTTAATATGCACCAATTGTCCTGCTTAGAAAGGATGGTTTGATTTGGCTTCAAAGGACATATGGATTATTAACCAGGCCTGTGGTAAGATTTTTTTTCTACAAGGGAAAGCAATGGAATTGGGTTGGGGTGGGATATAGCCTGCAGGTCAGCTCCTATGTTTTTTGGAGGCTGGTTTGGTATGGCAATTTGAACAAGGAAATTACTTCAACTGGTAGTGAAAAGCAACCTCTGTACAATCCTGTGCTGAGTTTGTGTGATGTGTATTTCTTGCATTTCCCTATAGGGAACATGAAAGGTTGGGGTATTTCTTTGGGTTTGAGCCATGAGTATTTTGCTACATGAAGATGACAAAAGCCAGTTTTCAAGTAGTGAGTACATTATTATTAGATGGGATTGCTGAGGACTGACATCAGAAGTCAACAGATAGTAGAATCATGGGTTTGGAAGAGACTTTTAACTATCATCTATTTTCATTCCACCTGCCATGAGCAGGGACATCTTCCACGAGACGAGGTTGCTAAAAGCCTCATACAACCTGGCCTTAAACATTACCAGGGCTAGGACATCCACAGCTTTTCTGGGCAAGCTGTTCCAGTGTGTGTAATACATATCCTTCTCTCTGGTAGGACTGAAAGTGTAAACAGAGATTGCTGGGATATAAGGATCAATGCAGTACAGACTTCAAGGGAAGTTAACAGACAGTGTTGAGAGCTGTTGGCTGACTCAAACAGCCAGTGGTGTTACTGGGTACCACCTATTCACTGGTTATTCAAACTTTCTCACTGTGTCTCTCCATAGGAAATTCTCACCTTCATGACATGTTAGGGAAATGCATAAAGAACTTCAGGTTCATGTCCAAGGGTCAAGGAAGACTGAGGAGGGCAATGGAATATGCTTTTCTTTTCTGAAGAATTTTTGAGATTTTAAAAGATATTTTTTCATCTTTAGAAGTTAGCAAAAATCCATTGTAGGAACTTTGGGAAATAAAAGATTCTAAAAACCCTAAAAAAGAGGTTTTTGCATCTGGTTCAAGTCAAATGATGTGTTTCATTTAAACAGTTTATATTTTGAATATATGAGTATTTCAAATGCAGACAAATTATGACATAGTCACAAAGTCTTTCTGTATATAAAGTTGTTCTAAATTCTTCTAGGTATAAAAGACAAACATAGAACACGATTTCAGAAAAACAGTTTGCTAACAGGCTTTTTGGGGCTGAACTTTGCTCTCAGCATGCCCTAGGGAACATGATGACACGCAGTGACCTTAGTCACAGAGAAACACAGAATACATTTTTTCAAAACAAGAAATAGTGGTAGCTGTGCTGTCAGTTTCTATAAATGTGGGAACACAAGCTGTGAATCAGCCTTCTGTCAAAACAATCTCCTAATAAGCCACCAAGTGCATGCTTTTTGTTATTCCACTTTAAATATTCACGTAAATTTGTACAAAAATGGACACCGCACTTGGACTTTCTCTAGGCCCCCATTTTGTGTTCCATATAGTTATTTCTCAAAGCATGAACACTAAATTATACATCTAAACTTCTAACTCACAGCTTAGGTAAAATTAAGGCTAAACTGGATTCAAAACCTGAGATCATACTCCTCTGAAAAGGAAATCTTAAATTAAAACCAGATCCAGTTTTATAGGATGGCTTTCTTTTTCCTTAAATTGGGTTTGTTACAATATCTACTTTTTATTTCAGTATTTTGATTTTAAGTCAGAAGTTAGGTTGGGCATTGGATTTAAAAAAATCTTAGTCCATATCTGAGTTTTGTCACTGACCTAGCACAGGATGGAATGTCAGTTCAGATATTTCAATCAGGTGCAGAGCTGTCTTAAAAAATCTCTAATTCATGTCTTTTACACTCAGAGAGCAGTTTAGATAGGAGATCGCTTCCTCAAAACGTTGTTGGGGAAACAAAACACATTGTATAACAGGATTAGGATCACTTTGAAAGTTTAAGCTGTTAGTGGTTATTTAAAAATAACCTTGTGGACTTGTAATTGAAAATTCCAGTTGTATTTTTAACAGTAGGTGTTGCTGTAGGAAAAGAGAACAAAGCATGCAAAGCAAACTGAATTCACAGGAACAGCACATTATTGAAGTGAAAGGGCAGCCAGAATGCTTTACTTAGAACTACTTAAAAAAGGACTGTTTGCAATTTTCATGATTTGAGATTTGACACTGTAGCCTTTTCTTGGTTCTGATTAATTGCTTGTTAAAACATTTAGAAAATGTAGTATTTTGAATATTTTGTTTGATTATAAAATTCACACTGAGAACAGAATTCTCCTTTCACTGAAATTTCTGTGGACTAACAGAATTCTCCTTTCACTGAGTATTGATACTTTAGCTGCACGAAAACGGACACACACACTTCTGAATACTACTGAACTGGCTGGTGATGTAGCCAGATGATGTAGCCAGATCAGAACAACAGGTAGGATTCATATTAAATATTTATGGTGCACTGCTTGCCCTTGTGTCTAGATAGCAGATACTCCTAGCAAAGCTCAGAAAGTCCCTTTAGGTACCCGTTTGAGTTAGCAGCTAGATACGGCTTGAGTGATGCTAACCCTTTCCAATATGTGGATATAATTGACTCATTCGTGTTGCAGTGGTGCCTGACCCTGATCAGAGAGAACTCAATGTGCACATGAATGTATGTACAGCAAAAAGCCGTGTCTGTCCTATAGGCCTCTGCCCTTGTCTTTGAGGTACTGCAATAAACACTGCAGTCCCTGAGGAGCAGCAGAGCTCAAGAGAAAAATTGGTACATTTGTGAAATTTGTGAGTCCCTAGAGTGACTGCTAGGAGAGTAGTGGAAGTGTGTTTCTCTGAACAAGGACACCTGAGCTTGTGTCGTGTCACCTGGCACTAGAGTGTGCTCTGCTTCAGCCAGTGCTAACAGAGGATAGGCCTTCTTTTAATCTGAGCTTTTTCTTTCAAGTTTACCCCTCCCTCACTTATATTACAGTTCAGAACTTCAGAAGAGAAAAACTGTTGCCATCTGATGTTTGGCAGGTTTGGGTGAAGGCTGTGTGTAGTAGAACAGCTCTGTGGAGGAGTACTATGTGAGTGAGGCCAAGCTGACCTGCTGAAAGCCCAGGGGCTGGACTTCCCTTGTACATTGTGCCCAGTGCCATTAGTATTCCAGTAACCTGCTTATGGGGAAGAACAGACAGCTTCTTCATTTCTCATTCTGTGGAGTTACATAGAATTTGGGATCTCAGATGTAATTTCTTACCTAACAGCATTGTGATACTATCAGCAATGCGTTCTTGGTTTGCTGGCATAAATAATTCACCATAATATGAAAGCTTTATAGAAAAAACAGTGGTTTGAAGTGAACAAAAATGCCTTATAAGCATATAATAGTAAGCACCAGACCCTCAGCCCAGAACAGACTATTAGAACCATCTGATTCTTCCAAACTGGATCAACAACTCAGTAACACTACAGATTTCAAGGATTTCATCAAGTTAATAAAATCTTAGGAATAAAGCAGAAGGATGCCTTTGATATATCTAACTGGAGATTTAAGCAGTGATATCTGCAGAGGAGTAGTCAGAGATGATGAAATGTAAATTGCAGTGTATTTAGAAGTCATTTGAAAGCCTCTTTTTATGGCATGAGAGACTTTACTACACTGAGAAGTTACTAATGTAAGGTCATCTTGTACTAATCCTAAAACAGGCAAAAGTGTTTTAGCTATGCTTAAAAATGTATGAAGATTATATATGTGATGTTCAGGGTCTAAAATAAGTGAGCAAATGAAGTTTTTCATTGTTGTGTGGGAATAATTTGCTGTGCAAATTTAGATAAAGGAAAAGGTTTAATGGTTTAATTACTAATGTCTTCCTTCATGGTTTTGCTGATATTAAGGTATGAGTTATTGTCCTTGGAAAAAATTAGAAAAATATTCATTTGGAACAGCTAAAAAAAAGAGTAGAATTTACTGAAAAAACCTGAAAGAGAGCCAAGTCCCAGCCTAGGAAGCAAAAGTAATAGCACGGGCAGATCAACAATGAAAAATCTCATTATTTAAATTTGTAGTAATATTGGTAGCAGAAAGGATCAACAAGTATTTCAATACTAATAAATATTTTAGCCAAGGGGTTAAAGATGTAGTGGGAGCTTGTGAATGGAATTGAATTCTTATCCTAATCTTCTATGGGTCTGTTCTTTCAGGGGTACCTTGGCATCTACATGGTAGAGGAAATGAGATTTTTTTCTTCTTTATATCTTTCAAGTATGCAGCTGCCACCTACCTCGTGCTCCTCACAGCACCCACAGAGTGCCACTATTCCCATGCATGCAGTAACATCATCCTGCCGTGCACTCTGCTGAGGGGAGGAGCACCTCTAGCTGAGGTGCAGAGCAGAGCTGCTTCCTGCTTTTCGTCTTTTTTGTTCAAGAAACACTAGGAGACATCATGGAGTCAAAAAAAATAACATAGAAAAGGATGGAAAACTAGCATCACAGATCAATTGTTAGCATTAGCTCATCAAAGTTCAGATTTAATTTTGCATACCTTTAGATACTGTTTCTGCATTAACCAAGGTTATACTCCACAACATCTGCAACCACAAAAAGCAAAAAGATAGAATAATAGAGAATCCTTGAGTTAGAACACGTAAAAGTTGTTTTCAAATGAAGGAACAGGATTTTGTTTTCTCTTTACTGAAGTTATGCAGTCCTGAGTTTACTCTACATTTTGGCTACGAGCAAGAGTATGGAAGATAGCATAAAGCCTGGCTGGGTCGAGATAATGACTGCCAGCCAACAGTGAAGTTTCTTGTTTCAGTGGTTTTCTCCTGGTATATTTTTAAACACTGCGTACAGAAACCAATGTTTCATACTTATTAACAGCTCTGTTACACATCAGCCTTAGCTTACAAGATAAATTAGAGTACATTCCCATGCTATGCTTGATTTTAGAAGCAGAATGTGGGCACCAGTGCTGTGGTTGAAAGATATATTTGAAAAGGTTGCTCAAGGTTTTACTTCAGTATCTACTCTGATCTTTTGTGTAAATTCTGTAAAAATCATACAAAATTCACATTTTGCTCGCTATCTTGAAATATAGAACACCCTGTGAGGAGCAGAGCATTGGACTTGATGATCCTTATGGGTCCCTTTCAGCTTGAGATATTCTGTGATTCTATGATTACAATTTTCTGGAGTCCAAAGGAGCTATGTTTGAAAACAGTTCTGTTTGGGAGTCCTTATTTCTGGTGCTGCCTATACATGCTGTTAAAGAAACCCTTCTCTCTTTCCAAAACTAGCAGTGGAAGTTAAAAAGGAAGTGAGGGAAAAGAAAGAGTAAAAACATGATTTCCACAATAGACAAAAGGCAAAACAGAGAATATCTTGCTTTTCCCAAGACTATGTGTACAGTTGAGTCACAAATTCTCTCAAATACTCCCTTCAAGCAGTAGGAGAACCTAAGAAGAAGTAAAACTGCTGAGAGATCAAAAGATTACCTTTACAACATTCTCGGGCCTTATTATTAAAAGTGCTATGTACGAAAATAAAGGGCCTAAACCTCTTTCTCTCACTGATAATAACAATTAATGAATTTAAAAGAATTGATTTTTATTACTTGCTTGACCCTCTACCCAGTAAGGCAAATTCACAGATATTTAAAGTTCTTCCATATAAGGACTGGATTCCTTTGAAATTAAATGATACAAAAATATGAAAACAGTCTGCATTTGAATCAATCCTTTCTTTTAATATAGGTTTATTCAGCAAATTGGCTACCAGTTGAGGGCAATGGTTTCCATACTACGATTTGTGGTGTATTCAAAACAGATGAAAGCATCTCAAAGCCTGCTTTGTCCAAAGCCAAGAACATTTTTCGGCAAGAAGTCTGAACTTGTTGCCACATAAACAACATGAGCGATTCAACTTAGTGTCTACATATTTTAGATTGGCAAAAACTGCTGAAAAAAGTAAAGCCAGAGAGCAGACTCTGAGAAAATAGGAGAAGAGAGAGCAAGAAAAAGAGGGAGATACACACACATACGTGTGAACCATGCACACAAACTCACCCATTCTGGCAGTTGCTGGAGTGTTTGTGTTGTGAGACTCGAAACAAGTAGCAGGATGTTTTGATCCAGCTGGGGAATTTTTTACACTTTTTATTCTATGAATTTAGGCACCAATCTAAATATTGAAGAAAACATATTTGTATGCTTTCTATTGGCTGGGCCTAAAAATAAAATTAAGCCTTACATTTCTTCAGGTTTGTTTATGATGTACATATTCAGTGAGATACCTTCCAAAACACACAAATGTGTACTAGAACTGCGAAATACAGAAAGGTAAAGAGAATAGATAATAATCTAAACAGCTGTGTATGTGTATATTTGTGTGGAAGGGGTCAAAGATTTAATTTTGGACAGACTCATATGCTGAGCCCTTTGGCCCTGAACTTTACCCACATGATTTTGTTGTAGATATTATAATTGGGTATTTTCAAATCTGCGGTTTCTGTAGACACTGAAATTCTGTCCTGAAAGTGCTCATGGAAGTAGACTGAGTATAGCACTAAACATGGAAAGCTGTGCATAAGTCTGCCTTTTGTCATGGATGTCTCTTGGTGTCACTGAGCTGTATAGGTGTAACTCTGCAATTTTGTTTCCTTATCTGGGGTAGTGTGTCTGGTTAAAGTCTACATAGGACTTGAATGTCTTCTAAGTTTGCTTGGTTATTCCTCCAGCAAAAGTGGTGATGGTGACATGAAACGAGAAATTATTATGAAAATGGTCAGACATTACATCAGAAACAAATTTGGTTTCTATTTTGTGAGATTTCAAAGCCTATATGTGAGAAATACAAGATCAAGAACAGACTGGGCAGGAAAGTGAGTTCCAAAGGTCATTGACAAAATCAAAATAAATTTCTCATCAAAAAAAGGCTAAGACTGTCCAGGAATGCTGCTGTTTGGTTGTACTATATTCTTAATTGCAGAATTATTTTTTACTACATGTCTCACAATTTGAGAACTATGAGGCACACAAACTATCAGCACATTTGTGAACAAGCAAAACTGGTGTTTTTTCAGAGAATGAGTAATTAAATTATGTAACCTATAAATACTTCAGAAGGAGAACTATTCTAGATCCAGAAAAAGGAAAGACATATTAATTTCTGATAGCAGATATTAAGCTGCAAAAATTCTAGCCATGTGAGCAAAGGCGGTCAAATTTAGGCATCTTCACCAGATATGGAATTGCATTTGTCTGCAGTGAGAACATGGTGGAAGATTATTCAGAACTGCTTCACTCGTGGTGAACGTGATTCAATGGGGAAGACTCCCTATTAGAGAGAAAGCTCAGTGTTTGGTTTTGATAAGAAACAGAGTAATTAATGGCACCATGAGTGATAATTTAATTTGTATTGCTGACAAGATTTTAGAGGATTGTGACAAATGGTCTCCAGCTCAGGATCTGGCAGGATCTGGCTGACCTCTGTAAGGGGCATCTGTAAGGGACAGCAGCTCCAGAGGCACTATGCAAGTGGTTCAGGACTTCCTGCCACACACTGAGCTGATGATGGATACATGCCCAAGCAGCATTTTGATTCTGTGTTGCAGTCAGATGCAGGTGCACAACCCATCATTCACAGCCCCGGATTTCTTTCAGAATTAAATCTGGATGTGCCATAGAGAAAAACTTGATTTCAGTCTGGACAGACACCTGATTTGGACAGATGGGGAAGTGATATCCTGAGATACATGGCACAGTGACATGGCTCTGCATTTTAGACAGCCTATGAGAAGCAGAAATTGGAAGAAATAAAGCAGTTGTTATCTGAGCAATGGAATCCTGCAACTCTGAAAACATCTGTCTAATTAAAAATTAAATGGGGCATTTATCTCTCACAATGACAATGATATATTTAAATTTTTTTTGGTCACAATTATCAAGACTTCTTTTCAGGGCCATTTTTGATTGTTACACATAGCAAATTCTGAACCTAGATATCTTTGTGGTTTTCTTATAAGAATGAGATGTGTTTTCTAAGTGCAATGAAAGCGTTGAAGTGTAGTCATCATTGTCCCACAAGTCTTTTGCTATTTCATACTAGTTGGCCAAGTAGATCAGGAAACCACCACAAATACAGATGAAAAATTCAGAATGTGGGGTACAGCTTGAATCAGTGATTTCTTGTCTTAATATAGCCCTTTTTTTATCTGCTAGCATTTTATTAGCAAAAGGAGGCAGAATTTTTCTTTTGTGTATCCCTGCTAACTGAAAAATATGGACTTGTGTGACTGCACCTTTTAGAAATGTGCCAGATGATTTGAAAACAATCTTTGAATGACATGGAATGAAAGAGCTATCAAAATTAATAGGATTTTCATTTGATTTGCCAAAGAAACATTCTACAAACATGCATTTGTATAAAACATTGTGTCTTTCTCAGTAATTTATTTTCTCGTAGAGTCATCATCACCATGGCTCGGCTTCGCGAACGAAGCTTTGGGAAGGGCTCTCCCCACGTGGCTGTGCCCTTCGAGCCTGCACAGTGGATTTTTAGGTGAGGCACAGCGTGCTCAGAACTGGCCCCACCCTTTAACTCCTGAGGTTCATCTGCCTCGGCCGTGTGAGCTTGGACGGTGACAGTGAAGTCCTCAGGACTAGAACCTACAGCCCCCGATATTCCCAGGAGGTCTCCCATCCAAGTACTAACTGGGGCTGACCCTGCTGAGCTTCTGAGATCTGATGGGATCAGGCATCAGGGTGGCATGGCCATAATGAAATGTATGCCAATGTATTGTGAAGCACAACAGCAATTTAAATGTAATTTAATGTGATTTATTTTTATTGAAATCCATTATTTTATTAACGGCATTAGATGAAAACTATAGTAAAATTCACAGTTCATTTAATGGATACGAATATAACAGATTCTTCAGAATACACCAAAACTTCGAAGGGTTATGCCAGTACTTTCTACAGAAAGGAAGTGAGATGGGATAGAGACAAATAACAACTTTGCTCCTCACCTTATATTTCTGATGTTCAAAATGCTACTTTGAAAGTAGCTACATATGAAGCTGGCATTTGAAGGCTTGTGATTTTAAGCTGCATTCCATTTATATTAGGTGTTCTGTTTGTAGATTTCTGACATATCTAATTTTAAAAGTGTTTTACTAATACTGTATTTAAAATCAAACCAAAACCAGGAGCCTTTTAAGGATTCTTTTACTTTGTGCTCCTTGTTGGATTCTTGTGGTTAGAGAACCACATTTTTGTTTCAAATCCAACAGCTCTATTATATGAAAAAAAACCCTAATGATGGGGGAAAAGCTTGCTCAGGGATGATTCCTAGTGTATATCAAATGGAAGAAATACTGTGTACAGAGAAGAATGGCTTGCCTGATTTCAGGCTTTACATGCAAAGTAAAATTGAGAACCTGCAATCTGGAAGAAGCTAAACTATATCAACAGTAAGGATTTTAACACTGCAGCATCAGAGAAGTATGTAATTTCAACTGATTTAGTGCTGTGTAGGTGGTCCCTGTTCATAAATTCTCTGTTTTAATTATGACATAGGTCTCAAAGATGTGTCAGAAACTCCTGAATAACAATAAGGCTGGAGTCCAAGATTGCAGCCAACATAGTGAAAGGTGGAGGCAATCAGTGAAACTTATTAGCTACTAAGCCTTGTCACCTGGTGGTTTTTCTTACCTTGATGCCAGTCCATCTTGAGGATTAAAAACACAGGCCTTTTGCAAGGGTAATGATTTTCTTAAAGTAACAACTTACTGGTCATTAAAAATCGTGATACTGAATCAGAACTGGCTCAGTGCTTCTCAGCAGTGTAGAAAAACATGAACTTTGCTGTCTCAGGAAGGGTCCTGCCACAGGGAAGAGTGGGGACATATGTCCAGGAAGCCAGTTATAGGGAAGGACCTTGGAGAGTAGGGATCGCTGCTCTACTGCCATGGGAAGGATGGTCAGACAGCTGCTGTTTGTGGGGACCTCTCCACAACACAGAATGAGTTTATGCCAAACCCACACTGGTTTGGAAGCTGCCAGGGTGGATTTACGTACCTTAGCTGTAGGTAAAGGAAGCAACTAGGCCAAGGTCATTGCTAACAATGGAGAGTTTGCTGCCTTAAACTATCTGGTGTTCCTGAGCCTACAGTAAGTCTCTCTTGACCTGATACAGACAGTTATGAAGTGGATGAAATCTGAATTATTTAATAGCTTCTCAGCTCTCCACTTGCTGATTACACAGTGTTTCCTGTAGCAAGATTACTTCTATATCAGATTCTCCCTGGAAGTACCTATGTGCCAGAATGTTACCTGCTCTCAGAAATTACTGCATTCCTGAAGGCCAGAAATTATCAATGAGCAGATGACTCTCTGACAGGTGACATATATTTTTATATTTGCTCCTGCACATACAGGATTTCATCTGGATGGACAGAGGACTGATTTTTTGCCAACAACAAAAATTCCTTTGTGAAAAATTGAAATATATGGGTGCCCAATGCATTGAATATATTTTAACAACACACACTTTTAAAAGTTGACTTGCCTGTGGATTCTGTATGTATGTATTTAAAGTGAATCTGTAGTTGATTATGCAGTTGAGATCCAGGAACTTCTGCTTCTTATTTTAAGCTTGAAATGCTATCTGTCTCAGTGGTCGGGATAAGTAATTTTTTAATTTTTCTGCACCTTTTTCCAGTTTCACAATATGTCAATCATTCACAAGACTGTGGCTAGGATTTTCCAATGTCAGTAAGTAAAAATGAAGTCTAATATAATGTCATGGAGTGTAGCTGAGATTTGGGGTTGGATTCACCAAACAACTGTTCTGAGGCAGAAAGAGCCACCAGCTCAGCTGAAATGATAGCATTTCAGCCACTGCAGAGAATGTCAGACAATGTGAAATCCTTTGAAGAAGATTTTCTCCTCATGTCGGCTGAGCTTTATGTTGAACACTTGGACCTCCAGGCCAGAGGATGGATGTTGTACAGGGAGAGGCCTATTCTGAGAAGGTTTATGAGAAGTCCTGCTAACACCAGAAGGCCTGGAAGAGTAACTGACTTTGTAAGAGATGCAATATTCTGGTTTGAATAGTCATAACTCTCTGTGTTGAAAACTAGGAGACTAGGATAGGCACAATTCCTCTTCTTCCCAAATTTTTCCCTCCTGTGTGCTCATTTTGCATACTACATTTTCAGAATTGCAAATTGCTTGGAGAAAAAGAAGTACTTGGTAGAAGTTTGTCATTCAAATGTACATTGAAATACTTGCTTTTCAAGTGCTAACAGATATCTTTTCCTGAAAGCATATCTACTGTAGTTTATTGTACACATATTTCAGAAACAGAGCTTGCAATATTATATTTTTAACTAATTGAGATTTCCAGGGGAACAGAGAGCACAGCTGAGCCTTAAAAGATGCCCAGGATCCCTAACATAAGTAGTAAGTGCTAATTAAAAAATTATACTTCTGGGGATTTTTATGTCTGGTCTAGAATATTAACTCTGAAAAAATCTGGTTTATTTTTAGACCTTTAGCATGAGAATGCTAGATGACTTAATTTAACTGTGATGTTTCAACTCAGCCCAAGCATGAGAAGTCTTGATTTTCCTTCCATCTCATATGTTGCTTCCAGTTATAAAAGTATTAAAGGAAGTAGCACCAGATAATCTAAGCATGTTCTTTAACTCCTAGTAGCTGCTATTGGCAGTTGTGGCAGTTAATGGCAAGCACCAAATTGCTTACCAAGCAAAGCTTTCAAGCAGGTAAACTGAATCAGTTTTATTGGGCAGAAGAGCACGCCATGCAAAAGCATTTTGAATTGCAGACTTTCCTAGCTAAGACACTTGTCTTCCAATACTTTAGAGGTAAGCCCGGTTGGCTATACTGTCTGTTAGCCTTGGTGGCCCATATATCATCTTGTAAACACAAAGACCTTGCATGGTCTCTGAAAAGGGAACCCTTTTGTTTCCCAAGTTTCTACACATCAGAGCTCAGAAGGGAACCCCAGAACAAAAGCAGTCACTGTGTTCAAGGAAAGATGGTATCATTTGGAAGTAATTTGCTCACAGAAGAGATAGGAGGGAGAAAACATCTGTTGATGGTTGGGAGGTTTGCCAAGCCAAACAGGAGCTGTGGTTGATAGTTAGGACATGATAACAAAACCAAGGAAAGTAATAATTGTGTATAGAAGCATACAAGATACATACTAGACATAGTTTTCAAAAGATGACCTTCAAACTAACACAGCTGGAATTTTTCTGTGATACAAATTGTATCTGAAGGCCGGGTGTCTATCTTTTGCTTTGCATGAGGAAAGAAAATGGAAACTAAACCAATTTTTCTTAAATATTTTATATATGCATAAAAGAAAACTCTGTCAGCTGTTCTGCACCTGTACCCTCCACCCTTTTTTCTCATGGAATATTTCTTGGAATACTCTGATGATTCTTTTCTCATTAAAAAATCCTCAGGTCACAATATACTGAAATGGGGGAAAATAATTAGCAAGAAATGTAAGTACTAAAATTAATTAAACAAATTAGATTAATGCCCCTTTGCTGGGTAACATAACAATGGAATCTCAGACCAAGGAAATGGGCAGCTCTGTTTAGTCATATCTGTCTGGCCATCTCATCAGTAGAAAAATCTTTCTTGCTTTATTTCAATGCTCCACCTGTGGTCCCAGATGGTATCAGAAAATGCAGAAGCACAAGAAAAACTAAAGCAGCAGAGTCTCTTAAATAGACCAATGTGTCTGTTTAAGGATTTATGATAGAGGAACTCTAATAGGCAGGATGAGTCTCCCATAACTCTCCATGAAATCTTATAAAAAAAAAAAGATAGTGAACAAAAAGAAATGAAATATGATTTTCCCTGAGCTTTAATACTGTTAAGATTTATTACAAATCATCTAGAGCTGAGAAATACAGATTTAGTTCTTTGACAGTATTCCTTAATCCCTGTATCTTCGAGACCTCTCTAGTATTTGTAATGCCGAAATCTGTGTAAGTCCTAACTAACTGGTATGAATTTTGATGAGTTAAGTCTTCTTACTGTCACTTCAGAGGTCTTCTGAAGGTCTTCACTTCTTAATAAAGAATATATAAACATGCTTTTAATAGATCCACTGCTATTTAATCTCTTGGGAAAGTTGTGGCCCACATTGTCTAAAATCCCCAGAGAGCATGAATATTTTAATTTCAGAATTACTCTTCCATCCTGGTAAGGGGGTATTTAGACCTCCTGCATATCAGGGTCCATATCAGGACCTACTTATGTCCTGAGCTTTACTCAAGAAGATTGCTAAAAACAGGTGCTATGAAAGAATACTGCCATGAAAATAGATGGACGGGCTCAGAGGCTTTAAGTGTGAGGTCAAAGGGACAATGTGGGGATTCAGGCCAGTAAGCACTACAGAGATGAAGGTGGATCCAATTTTCCTTGTTTCTGCAGAAGAGAAGTGAGTGTCCTGAAGGCATGGAGCCAAGAATAAACAAATCCCAGGTTGGACAGAGACCTAAGACTGATTATATGATCCTCTGGGTTTTCAGGAATGACTGCGAACTCTTTGTTACCCCTGAGAAAGGCAGGAACTTGATTACCCTGAGTACTTCGAGCAGCCTCTCATTTCCATTTTGTAGCAATTGGAAGAATTTTTTTTTAAGAAAAAACCCATCACTTAATTTTTACATCTCTTCAAACATATGTGATTTATATAACTGCTGAGTTTTACTGTTATTTTAATTTCTTCACAATGAAACGTTTACCAAATTGTTTGCTTGCAAAACTTGTCATTAACCATAGCAGCATAAACAGCTATGGATAAGCGACCTTTGTGGTGTTTTGAGTTTGCAGATCCTCTAGTATTTTTTCTTTATTTCACAATCCTTTAAACTGGTGAAATATGCCAAGTCTTTCCCCCCCTAATTTGATTTTCTTGCTCAGCCAGGGTATTTGTAAATGGGTGGAATCTTGTGTTATTTAAGTAACAATTCCTGTCTGAAAGTAATTTCTGCCCTATTTGTGGAAGAACTATTCACACAAAAACAAAACCTGTGGCAGCTTAGTATTCCTATTTGAAATCCTGAATGGAATGAGTGAAAATAAAGCCTCAAAATATTGTGTGTTGTAATTCCTTGTTCTGTTCTAAACATAGAACTCTGAGTTATTAAAGGGTCCATGTTCTGGCCCAAATAATTTTCTCCTTCCTTTTAGTAGTTGCCTGTGTTAGCCAGACATAGCGACAGTGAACTTTGATCCTTACAGTCATATTTATAATCTCCAAGCTGCATCCAGGCAAACAGATTCAGGACTCATGAAAATTCATTTTTGCTTGTTAGATATACATAGATTATTATAAGAATATAAAAATTTAAATGGATTTTGTGTTGTCTCATGTGAAGGAGATTTGGAGTGTTAGAAACCTGGAAGACTAACCTTGTGGCTGCCTTCTTATCAACAGTACATTAGAAAAGCAAAAGTACTCATTCAATAATGAGAGCAGAATATACCAAATCACGTGCAATCCCTGGCACCAAAGTGCTTCATTGAAATATTTGCAGTAACTGTTTCTTCATAATAGCTTGTATATTATATACTTATAAAAATATATATCAGAATGCTGGAAAATATCATGTTCATATAGACTTCTGTAATTTTCCCTGGGATATTTTTTTCTTTCTTCCTGTCCAGGTTTAGAACTATCTCTGAAGTATTATCAAAGTAATAAAGGAAATGGCTAAAATTCCATTAAAGCAAGGTAAATATTGTTCTTAAACATTGGATTAGAGTAAATTTAATCCAGCCTGCACAGTTAAGGATTCAGCACTCTCCACAGCAGTACCTCAATTCCCAGAAAGAATGATTGTAAGCTGAAATATAATATTCTGCCAGGAAATCACTAGTTCCGAGTTATTAGATTCCAGCCCTGGTTGAGACTGAGGCAAGGAGACAGCACAGGAAGCACTCAGAGCTCTTCGTAAGTGTTGCTAAACATTTTTTAAATAGTCTGCTTCCAAAAGTAATGGAGATGATGGACTGCAGCAACTTAACTGCAGGTGCAGAGACCCTCCTGTAAACTGTGGTTATTTCTTCTTTTCCTGTTGAAAGTGTAAGCACAAGTATTTAATTTTGTTCTCTAATGCTCAGATTTGAAGTATTTGTATTTCTTACAGTTGGAAGTAATCATATCTATTTTTACATGAATCCCTGTGTGTCAGATGCAAAATGTTATGTTCGCTTTGAGCAAAGCCCACAAAATTTCAATCTTCACTAAACAGCTTCAGCCTCAAACAGAAACTGGGACCAAAAAGCCTCTAAGGTTACTGAAGTGGCTATTTGATGCCATACTCTCCCATGTTAAGGAGCTTTACAATACTTGTTGAGAAGATCCTATTGCCCAGGTATGTGAAGTAGATGATTCAAACCCGAAAACAGTGTGCAGTGTATCAGTTGTGATTTTTTTTTTAATTAAGGGAATACTGGTATTTTCTTATTTTTTTAATTAAGGAACTTCTTTTTGAAAAAGCATCTGTTTAGTGAAGGCCAAGAAAAACATTCTGTAATGTTGCTCTTTTGTCACATGGGACTTGTAGTTCAGGTATTTCACGTTATTCTTAGTTTCTCTTGGGTTTCCCAGCAGATGACATCTACTCCTTTTATTTTCCAGGATAAATCCTTACTGATTATTCTTGGGACAGTTCTGCTAGTTACATTTGACTCTTCCAATTAACAGTTAAAATTCTGTACTTGCCAGCCCTAACTATCATATCAAATATGACTGAAAGGCTGGTTACATAGGATTATAATAATTTTATTTCAACCCAGTTAGAAGTGGGCGGCTAGTGTAAACCCCCATAATATATTTCCTATCACAGCAAACATTTGTATTCTTAGTTTTAGCAGGGGTAAAGGCCTATATAGCATCCGCTATGGAGAAATAATTAAGTTCCTTTCTATGATATGACTACATAGGAAAGAAAAACAAGTTATTTTTCTCCCTGTCCAGAACAATCAAGTTATTGCTGCAATCACACACTGGTGTTTAGGTAACTCCAGGTAATGCTATCAGGGAATAAGTAGGGTCCTCTTAATATTCCCTCTTTCCTCTTTAATAACTATTACTGAAACTGCTCTGATGATCATTACATTTATATGAATCAGAAGGATCTTAAATAATATTTATTTATTTATTTATTTATTTATTATATATTTAATATATTTATATGTATTATGTATTTATGCAAGTGTCCTGCATTTCAGACTTCTCAAGAGATTTGCTATCCTTGATGGCAGTCTCTAGACAAGTCTGTGCCACTGTTTGGCAGATCTGATTCGTGTCTTAGAATGGGTCATTGAGAAGTTTGGACTAAATTTGCTATTCAGTCCTTCTGGTAGACTGAAAAGTAAGTCTCGAAATGTAGAGAACAAGAGTGTGATTTCACATAGTAAATTCAGGAGGGACAAATTTTCAAAATCCCAGTTAAACCAGAAATACAGCTTTCCATAATTTCCTTTTCTCCTCAGTATTTACTTTGGAGATCCTATCAATTTCCCATCACAGTAACCATCAATGTACAAAACTATAAAATAGTCACATAGATACAATTGAATAGCATATCTTTCTTACTAGTGTCCACTCTACATTTTTTCACTGGAATCTTTATCAGAAATTGTAGATTTAGTAAAGGTAAAATATTTGCAGAAATTCAATTTTTGTGAATGTTAGTTTCAAAAAACACTGGGAAAAAAACATAGCTATAATTTTCTTGTTGATCTATGGAGTTTTTAATGAGAAGAACAGCTGAATAAACTTTTTTGCTCCAGTTAGTAATATGCTATTAGAGGTATGAGATGCATCTCCAATGTAATCTTCATTAAATATCATGTTGTTTTCCTCAGTAATAAAATTCACACTAAAATATTTGGGCTTGCCAGTCAAAGCAACAGAAAATAAAATAAGGAACTTGCAGAAAAACACAGGGCCGTTTCATTTTTTTTGGATCTTGTAGAAAGATATTGCCTTTGAAATTGCAGCTCTGGTACCTCATCTGTCAGGTTAATTTCACCAGAGTTTTCCATTTCCTTCTGTTGAAAAACATTAAAATGAATTGATGTGAATGAAGGAAGCTAGATCACTTTTTCAAAAGTTCCAGAATTTTCACTGTATAGATATAGCCTTCCTAACGTGACCCGTTAGTTAATCTTGGTTAACGTCATAAATGTTCTTTAGGGCTTCTTAATACTGGATTGAATGTTGTAGGCTGTTTATTCTCATTCTATATTAGCTCAGTTGGTTAAAGCTTGGTTGTAATAATGCCAAGGTCATGGATTCAATCCCCTATGTTGGCCACTGACTTAAGAGTTGGACTCGATGATCCTTGTGTCTCCCTTCCCTTGTGTGTGAGTGTGTGTGATCTAGCACAGGACACTGTCTGTGCATAATCTCCATCTCACTCAGCTGGACAGAGTTATGAACAAAAATTTATTTCCCATAATTGTTCAGGTCCCTTTATCAAGATTAAGAAAACAACAAAACAACAGGTGACCTGAATTTGAATACTGCAGTTGCCCTGGATGTTTTACTGAACCAAGGGCAGAGAGAAAGCCAGCATCTCACTGCCAGTCAGGCATGTGCAAAAGTTGCAACGGTTGCCAGCCCAGGTTTGATTTGACCTGGTTAATGTAAAATGTCACATCTTGTATCCCCTTAGGTTGATTTCTGATATGGAAGAAGCAGAAGACCTAAAAGACCTGATTGCTTGAATATTTTTAGTACTTGAATTTCGTGTTTTAAGGTTGATGCACTCGTCTGCAAAGTGAGAGACCAGAGAGCAGCTGTGCCCGGTGGGAGCCGCGCCCAGGGCTCTCTGCAGGCGCAGCTCCATGGGTTGAGAGGTTGCTCTGGTGCTGCCACTGTGGGGGCAAAAGGACGTCCGCGTGCAAAGCAGCGGCATTCGCAGCTCTAATTTACAACAGCTTTACGCTGCATTTGAAGAGAAAATACGTATTTTATCTTTTAACCCATTGGTAACTCCTGGTAGTCTTTGCCAACTGCCGCATGCCCTAAAGGCCCGCAGCGCTGCCAGCTCCCGCCTGGCCCGTGCCGTGCCTTCCCACCCGTGTCCCGGGCACTGCTGCCGCCGGATCCGCCCCTGCGGGCACCGCCGAGGGACAGCAGAGGGTGCCCGCGCACCGCCCGCCGGGGCCGCGACACCGCAGTCTTGCAGCTCCACATTCCCGCAGCCCCCGCAGAACCGCAGCCCTGGGTGCGGGAGCGGCGCCGGCCGAGAGCCCGCTCTCGCAGTGGTTCCGACGGCCAGAGCCCGCGCCCGGCCGTCCCGCCCCTGGAAACCCAGCAGAAGCGGCTCTCAGCGCAGTAACGCCAGAGGGGCTGCTGTGTGAGGCAGCCGGAGCACCTTTCCTGGGGCTGCCTGGCCAATTAGCAAACGGGAAACACCTGAGGAAAAACTGCCTTTTCAGGTCTTAACTCCTGATTTAATAGTTTTAAAATATTTCAAGTGTAGATTTCAAAAGGTAGGATGGAAAAAAAAAAAAGCCTTGTCTCTGCACAGGAGGAACTGGATGCAGAAATGGTTCTGCATTGGTAGATTTTTTTTTTTAAATGTATACTTAGATGTTTAAAAATGGTACCCTTTTAAGCCTGTATATGAACAACACTTCTATCAGTGTTGATAGGTTTCCCTATGTATTTTCTAGTACTAAAGTATTATTTTATTTAGAGATTTAGTAGTTTATAATGAGGAAGTCACAATATGGCACTTTCAGTGTCTTGGATCTGAAGTGAAACAATCTCAAGGGCAGTAGGAAATACTCTGTCAAATGCAAGAACTTGACTTTCCAGTACTATAATTTTCTTTTTAAATACTATGTTGTCTAGCAATGTGGTAGATAGCACACTCATGGGAGGCTTTGGAGAAAAACAAACAAACAAAAAAACCCACCCCAAACCTCTCTTGTTTTCTAAGCTTTAAAAACGTTTGTTTACTTCCAGTCAGGTTTAGTTCTGACTGGGAATAATGTTTTCCGTTTTGGAAATAGATGTATGAGAGGTTTGTTATTGAGACATTAGAGAGAGAGGGAGATCCTGTGGTCTGAAACAAAATTCAGGGCTCTAATTCCACATCCTCCGCAATATTTACAAGGCAAATAATTTACATGTAATCTGGCTTTACTCAGTGGAGCTCTTCCTGATCTATACATTGCAGCAGAAATCAGAAACAGATCATCCACATCTGTTTCTTGTTTGGCACATGGGAAAAATAGGAACTGAAACCTAACATCTAAACTTCGGTTCATGTATTTTAATGCTTTAAATGAGACATAGCTCCAGTAGGACTGAGTTGCCTGCTATGGAGTTGGGTTAATTATGGATTATAGGTTAATTAATTAACATCCTTTGCAGACACTTTTTAAAATCCATAGCACCAGAAGTACAGAGCTATTGACTACTTCGAAGCATCCTCGATAAGCAGTGCCTTTCTGACTTGCCTCAGTGGTCAGTTTTAAAAACCATGTGTTTTCTGTGATTCGGTCTCAGATGCAGTAAAGTTGCAGCACTGGCTTTGAGATGTACCATAGCAGGGTTTGTGGTCTTTCCCAATGACAAGGTTATATCATGGTTATAGTTTTAGATGTTAATATATAGAATAAATGATAGGCTCTGAAGTAAAGCCCTATAAACATTGAGCATTGAGGGGATGATGACATTGTAATTAACCAGAAGGACAAGGCTCCAGAGCTTGCTGGTTGTCACCAGGACATTCTGTAATTATAGCTTTGTCCATGGTATCTTCCTGTTTCACTTTTTTCCCTTTATAATTCAGAGAACCAGTTAACATTTTTAGTAAAAAACAGATTTCTGGTAGAGGAATATAATGTGGCAACAAAAAATTGTTACTATCAACGTTGGTATTTTGCTGACCCTAAATTGTTATCTGCATCAAATGTACTTGACTGAGTATGGCAGTTCTGTCAACACGGGATTAATGCCCAACATTGTCAATCCTACTTATTCTTGCACAGAAGCCAAGGGTGGCGGAGAAGGTAATTCAGGGCATTTCAGCTGAACAATTCTCTTTGCTAAGAGGTGATGACTGTATTTGCAAGTTATTTCAGGATGTAATATACTCCCTGCCTCAAGCACAGTAAGACCTGGGTTCACTTACTGCGTGAAATCGAAAACATACATGGGACATATCCAGACTGGTGGATTTGTGGAGTTGAAAGGGTAGTTTGGGGACTATAGGCTTCTCAGAGCTGTTCTGTTGCTGGATGCTGTTTCTCTGCATCTGGCCTTTAAGAAGCATGTCCAAACATCTGTACTTGTAATTAAGACACTTTCATAGGTAATAAGTAATTACCTATGAAACAAGGGATAAGTAATGAGATCAGTTGAGGACATATCTGATATCCTGCATAATACATATATGGGTATTTAACTTCAAGATGAGATTTCTGTGTTAATTCAGACAGAAAGGATCACAGAATAGAATCACAGTATATCCTGATTTGGAAGGGATCCACAAGGGTCATCGAGTCCAAGTCCTTGCCCTGCACAGGACAGCCCCAAGAATCACACTATGTGCGTGAAAGTATTGTCCAAACTCTTCTTGTCAGGCTTGGTGCTGTGACTGCTTCCTTGAGGACCTTGTTCCAGTGCCCACCCACCCTTTGGGTGAGGAACCCTTTCCTAATATCCAACATAAATCTCCCCTGACACAGCTTCATGCCATTCCCTCAGGTCTTATTGCTTTTATGAAATTTTATTTTATTTTTATTCTTTATGACTTTTATCTGTTACATGTCTTTCTATAATTCAGTTATTTGATCTGTGCTGCTAACTTAAGTTACTAATTTTAGAGAGAATTTTGTAGGAAATTCTGGATTTTCTTTTTAAATATTTGTCCTTTTCCTATCCTGTCAAACTACAAGATGCACATCAAATGCTGTGTAGTTGTATTATTAATTCATTACTTGTTTTTGAAAACTTTTAGGAACAAAATCTGGGAGCAAGTGTGGTACTGCATCTTCTCAGGAGACTTACACTTAGTACCTTTAAATGCCAAAAAATTTTGAAGAGTTAGGTTTTGTAATCCAGTGTTCTTGAACTGGAGTTGTGGGAAGCATCTCTAAAAATAAGTATGCATTTTTGGAATCACTGCTGATTTCAGTGCTGTATTCCTCATGTAACTCCAAAGCACCTTACCATAATCTTGCCAATAGTGACATTAGTGTTTGAAGCAGACATACTCTTAGAGTTGTTTTACCCCAATAAATCAATATGCTTTGCTTTCATCCTCCATATACATCCACATTACATGGCATGAAGGAACCTTTTAAATAAGAAATACATCTAAAAAGAAGAACAAAAAATCCTGAGATTTTTAGCATATAGATTTTTTTATTAACTCTGCTTTATCTGCTCACACACAGGAACACAAAGCTACCTGGCAATCTGACTATCACTTTGTTGTCTGCATTGTGATTCATATGAAAAGTGGACTGGAAAGAAAATTCATCCCACAGAACAAATCTGAGAAGGCCTCTGTCAGAACAGGTAAAAATTTCACTGGGTGAAATGGGAGATGGGAGCATTTGTGCCTTGACTGGCAAGGAGGTGCTTTGCTGTCCCTGTCACAAGGCTCAGGGGACCCCAGAGCCCTGCAGGTCTCCATCCATAGGCAGTAGCACAGCTAGCCTGAGTTCCTGGCATCCAGGATTGGAGAAGTGGAGTGTTTTGGTCACCATTACAGCAGACACCCATGAAACACATGGTGCACTGGAAACAGTTTTACAGGGTTGCAAGGTTTTGTTTTATTTCCATTAGCATTTAAATCTAATTTACCTACTGGAAGGAGAGAAGATAAGGGCCAAGTTCTAACAATGCATGTCAAACAAACAGGTCAAGATCCAATTAATTTTATGGATGCATTCTGCCCATCCCTCTGGAGATGGATGTGGCTGTAATATGGGCACTTCAGGTGGGAAGGAGGGGTTGAATATGTAAGGTTTATGTGGAACATGCTCGTGGATTCATTCTGTAGGGCCCTACCCATGACTTGCAGGTGTGGCTGGGGCACTGCTGGAGCTGTGCCAGCATTGGTTTGCATACAGTGCCTCTCAGCTCTTGGGGGAGCAAGAAATGCAGAACTAGCAATTCAAAGTCCTGTAACAATATTGCATGAAATATCAGAAATGGCCCACAATTTAGTGAAAGTCAGAGAGGTTGTTAGTTGTGATTAGTTAATTAGAAACAAGTAAACAATAACCCTTTCCTTTGAGGACACCTGTTGTTATTTGGTTTGACAATTTAACAGGGCTAAAACCCCAGTGTAAAAGCCCCTAGAGCTTGCTACTTTTGAGCATTTGCTTAAAACTTTCATGAGGTAGTATATCACTCTCACAAGCTGTTTCATGAATCACAGCCTCACACTTTTAATTATAATACCCATGACTGTAGCATATATGTGACACTTAACATATAGGCTTAGCTATCTCTGTAGATGTCTGTAGCAATGAGAAGAACCACCATGCAATATGCTAAGCTAAATTCTCCACCTCTGTTGGAGGGGTCACATGGTGATTTGCCTCTAACTTGCTATTTCCCTGTATCTTACACTTTGCTGTGTGCTGCAAAGATTGGTTCAAACAATGATCTGATGTCTGATTCCATTATCCCAGCCACAGAGACAGAGACCCTGAAAGTGGTGTCTGGTTTTCTCTTGTTTTTAAAAAAAAGATTTGCCAATTTAGTTTTTGTGACAGGAAATCAACATATTCTGACCGTCTTATTGAAACAGTAAGCACTGTGCCAAAGCCAGGGCCATCCTGAGGAACGCCTTCTCTCCCCAGGCTTTAGTGGTTTGAGTTAAATGAAGTCTGGATTCACAGCTATTCCACTGGGGTTTTTAAAAACCTTTCCTAAAATCATCTTCTGCCAGTTTTGTACTTGCTGACCCGATGCCCTGAAATTATAGAGCTTGCCAGGGCTTTTCCTACTTAGTGTAGTCTCTAAATTACTCAGTATTATGCCTTTCTAAAGTACAGTACTGTAATTACAGTGCAAAACTGCATTAATCCACGATTTATGGCAAACTTTCAGTGAACAAATAGTAAACACTGTTTCATTTTGTGTAACCGTGCATTTCTCTGTTCTGCAAAATACCATTCCACTCTTACCAGTATTTTCTATAGTGCATAGAAAATCTACTTGCCTTTCATTGATTCAGTTAGTCCCTTCACTGTAACTTGAGGCAGCAGTCCCAACATAAAAGAATGCTTGATGTTGCAAAAAGTTATTTAAATGTGAAGTTTCATTCCCATGTAGTTGATTGCATGTGAAAAAAGTGGTAGCATAAACATGCAACACCTGATGGTCGCATTTTGTTTCAAAATATCTACTGCTGATTTATCTCATCCTAGTTTTGTAGTTTTGGCAGGGTAAAGGTGGTATTGAATATATGAAAAATGCATTGATAAGTAAGCCACAAGCTCTTGTGGCAATAGCCTTACTTATTTCTATGGTCATTGAAAGAGAGGGCTGGATGTGACTGGGAGAGATAAGTGATTCGAGGAAATCCTCAGCATGCAAATGAATCATTGATATAAACTCTTGTTTCTTTTAATCCCATTGTGTAAATATAAAGAACTGAGTTACTTCTGAACAGAACTCTCAGAACACTGGATCATCTGCCACAGAGCTCCATCCTCTGATATTTTGCCGTATTTCGTTATCAGACTGCAGATTTGGTGAAATGTTGGTACTTTCTTCTCTTATTAGTAGTGACAGCTGGAGTGGAAGTGTTCCTGCCTTGTAAAGAAGTCACACTGGACAGCAGCATAATCCTTCTAAACCAGTGAATACTGTTTTTTCCCCTGTGTTACCTCTACTTATTTATACAGGATCAGGCCCTTACAAGTGTTATTGGTTTTTCTGAAAGAAATGACTAAAAGGTACATTGTGTCTTTAATGGATCAAAGACATGTTTTAACCTACACAAATGAATACAAGACAACCCAATTAATGATTTCCGAAAGTATTACTGAATGAAAGTAATTTTGTTTATCATACAAGTGTCTCTGGCTATTACCATGATTAGTCTTTTTTTTTGTTTGTTTTCCTTTTACAGATTAATAAAGCATAAGTTTCAAGTGATTTTGCAGAAATCAAGCAATGACTTTTATGATTCATGTTTAAAATGCATACCTGTAGACTAGTCTTTGTAAAAATACTAATACACTTTGAGTTTCATATTCTCTGCACTGGGAAAATTAGAGTAGATTTTTATGATAATCAAACAGATTAAATTTGTGAAGGGATTTCCATAGTTTGCTTGGAATTGAAGTGGACAGCTGTTTTAATCCAGGAGGGGTTATGATACTTCCAGTGCTGGGTGCTCCAAGGCTGATGTTCACCAGACCACAGAGTGTCCTCTCTGTTGATGGGGTTTACAAAGAATCCTCTCATTTTTCTGGTTGGAAGAAAGACATCTAGTCCAATCTGAAGATCTCAGCATTAAATTAACTAAGTTTGCTTAGCATAAATTAACGATTAAATCAGAGACTAAAATGTTTCACCACTGGTCAGAAAATACTTTCTTTAACCCACTCCAACTAAATAAATATATAAATGCTTTTTACAGGGAGAATAATTTCAAAGGAAGAACAAATACATTGAATGGTATAAAAATGCCCCTATATAGTGCGTTTGTTCAAGTCAGACTCCTGGGGACTAGGAAAACGGCAAGGAATATATGTTTTCTTAATTCTGAGTGAGTGCTTTCAATTGCACAGTAGATAAAAGGGAATTTTATCCCATTTCTTATTTCATAACATTATTGCCTTGCTTTTTTACTAGTATTTGGAAATGCAACCTCTAGGAAGAATTGAGTCAGTTTGTTTTCATAGTCTTCAATATTTTCTTTACCTTAATTTTTTTTCCACTTTCATTTCAGATCAACCCAAATGCAGACTTTTCCGTTCAACTGAGTTGATAAATTGACAATTTTGTTATTTACAGCTTCACAGTTACTCTTAACTTCCTTTTTTTTCAGAAACTCAGTCTTAAAACTTTGTTGCTGTCATCAAGCCTTTGTTTCTAGTAAGCTTTGTAGTGGCTTTGTGCATGAGTTTACAGCTGTACCCCTTGCTGTGATATTATTTAATGTTGAAATTTGCTTTTATACAATTAGCAAAATTACAATATGATTATTAATAAGCCTTTGTGTTTAATAACACAGTGTTCTATTTGTGCCTTGGGGTGTCTCATAACTAATTTTCTACAAGTGTAAGTACATTCCATCTCACAGACCATTTTTAAGCTTATTAGTAACTCTTAACACCAGAAACCTCACTGTAACTTACAGGGGCTTGCCTTGTTTCCTGCCCAGGGGGCAACATTTTACTTCTGTGAGGGCCCCTTTGCCCTTTTTGAATTAGACTATGGCTTTGCACATTAGAAAGTAATCTCAGTTAGGAATTCTGGTGAGTGTTTTCTGAAAATCCAGGTGCACAGAACCCACAGCATTCCCCCATGTTTGTATTGGCAGCCAAAGGCTTAAACAATTCCAGCAAGTAAGCAAGGCATGCCCTTCCCTTCCTGAGACTATGCTGGCTATCCTTGATTCAAGATGTGGTTTACCGACTCTTCTCCCATTTGCTCTTTTCCAAGGCTTTCCTGACTACTGATGCAAAGGTACAGGAATAGGGATAGAATTTCCTGATCGATAGGTCCTAGAAATGGCCTTATTTTGCTGACCTGACAGGCTTTCAAATCTTTTCAGTCTGCATTGTTCAAGTTGCAAAGGCCATAATTCCCCATCAAACTTTCTGTAGGGTTAACTTTTGTCAGGATTTGCCGCCTGATAAATCTTAAGAGCTTCAATGCAATCATGTGGTCCAATGAAATGACAAAGGGAAGACAAAAAAATTAAACAAATGTTTTTTTCATTGGATGAGGAAGCAATTATTCCTAGCAGGATGTGACAAATTTCTAGATCCTATAATGGAAATTGATGCTTCTTCAGAAACCTGCATGTCCTAGCTCATAAAATCTGTCAGTTTCTTGCTCTATTGATATCTGCAGGCTTTTGCTTTCATAACTGAATAATTCTTGCAGCTGAAAATAAGTTTTTTAAATAAAACATCATTCAGAACAGAGTTAGAAATAACATCTTTTACCCATCCCTCTTTCAAATCTGTTCATAATAAAAAAACACAGAAGACTTGTAAAGTTCCTTTGCCTAAACTAAAAATTGAAATGCATATTTTAGATAAATAAATGTGGTGAAAAAGAAGGTAGAGGTTTGCTCAGCAATAAATGAAGGAGGCTGTTGGATATGTCATTCTCTTCTCTGTTAATTTCTCAACTAATTGACTTTTTTGTCTTTTACAAACTTCTCTTTTACTAGGAGAAGCCCAAACAAAGAAGAAGAAGAAGAAGTTGCATATTATGAAGTTTGAATTGCTCTTTGGTGTTCACCAAGGCATTTCCTTAAAAATGTGCTTTTAGTTTTCTATATTAAACTTAATACTAACCTTTTTCCTTAACTGAGTTATGTTTTTTTAAGTGCATTTAGTGCATGATGAACTTCAAGGTGTTCAACAGATTCATAGAATCATAGAATCAGTTGGGTTGGAAGAGACCTCTGAGGTCATCAAGTCAAGTTACACCAGTTCCTGTTTATCTGAGTCACGTAAGCTTAACTTCGACGATTATCTATGAACCTGAGAATATTTTATCTTGTTAGCAATGACAATTAAGTAGACCAGTTTTAACCTATTGTTCCATTCAAGTTAGAGCTAAACCTGTGGGTACATGCAAGGTCTTGTGAGTCCTCAAAAATCTATAGTATTTTGGCCA
Source organism: Sakesphorus luctuosus (assembly GCA_013396695.1). Classification (NCBI taxonomy): domain Eukaryota; kingdom Metazoa; phylum Chordata; class Aves; order Passeriformes; family Thamnophilidae; genus Sakesphorus; species Sakesphorus luctuosus. The sequence continues at coordinate 333,297 of VWZD01008883.1, read as the reverse complement.
CAGATAGACATATTCTCTAGAGAAATGGATCATAGCTTTATTTCATAGAAAAGTGGCATCAATTAAGTTTCAAAAATACTTTTCTTTAACAGGGAATATCTCCAGAATTGGTATTGAGCTTGTGCACTCAGAGAATTTCTTGACTGGGAAAAAGGGACATGGTAACCTGAGCAGACTGATAGACAGTAAGATGATTTGGCTGAACTTTGTGTGACAAAGAATGTACATTTACTGATAATAATGGGTGGATAGACTACTTTCTCCAAGTCTTGCTGTTCCAGGACTGACCCACTATTGATAAGTTAACTTCTAACAAAATTATTAACAGATGTTTGGGAACATTCTTAGCATTGTGCTATTAATTCTGTGCTGCTTGATTAATATAATACACAAATAAATAATTGTCAGCTCTTGATATGCAATATTTATTAAAATTCAAAAGACTCAATGGCAGTAACAAAAAACCCAAGGAAGCAGATGGGAAAAACAGTTTAAAATTTGGCAGAGCAGAAGATCTTTCTTTTCATAATTTTTGTGATAAATTGAATTAAAACTCACAGTGGCTTTGCACTGTATTCACAAAAGGCCTTTTTTGGCCTTCTGGGGTTGCCAAGTGCTAGAGATCCACATTTCATTTTTCAGCACTGGCCTGCCAAGTTATATAAAGGAAATGTTTGCCCTCAATGTTGTTTTTCCTAAATTATTTGGAATGCTGTGTTTTAGTCTCCTTTGGGTCTATTAATTTTACAGAGTTTCTGTATTCTGTCCTTTCTGTTCCTCTTCCAATGATAGCAAATGTCTTGCATCCAGAAATCTTTTCTTCAGTCAATGCAGATGGATCTCTCGGTTCCTTGATCCCTAATACCCTTCATACAACCTATACCTGCATTCTCCTGCCAGGAAAAAACCTTTTAGGAATCTGTGTTTTCCATGCTGTTTACCTTCATCCTTGATTGGTTTTCCTTCCCTGACTCATTTTTTCTCTGTCCCCTCTGTAACAGTGACATAATACATGCATAGAGAAGAGAGTTTCAGAATTTATAATAACAGTGAACTAACTGACTGTTAAGACAGAAGTCTGGACTGGCAGATGTGAAAATATCCTTTGTCTGTCAAGATAAAGCTGACAACTTTTCGTAGAGCCTTTTAGAAGTGAGTACAATGTTGTAGCTGGTGAAGTGTGATCATGAAATGTTGTCTGTCTTTAAGTGAAGAAGCAGAAAGCAAATGGCCTGACAACTCATTGTTTTCAAAAGTGAAAGGCAATGTAAATTAGTAATGGAAATGTGAGGTTTAATGTACCTTGTCCAAATCAGATCTTTCCTGCACACATTTATCTAAATGTTTTGCTGTGTCTAAGTGGCCGCATGTATATACTGAATGGGAGAAATTAAGTTGCACAGAGCCATCACACATGGTGACACAAGGGATGTTATTAATTTCTATTTTCTGGGAAAAAGGAGTGATTCAAGAGAAAAAATTCCTGAGCTACACTTAGTGACTGAGAAAATAATTTGGCTATTGAGTTTAAAAGGCTTATTTCACAGCATTTTTCACTTAATGATCCCAGTTTCCAAAAGAAACCCATGCAGCTCTGGGACTTCAGGACATATGGGATTCTAATCTTTGTTGCTGAGTCCCTCTTCTGTTTTAGAAAGCAGCAAAATAAACAGATGTGTGGCAGGAGATGGACTTATGCCATGCCACAAACGTCCCAGACTTAAGGTAGTTATATCTGTGTTAATCTAAGCATCACAACAATGTAAACAATGGTATGTGTGACTAACAGGGGAGCTTTGTTGAGAACGTTTATACCAATTATATTATGAACGATGGAATTTCAGGCACGTGTTTGGATTACCTATCCGTTTTGGTCCTTTCCTGTTGTTGATTCTTTCTAGCAGTTATTTTTTCCAATTACAGGAATCATTAGTTTTTTCCTGGAGACACTAGGCCTTTAGTGTAGGTAGGAAAAGAGTCTATATAGTTTACATAGCCATATCCTCACAGGGGCTGCTGCACAGGGTATCGTTCAAAGCTTAGCAAAGTGCATACCAGAGCTAGAGGATGTAGAACATCTCAAGGGTCCCTGTGGCTGTTTAACTCTTTGAAATAAATGGCTCCTTCCAGCATGAGAAGGAAAAAACCCACATTGGCTTCCCCAAGTTGTGCAAACACATTCATCCAAATCACACTGAGGATTATGTAAAAAACGTGTGACATTTTAAGGGCAAGATGCAGATGAAGGGAAGGAGGCACAATTTATTTAGTTAGTTATTGTTTTTGCTAAGAGCACCCTCTACAAGGAAAGATCCACTGCTAAAGAAGACATTCTGTTTATGCAAAAAGAGGAGATGGGTTCTTTATTGTTCAGGGAACCAGAAGGTACAATATTGAAAACCAGACCAATTTCTGAGAGCACACACTTCTTCCTTCATTGGGGAAAAAGTAGAAATACAATGTTTTCTTAGAAATGTTGCTCACACTTGTGGAGCTAGGTATCCATTTGCTGACACTGTCAAAGATATTTACCCTAAATATGAACGAAATTTCAGGTATCAGTGGAAATTAACAGCAATCACTTAAGTTTATAGAAATACTATTCTACTAGCAGAATATTATAGTCAGAACAGGCTCAACTTGCATAAAGATGAGACAAAACCAGACTTCTCTGTGGTAAAGATGAAAGCCATCTTGTTAAATTTAGCTGTAAACAGTAAAATAAGTCCACCAGGAGTCCTGTGTGTGTGAAGTCTAATCTACTAGAGGGACTCTATGTCCATTTTGGGGAGTCATTATTTCCGCTCCAGGTAGGTATGGCTTCATAGTGGAATTTGAGCTCACCAATTATTTATCCTATCCTTCTCCTGATGTAGAGGAACTGAAAAACTAGGGGAAACAAGCAGATTTAAAGAAATTGTCTTACACGTTATTAATTTCTTCTTGGTATTCTTAAGTATTTTTATCCCTTTTTTTTCTGTTCTTTCATTTCTTGCCCATATGATATTGTTTCTCCAGGGTCTCATCCAGGTTCAGTTTTCTTCTCACCACACTTGGCATTTATATGACACTCAACAGAACTTATTTTTTTGCAGCAGTTAAAAGTTTTTACTCCAGGAAACAGATAGGAAAGTTGAAGGCAAAATGCAAACAATTTATCAAAGGCTACTTATGAATCAGAAATAGAATGCAAAAGGTATAGTTTGTGCTTCCCCTGAATTGTCCAGAAATCAAATCAGATATTTATCAGAGGAGCTTTCAGAATGAAGCTGAGTGCCTGGGAATAAGAATTTAAGGGATGCTGCTATCAGAATGTCCTAGTTCAGCAAGTGGGACCAGTTGTCACTGTGTGGGGGTGGCCAAAGCTACGTATTCTACCCCCATCTATTCATTCCCAAGGTCAATGGCCCATTTGCAGCAGCTTCCCAGGGAGTCGTTAGCACCTCCACTCCCAGCCTGAGGGGGCGTAGGTGCTAATGGGCCATCAACAGTCCAAAAATAGCCCATGACTCACAGAGTTAATCACCCATTGTGTGAGTCCCCGCCCCACGGGAGGGACTGGATGCTCCCTGAAGGTACAAAAGGGGGTGGGTAAGAAGACCTGGGGAACCCTTTTGTCGGACCCAGAGGAGCAGCAGGACCTTGACAGGAGGAGACCACCACTCCGGACCAGACCACAGCCATCACCTGTACCAACAGGTTTTTTCACTTCTTTTTTTTTTGCTTTGGACTTGGGGGAACCACACAGGTCTCACACAAGGGCTAACAAACCCCTTTGGGTTTGTACCCCAGGGCACTGGGTTACACTGCTGGGTTTTGGGAGTTGACAGCAATTCCCCTTTTCGTCAGGGTATTTACTGTATTATTATTATTAAATTGTGGCTCTGACTCATAATCTCTCTTGTGTTGAGTTCATTTCTCCTGCTGGTTTACCTCTAAACCAGCACACAGAATAGAGGCAAATTTTGTTATTTGTATTTTTTACACTTCTAATGTCTCAAAATACAGAGGAATTAAAAGTTTGGGGTTTTGAGAAATGGCTATGGAGCATCAAAATTATACTGACTCCAATCAGATATTTGATCTGATTACAGTTACTTTCAAAATTATTTGATAACTGACTCCAGAAAGGTTTTCAATGCTCTTAAAAAGCCTCCTTATCATAAATAAGAGTCAGGGTAAACTGAAGTAGTAATTACTATATAACCTAGGCTTTGAGACTTCTGGATATCAGAATTAAAGGAAAAAAAGGTAATACTGGGTTAACAATTTGATTGGATACCTGAGTCTGTGTAGATCAACTAGACTGGAGTCTTTTAAATGCAAGATAAACAGGCATTGAGAGCCAGTTAGTGAAGAGTGAGTTAGTGAGTTAGTGAGTTAGTTAGTGAGATGTCACTTGAATAAGTCCTTATATTGTAGTCTCAGAAAAAACCAACCCTCTTTATCCAGGACATCTTCTACCTCTGTCAGGAGAAAAGTTTGGGACTTCTGAACACAAGGTTAGCTTTCTCAGTTAGCTTGCATCTGCAATAGTTAAAATAGTATGCTGTTCTCTGGTAACCTGGTAAATGATTTCCTTACCTCTCCTCATTTTTGTGTCTTCTTCTTACTAATTTTTCTGAACTGCTTCTATTAATTGGCAGATGCCCATAGGGTCCCTGTGTAAGAAAAAATTGCCCTAGAAATGATGAAAAAATTACCATTGCTGCACTTGAAAGCAAATTTTTTGCAGGAACTTTAGGAAGTGAAGGATTTCAGTTCTCCATAGGAAAAGAGCAAAAGCAAGACAAATAAGAGGTTAAACAGACTTTTAAGCTAATGCATATTCAGTTGTATGAGGCAATATGATTTAAAAGCAATATGGCTTTCTGAAGATCTGCAGGCATGCTGAAAATTAATTTTCTACTTCTATTTGACCATGGAACTTCAAGTAGGGAGCAAAAGCAGCTGTAAGGAAAGGATTTTGTCGTTGCCTGGTGAGCAAAAAATTTTTAATTGACCAATTGTTTCATGTTATATAAACATTTTTGCCTATACTTTCACCTAAACTCTTAAAAATGATGGGTACTTTCTTGCTTAGCATTCATGTCAACAGTGGTTACCCACCTTTTACTAGACTTAAAATTGCATTTCTAGTAGTCCTTTAACTTTTATTTTTTGAAATTTTCCTCTAAAAGGAAATATGAGCACTTCTGAACATATGAACTAGCACTGCTCACCCTCACGCTTCATAGACTGAAATAGAAAGCAGAAAATAGAGAGTTCACAGCACAAGCATTAGATGAAGCAGAGGATAATAGTGCAAATGTTTGCAGATCTAATTTGCTAATTTAAAATTTTTTAATCAAAACTCCTCAATATACAGGAAAATAATCCATCCATGATTCCTTATAGGACTCTGTCACTGAGTTGTAATTCTTNGGGTTCTTTTCTGTTGAGTTGGAAAAATCATATTTTTATAACTTGAATTTTCCCTTAAGAAGCTTTTATTTAATTTTCTACTATGTGAATCTCCTCTCCAAGTATCTATCTGTGCAGTCTGTGCAGAACTGGCTCTTTGGACTGTTTCCTCATCTGAATACTATGTCATGTGATGCTATTGTTCCTTAGATGATTGAAAATACAAAGAACATGCCCTTCATTTTGAAAATAAAATATGAGTAATTATATACTACATAAAGTGTATGAGAGGCTGGGGCTTACTGGGTTTTTATAACAACCTTTTGAAGGGTCTGGCCACTTAATGACTTACAGTTAGAAGAAGATTTCATTTGAAAGGTTGTACTTCCTTTTAAAAATTGACAAAGAAATAGACACACGTTATTAAAAAGACAATAATTGTGTTACCTGAACCACTTAATGCAACATGGAGATATATCACTGGGATGCTGCTCCTATGTCTGCATGGAGCACATCATTGTCGAGGACTTTGTCTTGACAGGAGACAAATCATTTAACTGTTAGATGGATATAATCTCCTACATGAACACTTTTACTAGAGGAGAAGAAGGACTTGTTTACTTTAGCTTACAGGTCTTTCCATGTAATACACAAACTTTTAAAAGTTTTGTGGTGTTATAAGCAAAACATCTGCATATAAGGTTGTAATTACATTATTTCAAATTTACAATAAAACAGTCCCAAAACAATTCCTTTGTGATGACAAAACTGAGTTCTGCAACCTCATGTGCATGGTCAGCAAACAAGAGTGATAGAAAAAGCTTTCTGTGCTCCACCAAATGAGTAGTTGGGAATGATGGATTTGAAAGAGAGTAATCCATGGGTAAGAAAGAAAATCACTACCTAGTGGGCAGGAATAAAAAAGGTGTAAAATATGACTCTCTGCAACAGAAGAAATCCTATAATTATATATTATATTTACATGTCTATGGAAAAAGGAAGATCCATTTAATGGTACATAGGCATCACTTTCATAGAACAAAGAATGAAGAGAAATAAACGTAAAATAAGTGGCAAGTTCAAAGTTAACTATTTCACATTGGGAAAGAAAAATACAAAAAATATTTTTTAACTCTCTCCCTTTAGGTCTCCTGCCTCAGGATCTAGCACTTCTCTTTCTAACAATGCACATTTTAACTATCTGCATGTTAATGTAGTACATTTTAAATGCAAACTCTAATTGCTTATATAGGTTTATACACAAGTTAAAATAGAAAATTCAGAAATATTGCCATCAAGAATATCTTGCCCCATTCTGATACCTGATATTTTTCTAAAATTGCGGGTGGTATGCCTTCTAGCAAAGCGCCAGGAAAAGCTGTGTTCTGTCTTGGTGCCAGTGTCAGCATGGAGCCATGACTGATGCTTTCCTGAGTCCCTGTCAGCTATGGCCACAAAGGCAGCTCCTTTGGAACCTCACCAACTGGTACAACTTAGAACAGCCTTCAGAGTGTTCAAGTTTGTGCAGAAAAATTGTCCAGGCACGTGTTTGGCCCCAGACAATGAAGCAGAGAAGTGGCTTGACACTTCCCTCTGAGTGCTTTTGTTTAGGCTGTATAACAGGACTGACCTTCAGACCTTGGTAAACTTACATATTACAAAAACCTGAGCAAAAATGTGTTTATGCATAAAATAATTTAGCTGGTTTTCAATATTTAGTCGTAAAGTTCAGAAGGCTTTGTGTGATCTTTCTTTTAGAGTGGGTTTGTTTCCACAACAATTTCTAAATATGTTGTCTTAGTGGTAAGTTATTTCTTATTTTCCCTACAGATATAGGAGCGATCATGTACTGAAATGGTGATTGACAAGAACAGCTTTTACATGGCTGCATTCCTGTTATTTATGAATTAAAGAATGTATTTTTTTCCTCATGTATTTTTGTATTTTGTTATTTTGCTTCTGTCAAGTATTGTACAAAGTCATTAAATGTGCCTGTATGCCACAAAATTGGAGTGATTACTGGTGTCCTAAAGGAGAGATGTAGCAATAACACCCATACTGCATTTTTAATAGGTCCAGGAGACAGGAGAGAGCAATTATTAGCTCCTCCATGTCCCTAAGGTGAAGAGGCTTTTGTTCTTAGGATATTATCTAGCTATTTAATGGGAATTTTCTTGTTTTCTTGGTTTTGTTTTTGTTTTGTTTTATTTTGAGTTTTTTTGTTAAATTTAAATATCAGGTTTGTGGAGAAAATGCTTGCAAAAACTGACAGATGAGTTATAGTGAACAATAGCAACATGTAGAATATACTTTAGAGTGTCCTGGAATGTGAAGCCACCTCTTGCAGTATCTTAATTTCACATTAAAGGTTACGATAGTTTTGTTTTAACTGAGTAGTTAAGTCAGCTTGCTCCTGCATTTCTTATGGCACTGAGCTGAATGTGACTATATTCACTCCTGAGCATACGGTCTGCAGAGCTTACAAATGAGCCATGTTCTTGTACAGATATAACCTTTTTTCTTGGAAAATGAAGCCGAATTTTATGTCTTAACATTTTTTCTTTTCAGTTGGTGCCTTCTTACAATGCCTTTCTCATAGGGGACCTTGGTTCAGTGCATGGTCCCTGCTAGCTGCCATTGACCAGCACCACCACACGATGCTATTTAAGCATTTAAATAGCAGTGACTCTGTCACACCGTAACTAACCACTGGTTTGTTTTCTCCTCAAATTTCAGATTTTTCAGTCCTACAAAGAAATGGAAATGCCTTGTTTAAAAATAGAGCTGTATGTTGTTTTCTCTCAAAGATGTTTTAAGATAGACTGAGAACCCAGAGGACTGCTTGTATGCAAATGGCCTCTCAAGCTAAAATAAATATGACTGGGGATTTGGAAAATCTAGTGTCCCTCTGTGTTGTCTTGTTCGCCAGAATGAGTATCAGGTGTTCTGAGATTATTTTAAGTCAATTCAGCATGAGGATTAGCTTATAAACAAATACACAAAAAATGTATTGCAAGTGTATGAAAATATGTAATGCTATAACTGTTGTAGTAAAAATAAGTCTTTCAGTCAGACCTCTACCAAATATCAGCTATCCTAACTCTTCTTTTTTTGATGGGAGTGTTTTTCCTTCATATACGTGATTTTTTTTTTATTCATGGCAAAAACATTCTGTAAAATTAATAGATTTTTTTCATGTTTGTATAAATGTCTAGAGATAAAACCAAAACTACTAAAAGATCTTTTTCTACTCAGACCAATAGTTTTCTAGAGTACATATAGGACTATAGCATTGACAATCTGTAGTCAATTACAGAATGCTTTTTTGAAGCTACTTTACAGAAAGCCATGTGTGCCTTCCCTGCAGAACATGGCCACGAGTTGGATGGGACACTGCCACAGTGGATCTTTCCTTTGAGACAAGTCTGGCAGTCTCAAGTTCCTTTGAGACTGAGGAAGATCCATGAGAACTCACTCAAGCAGTGTTCCTTTCCTTAGAAGTATTTAATTTTTTTGCTTGAAAGGTATGTATTTGAAATGCTGAAGTTTTTAAACTCAAATGCACTTGTGCTCATCTAGTCAACAAAACAAGTGCTTGTTGATATTTTTGCTGAGGTGGCAGGCTGGCAGTCTTATATGGCATCAGGAAAAAGAAAACACCACTTGTAATAACAGATTTAGCTATTTTAAAGTGAAAAGGAGGAATCATAGTTCAGCTTAAAAGAACCATCCATGTAATTATCATTCCAGCTGTAAATAAAGATATCCCAACAGTGGTTAGGAGAGGGTGTCTCATTGTACAGCCTTTTTGTCCTCAAATAGACAATGATGATGCTCAACATTATTCATGTTGGCCGTCACATCCTCAGAGAACTATCCAAGTGGCAGACAGAAGTTACCCTTCAGTCTCAAAATACTCTTCATTTGTTACATAGTTACTCTCTTAATGTCTTCCTGAACTCCTCCTCTGGTTACAGGTCAGATAGGCAACACAAAGCACTAAAGTCATAGAATTAAAGTGATAGTCAATTGGTATTTATTTACTTATTTTCACAAGCTGCCATGGGATTTCATGATAGGAAATTGGCTCTCATTCCTTAGAGAAATGGTGTCCGGGTCCCTGCCTGTCATTTAAGTGGGATGTGGTGGTGTCAGAGAAGGCTTTTATACGTACAGTGCTAGCAGTGGATGTTACATTGTGATGCCAAAGGAAGCAAACACAAGATTTTATGAAAACAAGTACTACTTTCATTTAAAATGCAATCAAAATAACTGGACCCCAAAATTGTAGGGGGGTTTGTTTGGATTTTGTTTGTCTGTTTGGGGTTTTTTTTTGGTGCAAGTGTTTAAAAACCCTTATTCAGATCATCATGTAATGACAGAACCAAATCTTTAAAACACACCAGTCTCAAAATACTTGATCCAAAATTCTCAGATTTTGGACTTCTAAATCCTCATCTGAATTTTAATGTGGTAGCTCAGCTCTGATTCTAGAGGTAAGTGAGCACCATCATAGTTCTCTAACTTACTCGCATTTCAAATTAAAGTGTTGTGCTCCTATTGCATTGAAATTTCTGCAACTTGAAATATCACCAGTAAAGTTTTCAGGTAAAGTAAATTTAAAGTAAATCTTCACTAATATTTAATTTACCTAATATCAATCTTGCACTTATTCAAAGAATCCTGTGATCACATCCACTGATGTTCAAGGAACATACACTGCATTTAGCATTGATTGGTTATGATTTCCCAGGATTGGCTCAAAATCAATCCTCAATTTCATAATTATTATATAAGAGATAATTTTGTGATTAATTTGAAACTATTATTTGGAAATTGTAACTATGACGATTCACAACAGGAATAAAGCTGTCAAACATTTGTCCTAACTTTTTCTGCCCAGTAGTATTTGTGCAGTGGTGATTTTTCCAGATGACAAAACTTAGACCTATAATAAAGGTACTAGAAAGCTGTCATTAGAGAAGCACCAGGAGAGAATGCTCTCCCTCTACTCAGCTCTTCAGAGAAAGTCTGGAGACTGAAGGCCAGAAAGGGACTCCTTTTTTTCATTTCTTTGGGTATTGTACTTTTGGAAAGAAATGAGTATTTGTACTCAGTCACCCTCCTNAGTCATAGAATTAAAGTGATAGTCAATTGGTATTTATTTACTTATTTTGACAAGCTGCCATGGGATTTCATGATAGGAAATTGGCTCTCATTCCTTAGAGAAATGGTGTCCGGGTCCCTGCCTGTCATTTAAGTGGGATGTGGTGGTGTCAGAGAAGGCTTTTATACGTACAGTGCTAGCAGTGGATGTTACATTGTGATGCCAAAGGAAGCAAACACAAGATTTTATGAAAACAAGTACTACTTTCATTTAAAATGCAATCAAAATAACTGGACCCCAAAATTGTAGGGGGGTTTGTTTGGATTTTGTTTGTCTGTTTGGGGTTTTTTTTTGGTGCAAGTGTTTAAAAACCCTTATTCAGATCATCATGTAATGACAGAACCAAATCTTTAAAACACACCAGTCTCAAAATACTTGATCCAAAATTCTCAGATTTTGGACTTCTAAATCCTCATCTGAATTTTAATGTGGTAGCTCAGCTCTGATTCTAGAGGTAAGTGAGCACCATCATAGTTCTCTAACTTACTCGCATTTCAAATTAAAGTGTTGTGCTCCTATTGCATTGAAATTTCTGCAACTTGAAATATCACCAGTAAAGTTTTCAGGTAAAGTAAATTTAAAGTAAATCTTCACTAATATTTAATTTACCTAATATCAATCTTGCACTTATTCAAAGAATCCTGTGATCACATCCACTGATGTTCAAGGAACATACACTGCATTTAGCATTGATTGGTTATGATTTCCCAGGATTGGCTCAAAATCAATCCTCAATTTCATAATTATTATATAAGAGATAATTTTGTGATTAATTTGAAACTATTATTTGGAAATTGTAACTATGACGATTCACAACAGGAATAAAGCTGTCAAACATTTGTCCTAACTTTTTCTGCCCAGTAGTATTTGTGCAGTGGTGATTTTTCCAGATGACAAAACTTAGACCTATAATAAAGGTACTAGAAAGCTGTCATTAGAGAAGCACCAGGAGAGAATGCTCTCCCTCTACTCAGCTCTTCAGAGAAAGTCTGGAGACTGAAGGCCAGAAAGGGACTCCTTTTTTTCATTTCTTNGGGAAATGTTCTGTGTAATGAAAGACACTGAGTTTTATTGGATCTTTCTATTCTTTGTGGGGCAAATATTTGCAGTTTTCCTTTTGTTTGTACTTTTATGTATTTTGAGAGAAGGAAATCCAGTAACGGAGTGTAAGTGCTCCAGTGAGTGACAGATCTTACTTGAAATAGTCAATAACTCAACAGACAATACTAGGAAGTGGAAAATACAAGTGGAATCGTTGTTTGCCTGATTTGATGCAAGGAAAGAACACTTTGGTTTCAGATGAATGTTTCAGTCACAGGATAACTGGAGTTTCTGGTGTGAGGACTCTGTCTGATTTACATCCTGTACCTCTAAGAAACATTTCCTGGCGAGGCTGAATTTCCACAAAAACTTTCCATTTGGTCAAGAATAGGCCAGCATGTGGCTTGCAAATGCTTCTCACTGGTTGTGATAAAATAATTATTAAAAAGCAAGTTGTTGTATGGTCACAAATCACATTCACTACCTTGAAACTACCCTGTTTTTCTTAATGTGGATAAAGAGTTGTAGTGAATTCTAGACAAGATATAACTGCTGTGAGACTTTCTTCTTAGAAAGCTGCCATAGTCATGGTCTGTTCCATGACCTATATCCCTTTTCTGAACCAGCTACAGTATTCATCACTGAAATCCAGCTCCACTGGAAGATAGTAATTCTTTCCAGGACACACATTTTTGTTTCAAGGAGATCATCAAGCTGAAATTTGTAAGGGTTCATGAGATAATGCACAGCGATAATTGTGTAGTATTTTCATACATGCACAGACTTGTGTAATAAGGCCATATCCATATAAAAAGCACAGATGCCACAAAGCCTCAAAGCCTGAGTAGCTACACTGGTACTTTGGATTTAGCCAAATGTCTGGTAATTATCTGAATACAAGGACTTTGTTCTGTATTTCCCTCTGACTGATATTGCAGTTCAGGTAGGAAAAATTCCAAACCCAATGTATTGTTGAGAGTGGTGCACCTCTTAAAAACACACTGAAATAATGACACTAATTTTCAGTGAAAGACTGTAACCTAAGCTGACTACTTTGACAGTGTTAAGAATGTCTTAAGTCTAATGTTTCATATTTTGAGACATCTTCTATCTCAGAGTTGCTTCAATGAACTTGTGCCCTGCTAATATATTACTTAAAAAGGGGGTTCTCAAGCAGAGGGCCTTTGACTTCAGTACTCTTGCTTCTGCACTTGTCTCAGCTCCAGAAATACATCCCCAGATTAAATCTCCTGGAAGTGTGTCAGGTCTATCATTTGATGATGAAAACAGGGCAATAGACTCTGGTTATGAAACTTGATGACTCTTTCTTCATGAGAAAACAGTGCAGCCTCATTTGCTGAGTTTATGATTTAAAATGTGAGTGCTTCTAGAGATCACATGCCAGGTTTTGGAATAAATGTATGATGATCTTAGAAATATTCAAAAAATAATATGAAAGTTCAGGAGTTGGACTGGATTATCCTCGTGGATCCCTTCACACTCAGAATATTCTATGATTCTGTGTTTCTAAAGTGCCAAATCTGTGAAAACAGACATAATTTCCTTTTCAAATTTTGGTAGCTGTTTTGGCTGCTCTAAGTTTTTGTTGTTGTTGTTGCAATCTTTGTATGTAAATATTGTTTTAAATGGCATTTGCAAAAAAATGGTTTTGAATTTTGTACATTTACAGTAGAACATATATAGACTGGAGTTTTGATGCTTTTGTAAACAAGGGATGCAGAAGACATGAGAAACAACAGATTATTACTAAACTATCTGTACAGTACTGTGATGAAGCCTAGCAGCCCCTGCCATAAATCAGGCACTCAGCAAATAAAGAGGAAAAGTTAACTCATGCCAGTGTAAGGAATAAATCAGAGGAAAGAACAACTTTGGTAAATAAACAAATACTGGAAAATGTATTTTCCTCTGGGCAGGTTGTCAAGGAATGGGAGGTTCAGTGCTTTCCTCAAATGCATCTTCAAACTGCTGGATGTCAGACATCAAACATTAGACAAAGTAGA
>VWZD01008883.1:273921-319637 GCA_013396695.1 Sakesphorus luctuosus | reverse complement strand
TTTGCTAGAGTAGGGTTTTCTTTTTAAACTCCTCCTTATCACCAGTCTCTTGAGAAGGCTATAAAGTAAAAGAAGTGTGTTAAAATCTCTTCTATACGAAATCCACATCCATACATGCTCTTTTCATGGTAGGAAAAGCAATGGAAACATGAAATCAAGCAGAATTTACAGGCAAACACATGAATAAAGGAAGACCAAATTAATATAACCTTTAAATACAGAAGCAAAAAGTAAATTCCTGATTTCAACTCCATCAAACAAAAAGAGCAGTAGGAAGTGACCAGTCTGCAAAACAATTCTTACTTTTACCTCTTCTTTCCCTTTAGTAGTTTTTCTTACTTTCAGTGGAAAGTGTTGGCTTCTTTTTTCCACCTTGTTTATTTTTCCCCTTTACTTTTGGTGAAAACATGTTTCCTTCCAGAAATCCACTCTGCCTTCATCCTGGCAGAAACTTCCCACTGCCTTAATATCCTCTTACACTTAGAAAAAGAAGAGGTAAAGAGTGATTTTTCTAGGCAAGACTTGTGCTCTAACTCTGGGATGCCCATATGCTNNNGATGCCCATATGCTTCTTGTAGGTTATCCAAATGTCTACTGGAGGCCACTCCATCCAAATCCACAAAGATCTGATAGACTTATCTGGCTGTGTGTCTAGTCTTTAAAGGAAATAGTTATTTTGGATGATTCACAGCGACTGCCTTTTTTGCTACTGCTTCAGTAATAAACACTGTTTAGATGACTTTTAGAAACAAATCCTACAATCCTCTCTCAACAAAACTCTTGTTGACTTCAATAAGCTTTCCCAAGCAAGTTTAGAAAAACAGCTTCAGTATTTGGCTGAAAATAAGTTACCTGAAATGTGTGTCTTTTTCAAAACATTAATAAAATGTGTTGATTTTATTTACTTTTAAAATTATATCTTTCAATGCCTTTGCCAATACCTTCCCAAACCAAGCAAAAATCTCACCATTGCTGGAACTAAATGTCCTTCAGGCATTTGATTTTTCCCAAGAATGCCAGGGCCAAAATTCCTTTCTCAATTGTTTGTGAACTGGAAAAAATGTGTATTCTGGTTTCTGGCACATGCATAAGTTGGCTACTACTCCTCTGCATTCTTTAATGGTCATAATAATTTTCCATTACTTTTTAACTCCTGTTAATAGCACAGCATCAAGGGATAACAGTAAAAGAAAGGTTGATAAAATTCTGACTCACATGTAGCAAATGGAAATTTGGATGGGCTTAGCACAGTGAAGGGCTCCTCTTCATGGATCAGGACGTTACTGTAATAAACTCAGTCAATAGCGTTGTGTGGCATTTTTACTACAGTGAATGTATATTCAAAGGGAAGATAAAATTTGACACTTAGATTCTGCTTCAGTTCTGGATGCACCTGTCCCTTGTGAATGTCAGAAGAATATGTGACATCTGCTTATCTACTCTTTCAAAACTTGAGATAGCTTTGGGCTACACTTCTAGAAACTGAAGTGCTGTAGAAAAGCAGAGAAAGAGGTGGGCTAAATTAAGGGATAAGAATATTTTTCTGAGTCTGATATCAAAGTTATTGCCTACTGTTAAAAAATGTGATTTTTCTGGTGACTCCTTTGGTGACAGGACACAGATATACACATTCTTTCTGTCATACCCCATGATAGTGTGAAGGAATAAGATGTAGGTACAACAGCATGTGAACTTGAAAGATTCTGGCTTCCAGATCATGTCTCTTTCACCAGTGCAGATGCCTGATGGAGTTGTTTATCCACAACTGACATTTTTGTCCTTGTTGTATGGAAAACAAAAGATGCTAAAAATAAGTGCAACGATAGCTTTTTTGGCTAGCTTGCAGAATAGCTTCAGATGTTTGGGTTTCCACTGGCTAAACATAACACCTCAGCAACCTAGCCCACAAAGGAGCTTATAACACACTGATCACAGGATCACACAAGAACTTTCTGGAAGGAAAGGCTGTGATGAATGTTATTAAAATGCCTTTTTTTCCAATTCTGCTCTACATACCATTGCTTCTGCTGAACTTATTGCTCTTGTTTTCCTGAGCATGTAGCCTGTCTCCCAGCTCAGAGAAAGTTAATGCATCACCATTCAACCTTTCTCTTCCCCTCCTCCTTTTACAAATCATGGCTCTTTGCCTGACATTTTTCTAGTAACTGAGATGCAATTTTGCACTGAAATAACCATATTATATTAATCTAACTTCTTAAGTTCTGGTTTCCATAAAGGAAAGACAAATGCAAATGCTGCCTTTAAGTATTTTCCTCCAGGATATTTCTCATATAGCTAGGAATGAAGGGCTGTGCTGAGAGGAAGCATTTATTTAGATGACAATTACTTGCTGATCCTGGAAAACCCAAGGTAAATTCCTTCACTTTAAAGGTAGCACAGGCACTGATGTTTTCTGGTAGGAAGAAAGAGTCTTCTATACTCAGCGATTTCTCCTCTATATAGCCAAGTTCCGACGTTAAGGTCAATGAATTGAGAACCCCAGGGGATTTCAAGGTACTTCAAAACTTTCTAATTAAGTCAATGTGACTGGAATAGGGTCAACATATACATTTGTGTGTCTTTTGCTCTTCATTTTATATGTCTTCTGTAATACATCTCAGTTACTTATACCTATTTAAACTCTTATAAATAAATACAGTTTGAAAAGGTAGCAAATCTCAAATAAATATAAATGAAAGATAGTCCTTTTGTTTATTTGTCATCACAGAATCACAGAATTCTTAGGGTTGGAATGTACCTTTGGACATCAGCAAGTCCAACTCCCCTTGCCAAGGCAAGATATAGTAGGTAACTTAGGAATGCATCCTAGTGGGTTTTGAATGTCTCCACAGAGAGACAGTCCACTTATGCCTAAGGATTTTAGTGTGTTTTGTAGATTTTTAGAATCATATGGGCTACATGGATTCTCCTAGGTTGTTCACATTTTTAGGTGAGTTACTAAAACTCCTTCTCACAGATTCTTAAGCTTTCTCTTGCCCTGCCAAAGCCATGGTGTTTGTGAGAAACCACCTGTAAATAGCTTGAAGACAAAACACAAGAAGAAGGCCTAGAGGTTCTGAAGCTTTTCCAAGGGGCAGTTCTGAAGACCTCTATGGGTAGGGCACAGAGGGAAATGAGAATCATACTTGGTCATAGATATCTCATATGTAATTGCTGGAGAGGTTATGAAATCTGTAACATCCCTGGTCACGTGTGCACAGACCTCGTGTGTGCACCTTGGAAGCTTTCAATAAAGGTACACCATCTATCTTTCTCCATTAATATTGTTTCTGAGTGTCTATTTTCACAGGAATTGATGCAGTGCTACAACCTCCCTGGGCAGTGTGCTCTGGTGCTCTGCCACCTTCAATGTAAAGAAGTTCCTCCTCATGTTGAGGTGAGCCTGGCACCACCCTCCTGGGACCTGCCTTTGAGATGTTAATGTGCATTAATGAGATCCCCTCTGAGTCTTCTTTTCTCTAGACTAAAAAGGCCCAGCTACCACAGTGTCTCATCATAAGGGAGATGCTCCAGACCCCTAATCATCTCTGTGACCCTCCACCGTCCAGTAGGTCTTTGTCTTTCTTGTACTGAGGGGTCCAGAACTGCACACAGTACTCCAGACATGGCCTCACCAGGGCTGAGCAGAGGGACAGGATCACCTCCCTCAACCTGCTGGCCACACTCTTCCCGACGCATCCCATTGGCCTTCCTGTCTACAGGCACACCCTGCCAGCTCATCATGTCATTCTGTCATCCACCAAGACTCTCAGCTAGTAAACAAAGCAGCTTTTGCAAAACACATGAAGAAAATATGTCTCAGTTCTATGAGCTGTAAACTTGTATATTGTGCAATAGATTTATCTGCATTAGAAATTCTGAAGCCAGTTGTACTAATCTCTGGTGCAGGACCTGCTACCAATTTCAATTTCCACAGGGCCTTAAAACTGTTTCAGGGGTTTTCTTGTAAGCCAATCCCTGATTTTTGTTCTGTACTAGATGTTTTTATTGAGGGAAGTAGCGGGTTTGTTGAAAGTGAATGCAGGGATTGTCACACTGGTGGGAGAGAATCTACTGGTCAGGTCTTTGCACAAAATATGACCTATGAATAGGTAGGTAACTTCAGGTTTTGGCAGTTGCTTTACCATCCCAAGTCATGCTTTGATTACAGAAGGACTCTGACTTGGATCTCACAGGCCTTACGTTGTTATTGCATCTTGGTGAGGGGGTGTTGATATTTTGTTCTGTAGAGATACTAATGGATGAGTCACACTTTGATTAAAAAAACACAAACTAAAGAAAAATTTTATTTAGTTTTTGTGACTTGTCTGGAGATAAAGTAGATACACAATTATTCTTGTTGGTTTAGAAACAGTTACATTGAACAGTATTTTTAACTGAAAGCCAGCTACTGAAAGTAGCTGTAGTGCTGGTAAGTTATACCACCATGCACCAGCACATCTAGCAGTTCCCTTGGCAATCACATAGTAAGAATCTCTTCTCACTGAACATCAAATATTTCTCATTGAAACTGGCATTGTTTACTTGTTTGTGACATTCCATTTTTTCTTTTGTGTATTGCAGCCACTACAGAAGGATTCTTCTCTGCTATATGATCAGGCAAGCCCTGTTTTTTCATTATGATCAGAACCATGATTCTTGATAGAGCTACCATTTTCCAAACAATTAATTAACTTTAGAGGTAAGAAGGTCACAGCCATATTTCTTTCATAAGCAGCAAGGACCGACAGGTACATTTAGGACACAGGATAGACACCTGCTAGGTAGGCTGAGAGCCTGTCCTGTTCCTCCTGTCACGTTCTCCAGCTCTTGCTCAGCTCTCCACAGATAGTGGTGGCTCTGTTAAAGTAAGCAGGAGATTGGCCTTTAATTTGAGCTGGTTCAGGATTTCATATCATAAACCTGAAATTAATTTTGTGGTCTCTTCCATACAGCACTATGGTAAGAGGAAGTATTGTTTTGCTTCCACAGTGATTGATCTGAGTTTTTCCTTGTACTTGACTTGAAATACGAAGCAGTGTGTCTGAGAGCGCATGTGCCAGGCACCATTCATCTTCATAATGCTACTGAGAAACTATTTGCTTTTTGTGTTTTAGGTAGAAATATATGACACGTTTTAATCAAGATTGGCAAGTTAGATTGAGTGTCTTGAATGTTCACCAAGGTTTGCAACTAAATGGAAGTTTCTTCTTTGACTTTCATATTTAATTTTGCCATGCTATCTCCTGTTTCTGTCCAGAAGCAGAGGGACTGATGAAACATGGCTTTAATGTAGTCCTTAAGCTCAGAAGAACAAATCTGAAAATAGCTATCTAGAACTGAGAGATATAGAAAGCACATTTTTAGATTACATCAACATCACTCAACTTCCGGATACTGATTATCTCAAGCAAATCTCTGCACCTCAGACTTGCCTACCACTTTTTTGTTTGAAATATGATGCTTACCAGGGACTTGGAAGGGCCTGGAATTTTAGTCTGGACTGAAAACGTTCATATGTCTTTGGAGCTGTACCTCAATGTAGCAACACAGAAGAAAATAATCTAAAAGGGCTTTCATATAAGTTGAAATAGAATTAACTATTGTGGCTCAGCATCTGTCAGATGTCCCATGCCTGAGGTCATTGGCTTAGACCTTGACAATACTGATAAGATTAACTTGTCATTCCTGGTGTTGATTTGCAAATGTCTGGATTTGGCTTCTACTGGGAGTAGCTCCAAGGATAGGAAGAAAAATAGCTTATAAATTCTTCCGAGTTCTTTGGAGCCAAGAGCCATTTTTTGGCTGGCTTTGCAAACAACATTATTTAAAATGTACTTGGAGACACAAGACTAATTGAAGAGTAAAATAAGGAGGGAAAATACCTGAAAGTTATTTCTTTTATAGAATATCTGATAAAAACTGTATTCATAGTTTTCTCCAGTAATGTTTCTCATCACTAGTAACCATTCTTTATTTGCTGCAAGGGCAAGAATCCTTCAGGCAGCTCACTCATTGACTCAGATATGTTTAGCACTCGTTTCCTCAGAACATATTTATGAAAACTGGACAATTGCATTTTACAAAGATTTATTCCATTTTGCCCAATAAAGTACATTAACTCATTGTCTTTTAAAATGTCCAAACTAATCTAGCTGGTCATGGCAAACAAAGAATGACAGGTTTTTGTGCACTGGAAAAGAAAAAAAAAACCACAAACAATAATTCAAATCATGAAGCTTTTATTTGGGAGTGTGGAGTCAGCACTTATTGTTCCTTATTGAAGAAACTTATAAAGCTACTGAGATTTTGCAGGACTATCATGGAGGAGTCTCAGACCTTGTTACACTCATACCTGGTAAAGATCTGATGAAAGCACCAAGCTTCTGAGAAAATACTCCACAAGTTATGGAGGTGTTTAGATTTTAATTTTACTGATTTTATTGTCCATCTGAGAGAATCCAATAGAATTCCAAGTCAGGGGTTCTCCTGTCTTTTGAAATCATAAAAGCAAATATGAGAGAAATCTTATTGATTTTGATAGACTCCTTCATAATTGACTAGTGTGTGCTGGTCTAGACAATTATTCTGTAAAATCTGTAGTTGGATATTAATGGACTTTAGGACTAATATTATCTCTGGATCCTGCAAAACCGACCCTCTAAAATCTTTGCCAGAAAGTAATTAAACTAAATTAATAAAGGTATCAACAGCACAAAGCAGCAAACCATGTAAATGCAAATTGAATTGCAGGCTTTATAAACTTCGTGTGCATATTCATTTGTCAGAGATAAATATGTTTGTAAATAAATATATTTGCAATGAGATAAACTGTATGGCCTCCTGCAAAACAGATGCCATTATACTTCTCCTGGTTATCTAATAATTTATGTTACACGTGAAGGAAACTGGGTTTGTTGCATAATTCCAGTAATTTTGACGGCACTGTAGGCGGCTGATCTCCAGCCTGTGGTATTCACTCTGCTGATTGAAGGTACTCTGATCAGCTCTCTGAAAGACTCACAGTTCTTTTTGTGCTCATCCAGAGAAATCTGGTAATAATTCTTTTGCTGTCTTTGAAGTTAGTTTCTAATTTTTCAGCTAGTTGCTAACTTCCAGATATTTAACATGCCTTAAGAAATTAGCAGAGTTTCCTTCAGTAACCACGTATTATCACAGGTGAAATACAAGTGAGGAATTTGGCGGTTGGAAGACATTGACACCTGCACAATGAACCTCAGAAGTACCAGTAGCAGGGAGCTGTCTTTGAAAAAATGTGATTATAGCTCAGATTCTCTGAAGGTGTAGCTTGTCAAGAATAAGGAGTTGATGAAAACCAGGAGCCTTGAATTTTAATTCTTCTTGTGTTCTTTTCAGGTTAAGGACCAAATTTAACTACAGGCATGAGTAACACTCTATACAATCAGTTAAAATGATAGTAGTCTCAAATAGAGTCTCAAATCTCACAATAGTCTCAAAAAGAGAAAATCAGACTAATGTGGAAGAGCTTGGGAGTTTTTGACTGGCATTTTCATACAGCTGGAGGAGGTCTAATGAGAGTCTTGACTAAAGAGAGGCTGAGCTGTGAAAACACTCCTTTGAAATTATGACCAAATAGCAACATTTCACTCTGCACACACTAATTTGCAGAGCTGGAGCTGTGGGAAGCCAGAGCCAGGAAATACAGTAGTAACAAAGCCAGATACTGGCTGTAGCTGAGCAGTTCACAGCAGAGCTGAAGGCCACAGGATTTAAAAATTAGCTATAGTCACTCTTTTGCATAAATGAGACCAGCTAGGGATAAACATCAATGATAACATCTTGCTGTGCTTGCACTGTAGTTAAAGTAGAGTTGCACTGATGTAATTGTGACAAAAAAGTTCATTTTATGAATTTGGTATTTGTAGGTGGAAATTTTGATCCAGACCTTGGAAAATCTGTACCATGTCCTGCTGAAAAGAACTCATGCTTGAATACTAATTAAGAGTTTTAACAAATCTGATCCATGCTGTTGTCCCTTTCTTTGAAACTTGATATTTTTCCTGGAAGAAGCAATAAATTTAATCCTTGAACTGTTGCAGACCAAAAGATGTACCAGTAGACCTTTCTGCGAAAAAGAACTTAAAAATATTTGAGGTGTTTTTTTCGTTGGTTTGTTTTTTGTTTTTTTTTTTTTAACTGAAAGGTGAGAGTTATGTAAATGCATAGTTATATGGTACTATACGCTTTTTGGTTTTATTAATCACTTCCTTTTTTTCTGCTGCAGAGCTTTCAAAGGAACAGAAATAGACAGACTTTTGATCTTTCACAAAATGGCTAGTTAATGCCCTTATCTTCCTAAGTGCTTCCTTTTGTGAGCAATAGTTAGGGAATTGGTCTGAAATGATGACAGATGCTATTCAACTTGTCTTCTACCTGTTTCAAAATATTCTTGGATGACAAATTGCATTCTGACTCCCAGGCCCCTAGTTTCATCACCCAGTCACCAGATGCCTTTTGGATGGGAAAGTTTTGCTCTTGACACCTAATTCTTCTCTGGCAATGTTTCCAACAACAACAAAAAAATAATGCTGAAAGCTTGCATTTTACTATGAAAGCAAAATACATCCCTGCA
This sequence comes from Sakesphorus luctuosus, assembly GCA_013396695.1. NCBI lineage: Eukaryota > Metazoa > Chordata > Aves > Passeriformes > Thamnophilidae > Sakesphorus > Sakesphorus luctuosus. The sequence goes on along the minus strand of VWZD01008883.1, from coordinate 311,023 downwards.
GACAGCTCTATCATCTGTGTTTCAGGTTTGCTAAATAAGTATTTCTAAAAACTTGCACTGTACCTAATATTTGTCAGAGTAGTAGATCTAAAAGGCTTTTGTAGTCCAGGTGGTTATTATTTTTTAGATTTTTTTTATTGGGGATACCTAGAGACTAAGTATTGCTTACTTCTCTGTGGGGACACATGTATACAGAATTTAAAAGAAGTGATAAAAAATTGTAATGAATGAGACACAGACCTCTCATACGGTTAAATGAAAAATCACTTTAATGACAGACAGACATGCCTATTTATATTTTCTTACTTTCATTTCACTTACAACCTTCCAACCAGTATGCAACACATAAGCACACATTTCCCAGTCACAAGCTGCGCGTTTTCCCCACACCAATCAGCTCCCATCACACATTGTCCACATGTCTGGCTCATGATACTGGCTGCCTCCCAGCTCCAGCCACCAAAGTCTTCTGATGTTCCTCCATCCTGCCTTTGTTCAAATTCTTCACAAAAAATAATCAGTTTCTTGTGTTGTGGAGCCAGCAGATATAGATCTTTGGCTCAAAAGGCTTCAATTTCATCTTCTAGTGAGAAGTTTTGAGTTTTTCTGAAAAACTCTGTTTGGAGGCTGCTGTTCTAAACACAGGACACAGGAGTAGCCAGTGACATTGGGGTTTGCATCTGCTCTGTGAACCAGCAGTACCTGCTTTAGCCTTTAAAAATGTTACATCACCAAAGGTTAAACTAGAGCTATTGTGGGAGCTGAGTGGGAGTCAGTACTGAAAGAGTTATGATTTCACATAAATGGAAAACTCTCTAGACAGAACTTTGGGTCTGCAGGACATTGAAATGACTATGAGAACATTTTTCTCACAAGAATTAGGCTAAAGAGGTTTTTAGGCTTTTTTCGTGTGTTATGACATTTTTACTCTGTAACAAATTTATTTTTGCTGAAAATATTTAGATACACTTACAGATAAGTAATGGATTACATTCCTCTTGGAATATGTGTTTGTGTGATTTAAGCATTATCGTAAGTTTCTTCAAGAATAAATGGAGAGCAGAGGATAATTTATTAGCAACATGCTAAGAGAGGGAAATATGAATAAAATAATAACGAAAGTGGAGTATGTCTTAGACGCGACAATTTGTACACCATAACCAACTAAAGCATATCAAATGCTTAGACACAAGATATTAGGACACTGACTTCCCAGGTCTGAGTGCAGATCCTTGATCTTATGTTAAAAAGTAGTTATAGGTAATATTGTTGGATGGTCACTATCAAATTAATGGTTGATTGCAGCATAGTTTCTTTTCATATCTGTGCTCCCAAGGTCACTCATCTATTGGAACCAATTTGGTGGTTCTGCAACAGTGACAGCAGAGGATGAATTTTTAAACAATATAAATAGTGCAAGAGTTGACTAAAACAGAGGATTTCTGGAGGAGAAGGAACAGAAAATCTGCTCTCCCTAATATTTCAAATTAAGCAGGTCTTAGTGTATTATTTACGTATCTTTGTTTACTCTTCACTGTTTCCCATAGCTGTGTGCTGCATAGATTCTATTTGCATCTCCTCCAGGATATCTAGATTGTCTCAAAAAATGGACTTAATGGAGATATTCATTTTCTCTTGGAGAAGGGAGAAATAATTAGGTATAATAACAGGAATGATGATGCATCCTGAGTTTGAGCAGACATCTCTGAAAGCATAGAATGAGTGGTAAGCTAACTGTGAATTGAGAACAAGAAAAAATAGAAAAGAAAATACATTTTATGAACTGAGAGCTACATAGACACTGACAATATATAGAAACCATTTATTTCTTGGGGGAATGGAAGTAGGGGTTGCTTAAATCATCTGTTTTTATGCTCAGTAAATGTTCTTGCATACAGTGGTTGTCTAACAGATGGATTGATAAATGGCTCTCTGTGCTTGGGAGTAGAGCCTGAATTCAGAGAATTTCTGAATACTGTTTCCAAAAGCCAAGTGTTGAACCCACCAAACTGCACTATCTCCATTTGTAATTAGTTATTCAACATTACCAAATAGAGAAATCACCATAGAGTCTTACAGCGTAATGTAGTCAGCAGTGGTGCCAGTAATAAAAGGAAGCTCCTTTTATAAATTGGCTTGGATTTGGGGTGGCTTTTTTGTTTAATATCCAGTTTCACTGCATGTGGTACACTTTTTTGCTTTAGCTTCACTGTGTGCAACATGAAATGAATGTTACTGTTTATTGTATGGGCTCCATGTTCATCACCAAGAAGATCTCTTTCTCTTTGAAGTACGTGCAATTTCTGTAAGACACTGCGTTTTCTGATGCCAGAAGTGTGTTTTTAATATGCTGCTCGAATATTCAATTGCAACTGTTTTTATCTAAAGGTACATCAAAGGGACCTATGCCACTGACGACTTGTGGGATTTTTCTGTGCTGCATGGAGAGAAGAAACTGGTCCCTTTGCTTCCTCTGGAGTGCTGTTTTCTGGCCATAAATTTCACCAAATAAGCACACTATTGCCAAGCTGGCTTTGAAAATGCCTAACTTCTACCACGACAACTCACAGGAAGTCCAATGTTAATTTTTATGATTGAGATCATTCCATCTTTTCTCTTTCAATGATATTATGGAATGCATTTTATTAAACATGCAGGTATTCACAAACAACCCCTCTTTGTCCCACCCTGTAGATTCTCCTTATTTTTTTTACTCATGAACACACCTCAGAGTATCCTACTGACCTCTGGAACTTATAGTTTCTAAGAGAAAAAAAACACTTTCCTTTTTTGTCTTTTAGAACATTGGAAGCTGAAACACTAAAAATCTTTAAGAAACAGAGAATTTTTCTTGTGCCCAGTATTTTTATCCCCATGTTACTGCTGGAAATCTGAGTGGTTATAACTTTTTAATCTAATTATTCATGACTAGAATGTTAATAAAACATGGAATTTTCATTCAGAATGGTAGATTATCAGGATAAAGAAGCAAGTTTGTGAGGTCTCTAGAGAGAGCACAACTGTCCTCTGCTTGACTGATCATGATCCATAAGTCTTCTCTTTAATTTGCTTTCATATTAAACTATCCTGGTGCTCACCTGAATGAGGACTACAGGGAGTGAAAGCTTGCCCTGCACTGAAAATGGAATCAGATGGGTCTAATATTGGGACTTAATTTTTTATCTTCACAAAATTTTGTTGTCATAAGAAAAAATAGTTACTTTTGGCGGGGGGGTGTGTGTGAAACTTGTCTGTGTCAGTCCAGAACAGCCTCAGCCATGTGTCTGTGTTTTGATCTGACTTGCTCAAGAAGCCTCAGCCCACCACACAAAGCCCCTCTGTCTCTAGGCTGAGTAACAGCTATATGATACTCCCAGACATACTTTTCCTAGCCACATGACATATTGCCATTCCAAGTACTGAAAGTCTGTATATTTCTCTTTCCTGTTATTTTAAATTCCATGTAAAAACTAAACTTCAGAAATACAGTGAGGTATTTGCTAGAGACTTGAACCCAAGAGAGAGTGCTTTTCTCGGACCTCTTGTCAGTTTGGACCTCTCCACACACTCTGGTGGCCCTCAGGGGATGTGTGGAGACCTACACTCAAAACAGGGGTGCAAGACAGAGAAATGTTTTTATGGGCATAAAAGGTACTGACCTGAGGTGGCCCATTTAAACCAACAAAAATGTGCAAAAAGTTTTGGTTGCATGAGTAGAGAGCTTGAGTCATCTAGAAAAGAAAGAGGAAAAGGAATGTGTCATATGGAAGACCACAGGGACAACGTGAGGAGAATGGGAGAGAAAAAGCCCCAGATGGGAGCTCAGTGCAACAGGCTCCAAGAATGAAATGCTGGGGGAAAGAAGAAAAGAGTGTGTGTGTAAAATTACAGAATCACACATTCACGCAGAATTACAGAATGATTGAGGTTGACAGGGCCTCTGCAGAACTTCCAGTCCAATCCACATGCTAAGGAAGGTTCATCCACAGCACCTTGCACAGGATCATATGCAGGCAGGTGTTGAGTACTTCTAGAGAAGGAGTCTTTACAACCTCTCCAAGCAGCCTCTTCTAGTCCTCTGTCACCCTCAAAGAAAGGTTTTCCTCATAATCAGATGGATCTTGCAGTTTTTCAAGATTTGCCTGTTGATCCTTTTCCTGTTGCTGGACTATTTAAAAATATATGTCTAAAAGGCATTTTTTGCTATTGTTTATCTTATAGATAAGTATTTAAACTTTGACTAAACAATATTTGGGGTGAGCTTTGACTTGACAACCCTGTGGTTAAATTCTCTATTTGGTTGACTGGAAGGAACAAAAATTAACTTCAAGTGTGCAATGGTCACTGTCCATTTGAACTTGCTTTTTTGTACTCATCTGTATCTAAGGGAAAAGAAACTAGGAGCTGTTATATAGGAAAGAGGAGAAAAGATGAGATCATAGCAACTGAAGGCCTTCATACTGCTTATGTCTGCCTGCAGTACACTTGCTGAATTAGGGTCACAAGTCAGTTAGTGGAGGAACCAGACCTAATTACACCAACAGATGCATAACACAGGGCCACTGAGGTTTACAGTTAGATATAAAGCTAAACAAGACATAAGAATTTTCCAATATCCCAAGTCCCAATTAATATTCCAGCTCATGCTGTGTCTACAGTTCATTAGTGGTCTGAAACTGTAACTGAACTTGAAATGTCAGAGTCCTATACTAATCTAATTGTGTGAGATCATTCTTCTGTAATGCAGCTGGAATAACTGTCCATCATACTTAGCACTGGGCTGAGAGGAGGAAACAGACAGCAGAGAAAGTAAAGAACTTCTTCCACAACATATGAATTGTCACTGATGATATGAAGATGCCTCTCACGAGCTGCAAAGCCGAAAAGTTTAGCTTAAATAAACGTATATTTAACAGTGCAGCCCTTTAGGACCCTGATCAATCCATCTATTTGTACAAAAGGAAATAATTTATACTTTTTATTTGCACACAATTTCTTCATCCACTGGGTTCACTAGACACTGTTGAAATTACATACATACATACAGAATGCACACAACTGTGCTGGCAGGTGTGCAAATTGGCAACATACTAAGTTTGTACAGCTTTTTCTTCAGGGTCTTACATGTGTGAGAAGTTTAGGAGAATGTATAATGTTGTTTCTCTCCTCTCCAAAAGGAATGTAGGAAATTAATATCAGTTTCCAAATACAATAGACTTCAAATGTGGGCATTTGATTTCATTCTCTCAAAGTCCAATTATGAACCAGCATTTTTTTATTATCCTGAAAGCACAAGAAAAATATTTTTGAAGAATAGTATCAGTCATGTCTTTAGACTTTTACTAAGGGAGAGTTGTGCTGTGACGTCTAATTTATAGTTGACCCTGATTTCTGACGGACCTAGAAACACATATTCATTATTACAGACACCAAACTATCTTGTGTCAACATATTTGTCTGAACATGCAGTCTCTTCTGTCATCCTTTTTCTGCTCTTTTTTCCTCCAAACAGATCACTATAAATATTTTGGTAGAACAGTCAGATCTTCTTCGTCTGTCTCCAGGGGATAAGCTGATTTCAACAATTACTGAGCCTCATATCATGGGCATTCCTGCTGCCTCAGCTGCTGTGAGGACATGTAGTAAAGTTCCCTGGATTTGGCCCTTCTTTTTCTTTTAAGACCAGCTCCATTGACTGATTCAAGGGTAGAAAAGTTCTCATCACAGTAAGAGATTTTGAATGGACTCATAAGAAGGAATACAAGGCCACTGATGCTGTGTCGTCACACCTCTTTGTATGCTGTGGAGTCAGGATACAGAGTCAGTGAGCTCCAAGCACTTTTCTGCAGAGGTACACCTAGAATGTGCAGAAAGAGAATCCTGAATCACCACACTGTCTTTGGAGTGACACATGCTACTCTATTATCTACTACCAAAGCAGTATCAGGGCACAAAAACTCTTCACTGAATGATGGGCATGGGGATACTTGTACTGAGCTCTTTCTGCACACAACAGACCACCAAATAATTACAGTACTGTAATGGTATGTGATCATGCATTCAGGCAGCTCTCCTTATTGAGAAATGGGGATGGCAAGTTACCTTTCTTCAATTGCTTATTCTACACAATAAAAATCTGGTCTTTGATCATGAAACATCCCAGAAACAAAGGAATTGTACAAAGGAACAGTGGAAGTTACTGTACACAAAGCTCTCTCCCATGCCACACGCAAGAAAACTGAAAAGTATGATTTTTATTGTCATTGCCAACTTCTATCTGAATCTTTCTTAATGAAGTGTATTCAATACTTTCTGTATGAATACATGTTTTCAAGATGACTGTTTCTACTAAAGGTGGTCCAGAGACTGGACCTGACTACCCCAATTTCTATAGGGAAAGGAAGAGGGTGGAGATAATGATCTAAAACTAGATGCATGGCCACATTTTTCAAATGACCTCTGTCTCTGAAAAGATATCTGAATGCCTCTAAACTTAGAAATGTTGATGCTGGAAATCTAGACCTGCTTTCTTCTTTTATGGCTTGATTTTTTTTCATTTTCTTTTCAGTCCTTACTCTCTGTTACACCATCTTTGAAATGTTAAAGAGACTACAATTTATGTTACTTAGTTTCAACATTGTTAATGACAGCTCATTCTTTGCTAAAAGCGTAGGACACATCATGGAAGCAAACTTGAGCAAAAGTCTTGTTAGAAAAGGTAAGTTCATGTGGCAGGTACAGCATGTGCCGTTCCCATTCACAGTTGCTTCCAGCTCTAGGAAGAAGATTGCAGTTGCAACACCTGAATTGCTATAACTTGTGATATTTCTATAAATTTAAGTGGTGCTGCTTTGATTTATAGCAACAGGGACCTGGTCCTCATGCATGAGAAGAATAACGTGTCTCCTGTATATACTGTATTTTCCTGCATATAACACTTTTGATTACCCAGTGTTCATTATTATTGAAAAAGAGTGGTAATACAAAATCACAGCTTCTAAAGAGGCTGGGGCTATTTTGCCAAGAACAACACCATATACCAGCTTTTACTTCAGGATGAAGTCTGTTAAGTATCTTGCAGATTTGTTTTTCATCAAAATAAAGTTAATATATTATATGCAACCCTTTCAAGGCAACATGGTTTCTGAAAAGAGCTCTTTTGGGATCAAATTGCATTAATTGCAGAACTTGATATGGAGATGGTGAAGTTCATTAAAAAGTTTTATGGCAGGTAGTCAATGGCACTACTACTACAAATCTACAAAATTTTTCCAAATTATGATTGCAGGCATATTTTGGTTTCTTCTGAGCAAAACCAAGTGACACTGTAGGAAACTATAGGCTAAGAAAAGACGGAAATGGGATGTGTTTCTCCAGAAGTCCTGCTAACTTGCAGTAATATATTTGAGTATCACTGTAAAAATCCTTTAAATGCCAGACCAAACCATAAAAGATCGTATTAGGCATAGGCCTCTAGTTTCAAAAAAGCATTTAGATTCCAGTGACCTCTGGAGTTGATTGACAACTTATTTTGAAGAAATTCTGCTTTAAGAATGGCCAATTTGTTTTGTTTTGTAATTTTCCCCCCCTTACTTTATTACTATTAATCTGATATTCTTATTGGTGTACTTAATCACAGTATATTTTAGTAAATGCAAAAGCTTAGGCACTGAAATTGGAATTTAAAAAATTCAATCATTAAATTCATAGCAATGATTTCCAAGTCTTCACTTAGTCACTGCTTATATAGTTCTTAAGCTATCCATGTAATTTCCTAAATCCCCAGGTTAAAAAATTCCTCTGAACATGGACAGTAGCATTTCAGTTTTGGTTTGCCTGAGTGTTTTAGCATCTATCACAAGCATATTTAGAGAATAATAATTCCATACTGCCATTGTTATAATGAGATGATTTTTGTTTCACTCACCTGGAAGGACTTCAACTATGAACTGAAGGCTATAAAAATTACAAAAGCACACTTTTGGCAGTCTCACCTGCCTTTTTAGGGCTTCCTAAATGTTCTGAAAGAAGCTGTCAATACAGAGAATTATTAACTTACAATTCTTCTGCAACTTCTGAGGTTTCTTAGAGTTATCCTGTTAATTCTTTTAGGAGCTCCCACATCTGGTAGCCCAATACAGGTGAGTTTTCCTCAGCTCCATGTTCCCAGGTCGAAACTGAATATATATTCACAATAGAAACATGAACAAGTGTACAAACATAAAGATGTATGTGACTTGTCACACAGATCAAGATAGACAGTGTAGTGAGATGGTGATGGAGGGCTGCAAAGGGGTGGCTTGCTGTGGATGATGTGTATTACAGCTGACAGTTCAGAGAGGATCTCTAAAACAGTAACGCGATACCAGGAAGTCCAAGATAACATCAAAACTGTGTTTTCCTATGCATGTAAATTTGGATTTTATTTCTGAAATCCTTATCAGAAGGGTGTAACTTTATTTTTACCCTGGATGTGCTTTTACAGCATGGAAGTAAGAGACGATGACTATCATGTTGCAGTGGCAGTGTTGGTACCTGTTGCTGAACGCTAAGAAGAGAAGGAACATAGTTTATTTTATTTTGTTGGCTATGGGAACCTGCATATTGAGGACAGTTTTCTGAAACAGCCTATGGACACAACTGAGACAGGACTGTTAGAAAAGGTGCAGGATCTGCTGCTTCAGCTGGATCCCTAGAAATCTATAGGCGCTGATAGGATTCATCCCAGAATCCTGTAAGAGCTGGTTGATGTCATCACAAAACCTCTCTTGAAGGTTTTTGAGCTGCCTTGGGAGTCTGGAGAGGTCTCAGCTAACTGGAAGTTGACAAGTATTGTCTTGATTTTGAAGAAGAGCAAGGAGGACCCTGGAAACAACAGGCCTGTCACTCTCACTTCAGGGCCTGGTAAAGTTATGGAGAAAATTATTGTAGGAATTATAGAAAAACACCTGAAAAACAATGCTATCATTGGTCAGACCCAGCACAGCTTCATGAAAGGAAAGTCCTGCTTATCCAACCTTGTTTCCTTTTATGACAAGGTAACCCACCTCACTGATCAAGGGAAGCCAGTTGATGTAATGTTTCTGGATTTCAGTAAAGCTCTCAACACTGTCTCTCACAGGATCCTTCTGGACAAAGTGTGCAGCCCACAGCTGGATAAACACGTCACATGGTGGGTGAGAAATTGGCTCATGGGTTAAGCGCAGAGGGTAACAGGGAATGGGTAACATCAGACTGATGACCTGTCACTAGTGGGGTTCTACAGGGCTCCATCTTGGGCCTTCTGCCCTTCAACATCTTCATTAATGCCTTGGACACAGGACTGGAAGGGATATTCAGCAAGTTTATAGACGACACAAAACTGGGAGGAGCTGTTGATTCCCCTGAAGGCAGGGAGGTCCTGCAGAGAGACCTGCACAGATTAGAGAGATGGGCAATCACTAGCCATATGAAGTTCAAGGGAAAGTTCAGGATTCTGCACCTAGGATGGGGCAGCCCTGAATATACAGACAGACTGGGAATGAGATGCTGGAAAACATCCTGGTCAGTGGCAAGTTGAATATTAGTCAGCAGTGCCCTGGCAGCCAGGAGGGCCAGCTGTGTCCTGGGAGGCATCAGGCACAGCATCATCAGCCGGTAGAGAGAGGGGATTGTCCCACTCTGCTCTGCACTGGGGTGGCCTCACCTTGGATATTGTGTGCAGTTTTGGGCAGCACAATATAGGAAAGATATTAAGCTTCTAGAGAGTGTCCAAAGAAGGGCAATGAAGATGGTGAAGGGCCTTGAGGGGAAGCTGTATGAGGAGCATCTGAGGTCACTTGGTGTGTTCAGCCTGGAGAAGTGGAGACTGAGGGGAGACCTCAGTGCAGCTACAACTTCCTCATGAGGGGAGAGAGGGGACAGACACTGATCTCTTCTCTGTGGTGACCAGTGACAGGACCCAAGGGAATGGCCTGAAATTGTGTCAGAGGAGGTTTAGGTTGCCTATCAGAAACAGATTCTTCACCCAGAGGGTGGTTGGGCACTGGAACAGGCTCCCCAGGGAAGTGGCCACGACATCAAGCCTGACAGAGTTCAAGAAGCATTTGGACAATACTCTCAGGCACATGGTGTTACTCTTGGGAATGGTCCTGTGCAGGGCTGAGAGTTGGACTTGATCTTTGTGTGTCCCTTCCTGCCTGGCATATTCTATGATTCTTTGAATAAAATGGGTGAAGTTCGAGGCCAGCCTGGCTCGAAGCCTTGGCTTTGTGGTGGCTCTTGTCCTGTGGTGTCTTGTCATTGTGATCCTCTAACTTCCAGTCTTGGTCCCAGCACCTGCTGAACAAACTCAGGTTTGCCTACATGCAATATAGAATGGCCCTTGAGACCTTTAAGATACTGCTATCCCACTGACACTGCCTTTTGAAACCTGTGGATTTAAATAGTGAGAGTTATACATAGGTGTGGTGCCGACATATATAATGCATATATAATGGTTAAACTAAACCCTAAGTGTGACCAACCTCTGCAGCTGTAAATATAGCTAGGAACCTGGTTCTGAATTTTTATGGCTAGAATCCATGTCTTTTCTTTATATTATTAATATAGCATCTTATATTTATTTTACGCATACAAATTTTTGAAAACAGTGATATCATGGCCTTAAATTCAGTATTTTGGCCCTCCTGTTGGATGGTCTAGGACAGCAAGCTGAACTTCTGTGTAGGAAGCAGGTAAATGAAATGCAAAAACTATCTTAGTGCACAGGTCATACTTAAGCAGAACAAAAGGGTGTCTCCTGAAATAATTACATTGGTTTTTATTCTATTATTAGTATTACTATGTTAACAGCAAGAAGGTTCTAACTTGACTTTGAGTCCAATTCTGTTACAAGGTATGTAATCACATAGTGAGAGACAGCCCTTCCATTGAAGACTTAACAATCTTCACTCCAGAATTTTATTAAGATCCACTGCTTCACACCATTTTTAAGACAGAGAGGCAGCCAGCACTGTGACTGCAAATCCACACACAGAGAGCTTTATGAATAGCATCATTGAGACCAGTGCTAACATGATGTTGAAAATTTAAACAAAAACATCCCCCAAAACAAAGAGGAAATTTTTTTACTCCTTATATGTGTTAAGCAAGGTCCCAGTCCAAATCCAAGGAGGAATAAAAGGTAAGGGTGAAAGATTAAAAATATGAAAAGCTTTAGAGTAATGAGTGAGGTGATAAGCAAGGAATAGGAAAGAACATAAGAAGGGTGAGGGAGAAAATTAAGTAAGTGGCAAGGGTAAGAGTGACTACACAGCGTATTTTCAGTGGCTTTTTAATTTTCTGTGGCATTTAGCAGACAGAGAATTTTTGGCATAATTCAAATTAGAAAAGAACTATTTTTTCTTTTAAATGTGAAAATTTATAATTTCACTACCACGTTAACCTCAGAGTTGTTAGAGAGATTGCAAATACATAGATCAGTAGGGCAGGGATGGAAGTTTCTAACTAAGGCAAGGATTTTCCTTGTTTTGTAGCATAATGAACAAATCCAGTCTTGTAAATGGATAAGATAAACAGAACTACTTAGGGAAGCAGAATTAAAGCAGAGGTTTGGGTTTTCAATTTTATTACAGTTGATCTGTTGAATTTTATTGCCATTTTCCAGTGATTTTCTGGATGAAAAAAATTCTTTTTTTCCCGTGGAAAATACTTTTCCATCCTGATTTTTTTTTCAGGCAGGATCTTAAATATTTGAACTTAATATCATATCACTATACTTTTGGTTCATAGTTTTGATATTTGTCCCCCACAGCTATAGAGGAAGAAAGGATTAGTCAGAGGAGAAGAGAAAAAGACCATGAGCATGCAAGTGGCACACATGTAAGAACTTACTTGTTTGAGCTGGACTTTGTGGCAAAAATGTAGATTTCCTGACAAACTCTGTAATCATAGAATTCCCACACATGCTTGAGCTCTTCAGTGGCTGAAAGTTACCCAAGAGCAAGAGACCCATAACTGTAATGCCCTAAAGGGGAAATTATACAGACAGGCAGTATGGGTGAGAGCTCAAGAAGTTTAGGTAGTTGGCCAAGGGGTGGGCAGAAGAACAGTCTGGCACTCCTCCTGCTTCTTCCTAGATGATTGTGTTTAAATGTACTCCTCCCTTACATCAGACACTCAGATTTTTCTTTCCTTCTTCCTTTTAACTTCAAAAGTCACCTCACCTTTCATTCTGTGCCATATTTTCTCAGACCTAGTATTCCTCCAAGGCAGAGCAGGGTAAATCAGAAGTGATACTGTTACCTCACAGAAAAGTGGGTAAGAAGGGAAGGAGAATCAGAATCATCCAGATTTTCAAAATCAGACTGTTTAATACATAACTTCTTCAATATATCTCTTTCAGAGTAGCCAGATACTCAGACTCTGTGGAGGAAAATGCATTATTCCTAACTGATAATGAAGTTAAATTACTCCTTTAATTCTTCCAGCAAAATGTTTGCAACTCTTTCCTCAACTTAGTAGTATGTATTTAGAAAGTCTCTAAGAAAATGTTTCACTCCCAGTTGTTGGACTAGTCAACAAACACTTGTAAAAACCGACTTTATGCACATTACGTAGTTTGGAATATTAATTTTCAAGTCCATCATAAATGTGGGAGATTGAGATGAAAAATGTTGATATGACAGAAAAACAGAAAATGCATAATATAGGTGGATTTTTTAAAAATTTCATTAATATTTAGATAGACATCAGATAAGATATGGGGGAGCAATGTGGAGGAGACTTAAGTAACTGCAAACAGAATAACACTTACAATAATGGATTTCATATTTTCCACCTTTAGATAGAATTGTAGCAATTGTTTTTCTCTGGATTTACCCTAGACTGAATGACCTCAATCCTTTTATCTCTTCTTGAAGAAATAATGTTTTTCTCTGCACTAGACAAATGACAGAGATAGAAGGGTGGTTTGGCAGTACCCATATACAGACTAAGTATTGGCCTTGCCAAAGAATGTAAGGCACTAACTAGTGTCTTCTGCAATGCCATGGGAGATGGTTCTGAGAGACTCTGCAGCAAATGTATATGTATATCCTCTACACACCTACAGAGTGTGTCAGCCATGGATATACAGTAGCTCTGATCCATCCATATTAGACCTACCCGTCAGTCTGACACAGCTTCAGGCCATTCACTGGTCACCAGAGAGCAAAAATCAGTGCCTGTCCCTCCTCTTCCTCTCACAGGGAAGCTGTAGAGGTCTCTCCGCAGTCTCTGTAGCCCTCCTTTGAATACTTTCTTACAGCTTTATATCCTTCTTATATTGTGGCTCTCAGACTTTCACAGTGCACTCGAGATAAGGCCATACCAAGACAAAGTAGAGCAGAACAACCACCTCTCTTGACCAGTGTTTTGCCTGATGCCCCTCAGGACACAGTTGGCCCTCCTGGCTGCCAGGGCACTGCTGGCTCACATTCAACTTGCCATCAATCAGGATCCTCAGGTCCCTTTCCAGGACGCTGGTCCCCAGCCTCTCATTCCCCAGCCTCCACATACATCCACGGTTGCCCCATCTCAGATGCAGAATCTGGCACTTGCCCTTGTTAAACTTCCTATGTTGGGTGATTGCCCAGCTCTTTACTTTGTCAAGGTCTCTCTGCAGGGCCTCCCTGCTTTCAAGGGAGTCAGCAGCTCCTCCCAATTTAGTATTGTCCAAGTGATTTATGAAGATGCTGAAGAGCACAGGGCCTAAGATGGAGCCCTGTGGAACCCCACTAGTGATAGGTCACCAGTGTGATGTCACTGCATTCACTATTACCCTCTGTTCTTGACCCGTGAGCCAACTGCTCACCCACTGCATGATATGTGATGGGCATTTTGTCCAGAAGAATACTGTGAAAGACTGTACAAAAAGATAATAATCACTTTAAGCTGAGTGAAGATGTTATTTTGGCTTCACCTTAAGGATCTCAAGTGCAACAGATACAACGGCACATTGAAAAAGATGATCCAGTCAAATGCTTACAAATTCAAGCTAGAATGTGAAGATGAAGACATGGGTATATCTTACTACTGCCTGGAATAAGTAACTAGTGGGAAAAAAAAAATCTCCTTCCTGTATAGATTGACTTATTTTTCTAAAATCAGGGAATATATCTACATAGAGCAGACACTAAATAAGCTGTCAGCAAAAAATGAAAGACTCTCCAGGGTGGTAAGGGACACTGGAAAGGGAAATTTCCTTTCTTGAAATTTGATAATGTAAAATTCTTATGCTGAGCATCCAGGACTAGAAGAGCATTTGTCTGGGAAAAGCATGTGGTTTCTCACACAGGGCTGAACAGAAGACTATTATAACTATCAGACCACTGACTAAATGTAGTAAATGTAAAATCTGAAAGGTGCTTATAAGGTTACAGATGAATAGCCAATCTGGGAATTGAAATTTATGGTCTAAATTGTTTTTTTACCCAGGCACTGTATTCTCCTGCCACTGGAAATAAACAACTGACATCAACTTTTGAAAAATTGTTTACCTCTAAATAGGGAAAACAAAGCCTTTGGGTATACAGTGCTTACCAAAATCACAGACATGTTCTGTTCTTCATTTTATCAAGAGTGCAATCTCCTCCTTGAACCATCTACACATTCTGTTTTTTGTTTTATTAATACTGGATATTCATAGATAGAAATTCCTCTGCAAAATAATGATTTTTTTTGAGCAAAATTCTCACTCACTGCCCATTTTGATAAGAAAACAAGCCTATAATTATCTCCAGAAAGAAGCAGAAGCCACCAAATTGAGTACATGGTTATAACTAAATGTTCTTAAACATAAGCATATACAAATATCATTCATATTGCCTTTTTCCTTTTATTTTTAGCTCACTAAATTGTCTTCTAAGTCAATAAAAGTACAATGGTGGGAAAAAATGATTTAAAAATGTAAGATAAACATAATACTAATGTAGGAGACAGAAGGATGCAAAGGTGTTTAGATAGATGACAATGAGGAGAATAAAGAAGGTCGGTATTTCCAATGCAAGTGTTAGGAAAGAAAAAAAACTCTCACAAAGACTATAAGAATATAAGAAGCAAAAGTAAAGTGATGAGTGAGGCATTCTGTTATAGACAGGTTGTGAAGACTCATACTCTTAATGTATCCTGAACTAAGGCTCAAATTACACGATCTTTTGCTATAGGAATAAAAGACCCTCAGATTCCACATAGACAGATTGCAGCTAAGTTAATGAACTGAGGAAAAGCAGGTTGATTAATCTGTAGCTGTTATGACTGTGGTGAGAATTTGATAAAAAGCCAAGAAAAGCAACCATAATAGGGTGCTCCTAATAAACTTTCTAGCTGAGAAATTACGTTGAGGTGTAATTTTAATTAGGTTTGTGAGTGAAAGAGCATAAAGTAGCTTTCAGATTTAGGTACTGATGAGTGTGAAACATTTTCCATATTGTTCATTCAAGTTCATCCATTTTAATTTTCTGGCTGATTTTTTTTTTTTGTTTTAATATTCATTGGACTACTAGAATATTATTTTAAACCTTCTTACTCAAGGAAAGAAGTTTGGAAAGTAACTGAGCAGGAAGAACTATTTTCCTTAGTGGCCAAACAAATCCAGCTTGTCCAAGTTTAAAGTCTGAAAGAGTACTCCTAGAGGAGAAGCCTTAGTTCTATAAATAATTAAGTATAATTTTACTTGAAGTAACTTAAAGAACTTTTGGAAAAGTGTAGATTTCTTAGGGGTTGGTATGTAAGTGCCAAGCACTCCATTTACCCCTTGGCCATATTAAACTATTACTTCTGTGAAACATGTGTAGGGTGCAGTCCTGTATGCAGTACATAGTGCCATCCTATATATTAACCACTTAGATGTGGTTATATTCATTTGACTTCTTTGACCAAAGTAGCCCTGATATAAATCTTTTTACAGCTTGCTCACCTTTAACTGCTGAGAGATTCTGCAAAGCCTCATCACTGCTGTCTTTGTCCTCTTCCTTGGGAAAGCTGCAGCAACACGGATATCAAGTAGGTAGGAAAACATGTGCATGTGCGCTACATTTACTTCTTCACGTTCAGCTCAGCTAATGAGCTGGCTGCTTCCATGGAAATCAAGTCAACTAAAAACAGTTAATGCTTTCATCAGGTGAGCAGTGCACTAGAGCCTCTTTGAAGGTGGGGCCACATTCACTGCAGTGGCTGAATGTTGCCCATATAAACACCCCATCTCAAAGATGTTGTTCTGTTTTTCAGACAGGCTTACTGTTGTTGTGAGGAAGCGTGCCAGTGTGCCAGGTACCAGAGGCCAGACCAATTTACTTTGAATTTGTGGAAGGGGTGGAAGAAAGAAAACATGCAACAAAAATCCCATGAGTGGTTTTGGAGATGTTAACAAAATAGAAAGCATGAAAAGCTGAGATCACATCTGGGATTTATCACCGTGTTTTGATAAACTTTTGGGTTTAGCCAGCACTCTGCCCCACACTGAGGATTCAGAGAAATTACAGCACACTTATAGCAACAGAGTTTGTCAGCTCAACTTTACTCTTGAGTGTTTTTGACTGGTTAGTTACTTGCACAGACAAGTGAGAAGTTCAGAGAAAGGTGACTTTTTCTTCTCAGGAAAGTTAAGCAATGAGAAGTATTACTAGGGGGTGTGACCCTACTTAGAAGAATGGGAATTGTTAATTTGTTTCAGTCTTAGTTTAAAGGTAATTTCTGGATCTTCTTATAGAGTAATAGATCCAATTTACTTAATAGCAAATTGATGTGTTAATATGTCAGTAAAGGAGAGGTCCGTAAGAAAGATGCTTCTAGGATTATGTAGTCTCAAGTGACTTCTCCAGGGCCTTTCACAGTGCACGAGCTCTGAGATACCTAAGCATGGGAATCCATCTTAATTATCCACTTGGAAAAGTCAAAAAGAGTCCTAGTTAATAAACTTCAGAGTAATTCTTCTATTACTGCGTATTTCATTATTCATACAAAAGTAGGACAGCTTTGATGTGAGAGCTGCACACAGCTGTATCCCTAGAATATCATGTGTTCTGTCAGGCCCTGACTGAACATCCAGTGTACTCACAGGAAGACCTGACTGTATTTCTCATGGTCATACTATCTAAAATGATCATTTCAACAAATGTTCCAGGTCACAGTCCCTGTCCTGTGAGACTATGTTCCTTCCTCACTATTGCTACATGTTTCTATTTGTTTTAAAACCTGCTGTTTCCATGAAGCAAGTTGAGAAAAACACGAAGATTATTCTGTGTAAACAGTCTGTTATCTTTGCACGTAGCAATTACTTAGTCTTTGTATCTTTGTTTCTTGAACTTTACTGTACATAATTTTGTCTTTTGTTCTGATAATTTATGAAAGATATTTAACAGTATTTTACAAGGATATATCCCTATTCAGAACTTTCTTAGAAATATCTATACTGGAGGATAAGTAAAATCTGAGAACAATTAGTTAAGTGTATTTTAACTGATTTTGCATGTACATTGTTGATTCTGAATTTCTCCTAAAAGATTTAAATATTATACCAAACTAAGAGTCTCTCACAGTATATAGTTGTACATTCTGTTTTATGTGGAGTTATAGAACTGGGATTAACAGTGCTATTATCTTTTATACTTTTTATCTATATGGCTTCTATCATATATTAAAACACATGTATCCAACATCCTTTTTTTTCCAGGGCTACAGTTCACAAGCAGCTTTTCCTAAAATTCGGTTTTATGCTTGCTTAGATAAGAATAGACGAGTGAAAAAAGAAGTAGCCAACAAGGTGATACAGCCATTTAAATTGCAATTTTGTGACAAGCATGTTACCCTCTAAATTTACGTACAGTTGTTTTAGTAATGTACATTCCATTATGTGCTGTTTTCCTTTAGTAAGTATAAAAAAAAAGTGCATACTTATGAATAAATCAGAAAGCAGCCAATCAACCATATATTCAGAAAGAAGTGAAAAATACTGTATGTAAACATAAGCTCTTTGTAAGCCCCGATACTGCAATATCAGCTGCCTGGTGTGTTTCTGGCAAGCCGAGGGTAAGTGACAGAGTACAATGAAACGTTAAATTAGCCTGCAAGGGGTTCCTAAGGACAGAGGATACATTTTATTTAAAGAAAGTAACATTGTACCTCATGCCAAACTGAAGTAATTTCCTTCCGCTTTCTATACTTCCTAGATTTCCAGATTTATAATTTTTAACAGCATTTGCCAGAGCTCACCTGAAGAAAGCATTACTCAAAGCCTAAAGGAAATATTTTTGTTCAGAATCCAGACCCATAAAGAATAACTACTGTATGTTAAAAGAAGAAAAACCCTGTAATTTTACTACTAATTATGCACGTGAGTCAAATAAATAGACCACTGTTGCTGTGTTGAATAGAAAATTCACACATTGCTGCTTACAGCAGTGCACTGGGGCTGCATTCTCTATCACTAACCTAATTAAGAGATTTCTTACCATGTAAACTTTGTCTTTTTCTGAAAGCCAAAAGCAGATTGTGTGAAACAGAATATACACATAATCCCACTGACTGAAAGAACTATTAATTTAAGTATCTGCTTCAGTCAGTTATTCAAGCACTCAGCTATTTCTTGTTAGGAATAAAGGGCCTTTAATTGAATTTATTTAAATATATAATTCCATAGTTTCAGAAGGATTGTTTTGGCAAAACTGACTTAAAGAAATTATTTCAAGGCCAAAAGTCCCAAAATTTAAGCAGCAGGAGCTGCTCTCCCAAGGGCATGTATGAATGTAAATTTAGTAGTAAGGTGTGTCTTCTAGTCCCAAAACTATCAAGCAGCTGTTGCTTAAAACTGTAGGAGCATAAATTCCCATGACACCAAAATTTCCACAAATAAAGCATTTTCAGTGGCTACATTTGCTGCAGAGCCCCACAGATTGTGGCAATGCTGGCACCCTTCAGTCCCTTTGCAGAGTGTGCCTGGTTGTCTCAGTGAGCCCTCCCCAGCATGCTGCCTCTCCCTGCGCCTGCTGCAAGGCAGCGATACGGCTTGGGTGTGTGAATTCTGCCGAGTAGTAAGGCAAATGGTGGGGAGTGACCTGAGTCCTTTATTTCATGTGTAGTGACATAAACAAAGAGTGGAAACCTTTTGCAATGCTACACTCTTCAGACTTTCTCTTTCCCTCAACATAATTACATGCAAAGAAAATTGAAGAACCCAAGAAGGCTGAAACTTTAGGAAGTCAACCAGTCCTCTGCATGAAAAATGTGGAATATTTTTGGAGTTTGATATTCTTGGGAATGTCTGAGGATAATGTAAGTTCTGTATGAAAAAATAATTTTTCCTAATATTAGACAATTTTCTTTATTTATTAACCCATAAAAGAAGCACAACCTCTGTATTACCTTCTCTTTCAACTTGGATTTACTAGCCAACACATTCCTCACCTGTGTCCTGGTTTCCTGACTCACATTTACAGAAATGTACATGTGCTCCCATCCTATATCTCTTTTCTGAGTATGGGATGTTATTCAAAAATATTTCACAGCAAATTAGGAATCCAGATGAGTCACTGATCTCAACAGTGACCCATATCTGCCTGTTTTATGTGCATGAACATTTTGTACAGATATTTTATTTGGTTTCATTAGCTCTTGAGCTGTGGTTCCTCCTATTCAATATGGTGAGGAGCAAGCAGGTGGATTTCCTGCTGCCTTTGTCTGGGGCTACAAGGCACATGTTGGTGATGTAGGTCATGCATGTTGGTGATGCAGATCAAGTCACTCTGAAGCAGTTAGAGATGCTTGTGCCTGACCTCCCAAATATCTTGAGTGGTCTATATAGTGTATAAGGTCTGAAATTCACTTTTATTCCACAGGAAATATTAGAGTATGTCTTTTTGTTAGGATATTTTATGAGTATTTAGTCTTGTGGTTACATTTTGGAAAAAGTATTGCCTTCCAACAGCTGAAGATAAATACTCGAGGTATTTTAGGCTGGCACTTTCAATTCTGCATCTTAAATGCTGTGTAGTCTGAGACAGAGAAGATTGCCCTGAATTTGTTGGTGGGGTTTTTTGTCTGATCTGCTCATTCATGTACAGGTCATTTAGTTCAGCAGAACAGACATTATGCTTTTATTGCAGAATCCTCCTAGCAATTTACACTAATTTCTCTTCCATGTGCAAAAAAGGTCACCATTTCAAAAAAGGATAACCTAATCACTAGACAAGCCTTATAAGGTATCTTCCATGATGAACTAGGGAAATGCATTCATTAGTTTTAATTAGATGTTAATTCCTTTAAATAAATCCTGTACCCTTCTTTCGAGACTGGTAACCCAATTGTTGCAGCACCATGATTGTCTACTGATATAAATGAATCCAGGTCTGTAGGGAGAAGTCATTGCTTTTGTTAGACTAGATAATATAGCAAAGAGGTTTACTTTGAATGTTTTTCCAGCCATGCCAGTTTCTTTTGGAGGGAAAGAAAAGTGCATCATTTTATCCTACAAATTCTAAGATGGTAGATATAGAAAATATCAAAACTACAGATGAATGATGCAAAATAATTTAGAATATAAATTAAAATATTTTATTCTATTAGATGATTTTTTTTCCAAATAGTGAGGGATTTTACCTGTACACTGTCCCGAAGTTCCCTACCAGAAGAGGATGTTCTCTTTTTTCTTTCTTTCTACCAGAGAATGAATGTGAATTTTAGTACTGAACTGATGAGAAGGGAAGCCATAGCAATGCTTGTAGATATCTTGAAATACCAGCTAAAAATGGAGTCCAATACACATGCTTGGAAATTAAGTCTTGCTGAAAGGATGTGCAGGTTCCCAGGCAATAAGCAGTCCTACCGTTTGCATCACTGGTCCATCTCTTCTCATTCTTGGGTTATTTTGTGTACCTTGTACTAGTAGTAATGTATTTTGTGTTTTGTCATGTATATTTTGGACTTCTGTATCAGACAACTAAGCTTGATGGGTTGCACAGGCTTAGTTTAAACTGTTGAGGTATCTGCTGTTTCATATAAACCTTATTTTATAAAATTTAATATATGCACATCTGTTCTGCTTCAGTAATTCTGCTGCAGCTAAAACGGATGCATTTATGAGGTTAAAAGTGTTAGAAATTATAGACATTATATAAAAGTTATAAATTATATGAACTACATAAATTGTTAATAAGAGAATCCTGTGAAATCTGCTTGCTCGCATTAGATAGTCTCACTGATATCAGGAGAGTCTACAGCACAGAGATGGCATTTGTGACCGGTCCCTTATGAGCATTGCAATAAATTTGAAATAATTTGGTTACACAGAGTCTTCATGTCCTTGGGTTTTGAGTTCTGTAGTGGATTTCCTAGTTTTTAAGGTTGCCCTATGAATTCTGATGATTTTATAATACAGAGTCATTGGTTGATGTTTCTCAGGGGAATGTGGAGTCTCTACCCTCAACGTTATGGTTTAAAGTTAACGCAGCATGGAAACAATAAAAACTTTTAATGATACATGAACGCAGTCAAGTTCCTTTGTTCCTTCAGATGACTAAAATGCAGAAAGGACAATACCTGCTGGAACTGATTTGCATTCTTGTTTCTTGTCTTGGGGGTTATCAAATTTTAGTGGTTGAAGAGAGGCCAAATCTGGAGGTCTTGTGCAGTCCATAGGTAGTGTTTGGCTCCTGTATTTGTGGAGGTGGGATGTGCAGGCAGAAATGATCTATTATGAACTTGCCCATTGTTGATGTTGCACAGATAGAAGGATGTGAAAAGAATTAGAGGTTTCACTGAGCCACCGTTTATTTTCTGCACAATATCGCTGCTAAACCTGCTTCAGCATTTGCCTCTGCTCTTCAATGAGATTGGTTTAACTTCAACAATTTTATTTGACCATCACTGAAACTAGTCTTCCTAGAGGGTAGGAGCTTTGATTCCAGTGGCCACATTTCCATTGATTTTAGAGCTTTGGAATATGACTTCTAATCCTTATTATGTTTGATTTGATACTGAGGTCTTCTGTTATATAGCATTTATTTCATTGCTATATGTATTTAAACAACTTCAAGACAATTCTTGGGGAAAAAAAAAGATGAGTGGAACACCTACGCGAGTCCAGAGTCCATTCCTATACTGCAAACAGGCTTGGATTATTGCAAAATGGAGAAGGAGCATATTTGCTTATTACCCCCATTCTATATATTCAAGTTACAGGTAATGAGTTATTTTGCAGGGTAAAATGCACTTAATGCTCAGATGAACCAAAATTTTTAAGCTTATATTTATCATTAATCAGAAACATTAACTGTGAACAGAGGCAATTTTAGTCTTTCACTTCACTTTGGTTTTGCTGAAAAAAATTCTTAATAATTGTGAGATATATAAATTAGAAACATAATAGAAAAAAGTTTGACTAACATTTTTCATGCAGCTCAGAAGTAAGATACTTAGTTGCCTCTTTCCTTGAAAAAAAATTGGGGAAGAAACAGGTCTGACTACCTGTGTATTAATATGAATGCATTGTACATGTGTTCAAAAATAACAAGTTCTAATAGTATTACAGGAACTGAAAAGAAGTTTGGGCAAATGATAAACAACTGAGGGAGTGATTTGTTCTGGGGACTTTGGCTAAAAGTGAATTTCAGCAAAGTGGGAGGATGGGAGTTTGATAAATACACAGACTGTATACACACATACATCCCCAAATATATGTTATTAAAGGGGAAATTATGAGATACTGAAAATTAATGTATGTTTTAACCTTCCCCTTTTCCATTCCAGCAGTTTTGCTTTCTAAGAGCCGTGTTTTCACATCTGGTTGGAGGAGAGAGTTTAGGCTGAAAGGACACCTCTCTAACCATGACTGAGGGAATGAAAACCAGAATACATTTCAAAAACATACTGAATAGATTAGCCATATGTTTTCAGTGCATTTTATTTGTTTTTACAGATAGAAGACATAAAACTCCTTTCACAGGCAAACATTCAGCTCTGGGATTTAGTGCAGAAATATAAAGAAATGGCAAAATAGTGGATTTTGGTGAGTGTGCTTGTTCAACATAGTGCACCTGACATTTAGACACAGTACTCCTTTCCTTTCTTCACTCTTCCTTATCACAGCAGCTGTTTTCCAAGGTATCAGACACTTGTATGCATGCATAAAGGAATGCTGCATGGGACTATGACTCTTTCAACCCAATCTGTTATTGTCTTTAATACATTGACCCTAAATAGTATTTTGGAATGTCTTTATGCTGAAGCATAAAGCAATAATTTGCTATTTTTATTTTTTAATTGTTTTTGTCAGGCAATAATGTTTGGTCAATCTATGATCAAAATATGAATAAAATTATGAACTTTCTTTTGCACAAAATCTTAGAAAAAGGGGTTAGGGAACAGAAAGCAGCAAAAATGGGCAGAATGCTACTGAAATGTGATTATCTAGTATCTGAAGAGAAGCCAAGTACCATTGTGAGCAGTTTAGGGATGTTTTTTCCTCTAAAAAAACATTATTCTTACACTCCACCTCCCTTCTTTCCTTTTTGATTTTCTTTTTTTTTTCTGTGGGCTTATTGCATCTCACATAAAAGTTTACTATGCACTGTTTGGGATATGAAATGTATCTTCCTGTGTGCTCCCTCAACCAAAATTCTTAGTAAAAAGGAGTAAGTTGTGCATACAGAAAAAGACACATAGACATATAGGAAGGGACCAATGGTGGAGCCATCCTTATTCAAATTCTGTGCAGGTTCTGTTTCAGATCTGGATCTAAACTCTGTAGTTCACAGCCTGATATGCAGGTCAGCTGGTGGTGGCCAGCAGGAGAATCAACAATAGGATGGTAATGAGAGAATGCTCCAAGGAAAACCAGTAAAGCTGTCCTGCCTCTGCCACCTTCCCACCATGTTATGGGAAGGAGTAGGTAATGTAGATGTGGCCTTCCCCATTGCCATAGTAGTTGAAGCCACACTGTCCATCATCCTCAGGTCTGTCCTGGTATTTCAGATTTACTATTTTGGCTTAAGCGATGGTGTTTGTCTTTGGAAAAGTCCACATAGTTTTCAATGAATGTCAGAAATTCTTGCTTTCTAAAATCACTTCCAATATTAAAACCAACTACTGCCTCTTGGAAGCTAAATCTTACCCTGGATCATGTGGCCTCCTGTGAGTTAAAGGTTTTGAAAAAACCACATATTGGTCAGGGTGGTGCCAAAACTGCAGCTTGAATTTAGTCTTTGTTTTTCATTTGTGTCCCTGAACCATGAGGACATTGTTTTCTGTAAAAGTCAAGAAAGAAAAAAACTCAAGTTCATTGCTGCAGTTTTACTGTTACCTTGAGGACATATTGCATCCCAGACATTGTGAGGCCCTGCACCATAACCTGCATTGGAATTATTCTAGGAACTGTAAATTGACTTCTTCCTAACCTTTGTAGGCAGAAATTTATTTGGGGACCAAATATTTAGTGTTATTGGTATTTCAGTTGTTTCACAGCACATTGAACTGCAGGGTAATTATCACCTATTTCCTAATGGTCACAGGAATCCTTATCATTATTATTGGAAGCGTCTATTAAATTTAATAGTAACTGGGAGTCTCAGAAGATGCCTAGGAAGAAAGGATGGTACATATGTAACTGTAATTCCATACTTGTATCATACTTATTTGAAATCTGGAATTATAGTGTTTTTTCAAATTATTTACTGTAATGATTTAAATAACTTGTAGACGTATTTTAGTATTTTATATTTTATATTTTATATTATCTGCAAACACTTTGCAATTTTCATAAAGTAATCAAATATTATTTTGAAATGATAATTGACCTTAGCTTGTTTTCTAGTAGTCCAATATTTATGTTTGATATTTAAAATCTGAATTTTTGATTACACGTTCATGAAGTTAGCCCTATTTTACTTTCCACTTACAGATGTTAACAAAATAGTCCTGATACAATCTCTTAACCTCTAAACTCCTGGAAAAAATTGGATTAATCAGACACTTTGGAATATTTCACCTCCAGAAAAGTAAGCTTATAGAATCCTTTTAAATTTTTTTTTGTTTTCAACAGAAATTGAATAGGTATGTGTCTTGACTAGTAATTTATGACCTGGACCAGAATTAGTTCAGATACCTTTCCTTTCTGTTTTAAAAAATACATGAGCTTGTTACTGGAAAGGTTTATGTGGTTTGTACATTTCTTCTATGAAATAAGTCTGTGAAATGATCAGTCAACCACTGTGTATTGCCAAAAATTTTGCAATCCAGCACTCAACACTTTCTGCATACAGAGTCCTTCTGTGCTCCGTAGGTGACAGTGCCTGAGGAGGTACACTAAGGGGAACAGAGGGCTCCCTTCCTCATTGCTAACGGCTCTGGCTGCCGACACTGCAAGGTAAGATGGCTTAAAATGGTGTGAGACACAGTGTGGTGGTTGTGTGTTTTTATGTAAGACTGTTTATTTTTAAAGCCTGAAGGAAAGGAGGTATAGATTTCCTGTATTCCATAAATACAGCCAGGTCCCTGGGTAGTATAACCTTGTGGTTGTCCAAAAGGAAATTCCATGTAACTTTATGTGATTATTAGACTCTGTCTCTCAGTTTGTTTTCATCATCTCCTGAAAGACTAGAGGAAAGTGAAAGGTTAAAGAGAAGTTAGGGCTTGGTCCCAGGATGTCAATGTATACCCTCTTCCTCCAGTTAAGGGAAAATAAATTTCAGCTTTTCACAGCAGGTGCTTTGCACCTATGAAGATCAGCTCTGTGTGCACCACAATGTTTCTCTCTGCTCCCTATGGTCTTCATGAAATTGTGAAAAGAAGTTAAGAGATACAGTCTAATGGAGAAACACTGAGATACAGGTGAAACACCTCCATTGGACACCATGGGGCTAAGGGAAATGGTTTGGGTGATTCAGTATCAAACACCCTTTCCTCTAAATATATATAAGCCACTATTCCAGCAGACCACACCAGGACAAGAATCTGCAAGAAGGTCTGCATTTTAGACAGAGGTAACGGTTAATATTCTTATCAGTGGGAACAAAAAAACCCCTCTGGTGGTTAATTTTTGAAAATAAATGAGTCTTAATACCAATACACTACCTAAAATCTAATCTAGAAAAATTATTTCTGTGTACATAAACTTCTCCTCCGGGTTTGTTTAGAAAAAACCACAATATTCTTCATGCCTCATTCTGCCCATGGTTTGAGGCTGCAGTTTTTAGCTTGCTGTTTTTGTTTTGGAGCTGTTGTCATGACATTACCTGTAGATTATGGTTAGACATAGGGAGGAATTTTCCTCCCACTGAAGCCTCTGGAAGTTCTGCTATAAAAGTTGGTCTAGATTTTTTTTTTTTAAGTGTTTTGGCCATCTTAATGTTGGAGGATAGTGAATGAAAACTATCAACTCTATGAGGTGTGTCTAGTCTATTTTCAGTACTAGAATGACACAGAATAACTTAGATGAACATGCACCAAAATATTATAGGGACTCTGCCTTCAGGTAATTGACACTCAATCTGTTTCATCTGTCAGCTATTTCAATGTGTATCTATAACAATTTTTTTGGTAGCATTTAGCATGCAGCTTCTTCGAAAACAGGAAATAAATTGTGTTTTTCCTTCCAATGAAACATGCAGGTTATAGAGTTGTGTCCATCTGATGAATTTGAATTTATCTGACTGTCAACTGCCAAGATTCTCCTGCTGTTGCTGGCTTTCCTGCTAATGCCATCCCTGCAATTCTTTTAAACTTGGAATGTTTCAGTAAAGTTGGCTGGAAGACAAGGTGATTTTCATGGAGTGTCGAAGCATTAAAGGAGTTTTATTTCCCTTCAGAACAATAAACTGGTAATGCAGGTGGATGTTCTGATAGAAGACTCAAATACATTCACTATGATGCCGAAGGAGTTTTTAGTTTTTGATTTTTTCACATTTTGCAGATTTTAGAAACACAGTAGATGTAGCACTGTAGATTGTAGTGAGTTAATATTTAGCAGCTTATAGTATAAGGTCCTTCTATCTCTACCGCTGCTCCAGAACAGGTCGCTAAAATCTGCCAATTATTTAGTCTCATTCTCAAGGTACCAGATTAGAAGCTATCGGAGAGAACATAAACACAGAGCAGAGTGACCCGGGGCCCTGTAGGGCGTCCAAAAGACCTTTATGTGCTGAAGAAGAGGAGGAAGAGGAAGACGGAGGGTCCCGGCGACCCCAGACCCAATTCAACAGGGGGTGGGAACTGGAAAGAGACAGAAGTGGAACTGGACATGTGGACTGTAGTGATTGGATAGATTATATTATAAAAGCTATAGAATCAAAGCTTGCTGGAGCGTGTGGTGATGTATTCCTGGATGAGCGGGGTTGCTCATTAAAGTAACTTCTCCTTATCTCCTACAAAACTTGGCTTGGAGTCTTTCTTACAGACTTACGGCAACAACTACCATCTCTAACAATTGAAGTAGTTTCAAACAGCAGGATGGAAACACCAAGAGGGCACCATCAGTCTGGGTTAACCTTTAGGGAGTTCATCCAAAATTTAATAAGGTGAGTCAATCATACATCTTTTTTCTCCTGTATTAGGGGCTGTTGTCCATTTCTTTCTTTTAAATATCTTAGATCCAGCATATAGCAGGGAGAAACATGGAAGTGTTTGGTGGTAGTACACTTTCATTTAATCCATAAACTTGGTATTACTACTGTGTTCCAAGGGAGGCAAAAATGGAGAGCATTTGCCCAAACTTTTCAAAGACCAGACAACACAGGACAGGACAATTGAGCTCATTAGCATGAGAGTAATTCTTCATTTTACAAGTGAATAATGGAGCATATTCAAAATAATAATCTATCACAGAACTCCCAAACCCGCAAACAATTAATTTTACTAGCTAAATGTTATACCAGATGTTTTAAAAAACAAGATAATTGATTCAGGGAGGATCTGAATTTCTATGAGGAATTTGACTCCTATATACTGTTTAAATATCGAAAATGTCTGTTAGATTTTACAGCATTAGCCAAAACCTCTCTAATAATTTGCAAAACAAACAAAAAACAAGATTTTAACAGAGGAAAACAAACATTGTCTCTGTTTGCAAGATTAAAATTGTATTTACTGAAAATACATTTAAATTATATACTAAAAGGTCTTGTAGCTGGAATTTCACTTCAAAACTTATCTGTACAGAGCACATTATACTTAGGCAAGTGACTTGAAATAAATATACTATGGTTACCATTAGACGTTCCCATTTGCCAAGAGTTACCACATAAAACATCTGAGATCACAACTGTTTCCCCTGCAATTAGAATGGGACTTGTATTTGTGATACTTTTGTGGTAACCAATGAGAATGTTCTTTGTGTATGATTTCCCCAGTGCTTGGACAACATATTGGAAAAAACAAAACAAACAAACAAACAAAAAAAGCAAAACCAGGAACAATGCTTAAGATTTGATTGAAATAAAAATTATCCCAAAAATATAACCTGTACCATTAGCAGATAGCTAATAAAAATACAGAGATGAAGACATTTTTTATCTGTAGATATTCACTTCAGATTCTACTTTGCAAAAATAGAAGTTGATATATCCAAGCAACTCAAAATTAGAAGGCAAATTTTGAAAAATGCTGGTGGAAAAATCACACACCCTGTAACCCAAACAGATACTTCAGGAGCCATGTGCGTTGTGATAAGTCCCCTCATCAGTAAAAGTCCCCTCATCACTGTGTCAGGTAGGTCCAACAAAAAAAGAAATGCTCAAAACTTGCATAGTGTACCACTGCTACTTCACCACCAGGGAGTGACTATCCCTTTGCATTTACTGCAATTTTCAGGTGCTTCTGGCAAAGATTTGTGTCCTTAGTTGCTACATTTATCATGAGAAACAGCTCTTTTCTCTGCATTAATTTCTTTGACTCAAAATATTGCTTTAGGCAATGAGCTGCTCTTTCCAGGTTATGCTCTCATACGGAAATGAAAAACAGCTCATGTTGTAATGAGAACAGGTTTCTGATGTTTTCGTCTTCTGGTGTCACAGAAACAAGTACAGATGAAAAAACAGGACAAAATGTTTAGTCCAAAGGATGAGTAAAGCCTCTCAACCAATTCAACAGTTCCTCAGTCTTCTTATCTCCATGATTTCCCAGTGCTTTCAGATGATTCCAAATTTTGTTTCGAATCAGTGCAAGTTTAAAAGATACACTGTACCAAATTCTCAGCATAAGTCATGCCAATTACAAGAAATTGTTTTAATTCATAATTTTACTTTGAAATGAACCTAAATGTTAAATGAAAATGTTTAAAAAAATAAAGTATATAGAACCATAGAATCATAGAATAGATTGGGTTGGAAAAGACCTCCAAGATCATCAAGTCCAACCCTTGGTCCAACTCCAGCCCGTTTACCAGATCATGGCACTCAGTGCCAAGTCCAATCTGCGTTTAAAAATCTCCAGGGATGGTGAATCCACCACCTCTCTGGGCAGATCGTTCCAATGCCTGATTACTCCCTCTTACATAACACCATGTGTTAATGACACAAAACTTCTTTGGGGCAAAGTGTATCAAACCTTCATAAATCAGAAAGAAATGTACATATACCAGATTCCACTCTGGATCTAAAGGACTTGATCACCACAGAATTCAGTATTACAGTCCTGCATCTTTCCTTTATTTTTTTTTACATAGAAATTTCCTTCCTTGTATAAAACCCAGCTACTACACAGGTCCTCTCTGCTGAATTGGATACTCTGCTTACTTTGCTCCTGTTGGGAGAGTGACACAATTAGATTTATAAAGTGATGTTTTTCACTGTAGATGCTGCTGTTAATACCATGAGCTGTGTGCTAGAGCCCACACATTTCTGCCGAGGCATAATAGGGTGGGAAACTGAAGCTGTCCCAGGTATGTGCACCCTTCCAGCACTGTGCTCTGGTTGGGTGTGCTGTGTTGTACCAAACCATTCTGTCAGATGTTTTTAAGATCTCACTAAGGATTTTTTAAATATGTGTCACTTCAGGAAATCTTTATGGCTGGAATAACTTTGAAAGAAGTTTGACAATTTTACTAGCTAATGTTGGCTCTTGCTCTCAGTCACTTGGTAGGTGTATAAGAACAGAGGAGCAAACTAAACAGAGGGAACATTAATACTTGGCTATGATTGCCCATGATCATCATCTCCTAAAGATGTGCTCCAGAGTCTCTTACTTGAGATGGTTGCAGTATATTATAGAAACCTATGTGAAAAGAACCAGGAAGCCATGGGAGTTAAGTTTCATTATTAGTATTATTTGGCAGATCTTCACTGGATGCAGAACCTCTAGGCAGCTTTTGTTCAAACCAATAATGAACTATAAAAGCTGTAAAATATCAGATTTATTTTCACCAATGAATGTATTATTCTTGCATGCTGAATTTTAGTATTTATCTTCCAGCAGGATAAAAATACATAGGAATGAAATAGCCGCTCCCTTAACTGTAGTGCCAAGGAATATAATCTATACATTCAACAAAGTGACACCCTGCCTCTCTGCAGGTTTGCTGCATTATTTTATAGTGTTCATTTCATTTACTGAAGAGTAGTCATGTGGGTGTCATTAATTTCACACAGTTTTCAGTTAAGCATGGATGTCCCACCCATGTATGCTGCTATTCAGAATTTGTACTGCTTTGAGGAAACTCAACACAAAAGGTAAGTCTTTAGTTTTAAAGTCTTGTTATAACCTTAAAAATCAGCTTTGTAAAAACAACATTGCCTGATCTGAATCCCCATTTCAGTAGGTTGCGTATGAAGGTTTTCTCAGTATATGTGTAAGACTCATCATCCCTGAGGCAAATTATCCTATTCTGTACTATTGTTGAAAGACATCATAAAAATGTATAAAAACCCATAGCAGACTTTATACAAACTGTCTCCATCTTCAAAATCTACAGAAAAACACATCTCTTCCATTTCAGTTGTCTTTTCAGTCTATTCTTCTGAACATTTTAAACCAGATACAAGATACATTAAAAAGATGACCTCATTACAATAAAAAAAAAAATAAAAATGTGTCTTCTCTCTGAATAACCTGCGGAACAGATGTGATTTCCTCTTCTAGTATAATAGTTGTGAGCCCTGTCAAATCAACACAACAAAAATATGAAAGAATGAAAGGTGTGCCAAGAATTTCTCATCCCTATATTGTGTTGGATTTATTCTTTTCTGTGGGATTGACTTACAAATTTAACCAAAACAAAATCAACCTCAAACAAGACGCTGAATTGATCCACTGCTTGATTTCAGGAGGATAGATAGATTTATTTTAATAAATATGAGTGCAAAATATATGCTAGTTGGTAAAAAAGCATGAAAATATGAGTAGAATATGAAAGCACATAGAATTTAAAAAATGTTTGGACAGGTTTGCTAATACAATCTAGTTATGACATCAATGCAGTCATGGAAAGCAAACTAATGATTAAAGAAATACCAAGTAATCTGTAAAAGTATCCTTATTTTCTCTATTATTGAAAATAATTTCAGATTATTTCTTGAATGTAAAAAGACAAACCTTGGTATTTAGCCCAGAAAAGTGGGCTGCAGAGCAAAAAGTGCTTCAGGGCCTCCATACTGCTTGTCTGCAATAGGAGGGGATTCTCTCTGAGCAAACCAGTACTGGCATCAGATATCCATACTGTGGAGAGATACTTGTATGCCAGCTATTTCTGTACAGTTCTTCCTGTAAACAGAAACCAAGATCCTAAGTTTCCCCTGCAGCCCATCTACAGCAGAATAATGTGCATCCTTTTTGTCTGGACATTTCAGATACTTGCTCTCCAGCAGAGTCTCCACTGGAATTGTGTCAGAGCATGATAATCATCTGACAGATTGTGTTCTGTAGTCTTTGCGTTTTGTGGATGTCTAACACAGTTGCATTGCCAGATAATCATCATCCATTAAAAAATTTCAATTATGTTTTACAGAACTTTTACAAAATGATAGTTTATAGAGAACTCAAATGTACCTTCCAAAAGTAAAAGTGTCACAATCAAAACTTTGAGTAAATTGTTTTATTACTTGTTTTTCCTTTAAAACTTATTTAAAACTTTATTGCCAATGTTTGGTCAGAAAAAATAGCTAACTGCAAAACTATCTTTTCATTTTCAAGGAAGTCTGGTTTAAAATTAAAATGATAAACATGCATCTGGGCCTTCACTTATGAGTAATTTCATGTAACCAGAATGACTGCTGCCTTGAAAGGCAGACTGAGAAACACGTTTTGTCAAAACTTGTGGTTCGCCTCATGAAGAATACATTACCTTCTTGTTTAAATTGAAACACATATTTTGAGTCTTTTTCTATTCACGTGTTCTGCCTGACTTTTTGAATGTTTCTTTACACAAAATCAGTATGGTTCATTTTGTGTGAAGCTAAACTGCAGTCCAGTGCCTATGATCTCTGCCATACTACTGAGTATAATCTGACAAATGTAGTTGGAGTTAAGTCCCATCTTTTACTGTTCAAGGAAAGCTCTAGATTCAGTCATCCTCTCTTTACCTTCCTACATGTTATTATCAGCCACTAGAAGAGGCTTTTCCTGACCCCTAAGTGCTGAATCTGTGTCATACATCTACTATGGGGCACAGTGGTTTCTTTTGGTTTCTCTGGGACCTTTCCTAGAGAGCCAGCGGTCATGGCTCTATGTCTTGTTTGCCTTCATGGTCAAAGAATGCTGGTTGAGCCAAGTGTGCAGATAAAAGTAGAATCTTTTAGTAGAGTAAATGTTGTAGCTGTGTAAAGCAAACAGGCTTGCAAGCAGCTAATACCTTCTTTAGGCTAGAGACAAGTTTGTCCACTTTTCTAGCTGTCAAAAGATACTATCTCTAACTGGAAATCTTATGTGATCTGGATGTGGAGCAATTATAAAGTTTTCCCAGTCGCCACTTACCATTTACGTTAAATCACACTGAGCTTGAGGCAACTAAAATGTAAGTAAAAGCATTCATACGTGCTATCCAAAATGGACACTGTAATTGTCGATTTTTCTAATCACTGGCCTGTCACCATAGTCTGTCTAATGAGTCTGAATGAAAAGCCAAACCTCGCTCTTGGCTTGAAATTCCCCAAAACTCAGCAGTGTCAAACCTGAATTTTTTAAGCTTATCTGTAATTTTATGCTCATTTAACCGTACTTTAAACACTTTTTGAATCACAACCAGACACATACCTTGAGAGGTGCTTAACAGACAATGTCAGAAAATGTAAACCAGTGCTCATTTGTTGTTTTCAGTGGTGTAAGCCTTCAATTGGAGACTAATAAGCTGTTATCTTATACAGGGCATCTTTAAATACTTGGTGTTTACAACATAGTACTTGTATATATTTATGTAAGTGGAATTCTATAAGGGAGCCTTATGGCAGGCACTGTTGTAGGTCAATAGGATAGAATTAAAAAGGAACTAAACAGTGCATCCTTGTTTCAAAGGACAATAACAGCTTTAGATTTCAGGAGTATGAATTTTGTTCTGAGAAACACTGAGAATCACGCCAACTAAAAGTCTTGTCAAAATGCATGGGTAATCAAGACTTATTAGCTTGAAGTCAATTGCAAGAAGTTCAAATTATTCCTGCAATTTTTACTTTGCTCAGGTAAAAAGACAAGAGTGACTGCAGCATTTATACTGATTTTTATCTTAGGGTTGCCATTTTTTAGTTTCCATCAGCATTTCTTAGTGTACAGTGAGGCACAAAGACTTGAAATGGGTTGTACAGACCACCATGGTACTCCTGGCTATCCATAGATGTTCTTTACTCTGTATTTTAGTTAGAGAGAGGACGAATGTGATTTCATTGTAGCTGAACAGGAACTGTCTACGTTAAAACTTCACTGTTTAATCAGTGGGATTCAGTAATGCGCATTCTGCATTGTTGCACTTTGAGAGGC
Organism: Sakesphorus luctuosus; assembly: GCA_013396695.1. NCBI lineage: Eukaryota > Metazoa > Chordata > Aves > Passeriformes > Thamnophilidae > Sakesphorus > Sakesphorus luctuosus. The sequence goes on along the minus strand of VWZD01008883.1, from coordinate 277,117 downwards.
TGAGAGCAATTGCCATTCAATAACTGCCTTTCCAAAATCACTTGAAAGGTTAGGTTCCTGCAGAAGACTTCATCTCAAAAAGAGTTTTACAGCAAGAAAAATAATAACACCTCATAGCAATAATTCATGTTTTAAAATACAAGACATTTCAAGTCATTGAGCACACAAGAAAATTATAATCTTTAACTATTTTAACTAGTCATTCCTTCCTGCCTTCTTTCCTTCCTTTCTCATATTTTGGAAACCAACTAACATTCTTCCCAAAAAAATTACCTAAAAACTGTTCTTGGCTAGCCATTATGTGTGCCGAGGTTTTGATACTGAGAGCATGTTAATGGCCAAATTATAAACTCTCGAGAATTAGAATTCAGAAGACAAACATTAACAGACCCTTAACTGCAGTAGAACAAACCAAGATGCTATAAATTACAGGGTGGTAGTGTTAAAAGCACTGGCTTCCTGGTATCTGGCACCCGAAACATTTTCATTTGTGTGTATATCAGGCTGCAGAGAGGTTGCCACTTGCCACTTGGCCAGTATTCAGCTGGCAGAGATGTTTGTTTTAAAGTTCAGGCCAATCAATGGCTCAGGCCTGCAACTAAATATTTTGTTGTTATGCCATGAGAAATATTTATCCTTCTCTGTTTTTTTCTCTTTCCTTCGTTCACTCGTCTGCCTAGGTTTTCTATGTAACATAATACTTGCCAGGTTTTGCACCTATATGTATTAACAATTCTTGCCCAGTATTTTAATGAGCTAATTTCCATTTTTGTAAGTGTACATACAGCCAGGGTAGCTTCATGAATTTCCCATGGATCATGGGCAGTACTTGTGGTATGCCTTCCTTTGCATGAGCACGTCATGTTTGATGCCAGAGCCAAAGGGAAATTTGAACACAGACATCTCAAAAACTCCATAGTTACAGCCTTCATTAAGCTGAAATAGTCAGGAATTTATGTGTCCTCTGTTGACCGATATCTACAGTGTTACACAATTCTCTGTCTATGCCTTGTACAACTGTGACATAGTGCAAGAAGTATAATATCTCTGTTCCTATATGCTGTTGCTGACTACGGGAGCAGCAAAGCTGTTGGATACAGTCAGCCAATCCAAGTAAAAGGCTTTTGGGATGTTCTTTCCAAAGAAGTAAATAATGGCCCTACCCTCTGTGCCTAGCTCTGCCTTAGGTGAACTTTCATATCTGTGAAATGATTTCATACTGGACAGAAATTCATCACACTTAACATTGTTGCTTCCTGGTCTGATATAATTTTGCTGCTTATCGCTAAGGGACACACTCTTCAAATTCATTGAACTGAACCAGACAAAAAGTACCAAAGCAGGAAATGCTAGAATGGGTCATAAACAACTTCTTGAACATTGCTTTTGTACCTGTTTCTTCCTTCCCTTGTATTTAAACTGTAACAAAACAGTTGTGATATGCATTAACTCTTTCTAGTGAAAAAAACAGCACAACTCTTTTCTCCCAGCTTATGTGCTGAAACCTCTTCCCTCCAGAAACACCTTGTGTCCACTGAGCTGATGCAGGCAGATGCCATTCAGCCTCCTTAGAGCTCGATGAAGACATTGCAACAGACAGAGAACTTGTCTAAGGTAAGATTATTCTTTGCAAAGGGTTTGGAAGTGGTGCCTTAATAGTTTCAGCAAATCCCCAGGATTAAGAGCTAAACAAATGATGCTGTGATGTTTCAGTAGCTCCTTCCTTGCCACTGCTTTATATTGTTCTGTTAGTTGCATGGGGCAGACTCGAAAACCACTCATAAGCAGCAATTGAGAATGGCCAATCCAAAATGTAGATAGTAAATTCTTTACTCTGCCTATGACCACAGACTTGCATCCACTCTTTTATTTTCAAGTGTGCTGGACAAAATTAACTCGATTATGTGAGAACAATATCTGATTTTTAAGAGGTTTGTATTTATGGTCTCACTGTAATAATAAGGTACTTATAAACTTGCTTGAGGCTACATTAGCTCTCAGTGAAGATTAAGCTTCACTAGATTAGACCTCATTGGTCTTTCTAGGCTTTACATGTGTTTGTACAACTGCCCTTTGGTCCTGTGGGAGGACAAAAATATTTCCACAAGACATGGTTGGACAAAAGTAATAAATAGGCTGCAAGATTTCTCTGCAGCATTCTCTGTTAATTTGAGGGCTATCTATACTAATATAAGTAAGTACTAATACAGTCAAAAATCTGAGTAGTCAAGAATACTAACCCCTGAGTCCTTCTGTGTTTAATCATAGGATGCCTTTCTGACAAGACATGTTACTTGCTCCCAAATTTTGAGAATTTATTTGTTTGGAGTCCACTGTTTAAATTTATAAAACCTTTCTCCAGCCAATGTCTTATTTACACATTTGTAAACCATTTTGTTAACCTGAGTGTAATCAGCTGTGATGTCAGATAGCAGTGCTTTAGATAAGGATGCACTGAAATTGGTTAAAAAGTCAGTTTCTGTAAGGGCAACAAGTGGCACAGGGGAGTAACACTGAAGAACTAAGGACAGTAACTTCTTAAACTGCTCTACTGTCATCTTCTGGAGCATGTCTGGACTCCATTCATATAAACAGTAGTCTGATGAAAAACCCTGTTCCAGAAATAGTCTGTGCCCTTAATTTAAGGGCTAGTAAAGGCCACAGAGAATGAAGTGTGATAAGCAGTTGCACTCTGCACCACCCCATGGGAAACTGTAAAGGTAATAGATCAGATATAATTCCTCACTCCAATGCATAATAGATTGTCTCTTATTATTTTGTCTTTGTTTGTTTGTTCTAGTCTGGTTTGTTTTCAAAATTAGTATGGTCCAGAACTATATCCCTTGTCATTCATTAGGAAAAACTCTAAGCTAAGTCTTTGTAGGAGCATAATGTGAGAACATACAGCACGGCCTTACATATAGGAAATATCAGCTATTGTTCTGTTCATTATTGTAGTATATGGCATTCTCTTCATGTGGACAATAAAATGTGCTAAACAGGTAGGAAGAATGGTAACATTTAATAATGACCCTTGTACCTCATATATTCATATGCATATTCACAGAGCAAGTAACCAGTGCTACTTGATGAGTAAAACAAAAAAAATTTAGACTGTTTCTAAGGGAAATCACTTAATTGCAGCAATATATTGGACTGTGGAGTAGCTTCCCAAGGGGGAAAACAGGAAGCTTAT
>VWZD01008883.1:87312-271361 GCA_013396695.1 Sakesphorus luctuosus | reverse complement strand
CATGAGAATAATTTTTGTTGCATGTGGTTTGTCATCTCTTTTTCAGATCACGGCAGGAATATTTCAAGAAAAGCATTGCTAATGTTAATTGTATTCTTTAGTTTGCAATCAGAATGAGGTCTAAAGGGAGTCTAAGCTGTTCCATAAACCTAAAATGTCTGAAGAAAATAATCTGAAATTGGAACACATGAAGGTAGGTGCTGTTGGGGAGTCATCAAAGCCTATTTATCACAACTTTAAGCACATACATGCTCAGTTATGATCTTTACTGAACATATTCTGACATTACATTTATGAAAATTGCCACTATGGTTGTTCATAATTATGACAATCCCCATTTTTTTGAGTGCTAACAATATTTTAATTACTTCATAGATTTCTATAGGAAAAAGATCCTCTGCCACAAATAATTTAAAATTCCAGCAGGAACTAGTGACATCAAGGTTATTTTATACTGGCTGGATTGACCATTCTGTGATGTTGCTCAGAGAGCAAAGCATTTTTCTTTGATCATGGGTTGTAAGCACCTGGATAACTCTAAAACTCCAGGGTAGTCCTGTCTTTAAGTATTCTGCTGCATAATAACACTTCAATGTTTTACTGAAATAGACCTTGAGATTCAACTAAAGTTGAATTATTTGTGTTATTATCTCATGGTCCTTGCAAAAAAAAAAACAAAAACAACCAAAACAAGCAATTAAGGGAAGAACCTGATTTTGGAGAAAACGATGGCTTAGAGACTGGATTTTGAAATTGAATTGAAGTACTTTTTCAGCTTTGTGTAGTTCTCTGAAATTCAGATTTTAAAGCAAGATATTTGCATATAAAAATATGCTTTATTTAGATATTTAAAATAAATCTCTGGAGAGCTTAGTCTGCACATAGAAATTATATTTGAAATACATACATATTTATATGTATGACTTATATTTGAAAGGAGAGGAGGCATTAGAAATAATATACTCTTACTGCCAAAAGCTAAATCTGTTAGAGCCATCATTTGGTCCGCAGAAATGTCCTGCTGCGAACAGGGCTGCCTTATGTCCATGGAAAAGGAAGTGGCCATATTGAAAACACCAGCAACTACTCAACAGCCTCTTCTCTGTGTAGTGTTGCCTAAATAAGGAAAATAACCAACAACATTTACAACAAGAGGCTTTGGATGAAAGTAATACAGGCCAGTCCAAACTCATCACAAAAAGGGATATAAGAAAGACAATTTCTAACATGTTATGTATAAATGATCAAATAGACTGACAAATGAAGGAATGACTTTGCAGTTTTGAGTACCTTACTTGAATTTTGGTCAATTAAATGTTGAATGAAAATAGCAAGCATATTTGTTCAATGAGTGGACAATTTATGGAGAATGACAACTATTTATGTGCTGCAGCCATAAGTTTCCTCAGACTGGTCCAGTTCCTGCTCTGCCTTACCAAAAAGGAGCTGAAGACTGTTCACTGAGGCAGGCAGACCAGAGATGACAAGTGCATACCAATAAATGGGACAGAAAAACAAGTATTCATTAAGTACAGTAGTCAGCACTGTAGAACTGTCTCTGAAATTTAGGATAAAAAGTTAGTATATAAAATGTCACTGTAATTACTCTGTGAAACATAGGATGGAAATGTTCTTATTCCAAGGGCAGTCTGTAAAAGAATGTATGCCTGAAGACATAACCTTGCTACCTGAACAAATCCTGGTCCAGTCATTCTTGTGTGGTTTTGGCTTAATATAGCTAAAAAAGTTTCTGAACTATAACAAATTAGAGCCATATCCATATTCTAAATGAAGATGGAATGAGAAGACATTAAGAATTTCAATCCATTCCCATGGTGGTCTGTGCATCCTTCAGTTGACTGGCACTAGGAAAGCACTTTTCAAACCTTACCTTACCTTACCAGGATGCATTTATCCTGCCAATGTTAAAAGCAGTGTAGAATTTGGAAAGATGTGGAAAAAGGCCTATGATATAGTTGCTGTGTTATAACACAGAGGTTCTAAAACCCAGCAGTATGTTTTTTCTGTGGTGCAGCTAGCCAAGCATCCCATTGCCAGGTTTCCACAATCTCCCAGGGTAAAATGGCAATCATTTAAGAGTCAGTCCTCGATACTGCAACTAATAAGGAGCCACAGAAAGCAGAGGGAGGGTAGATCTACAAAATCCACCTGTGGAGGAAAATGGTGAAGTTTCTGTACGCTTCAGCTCATAGAGCAGAACTACTAAACTGGCTCTTTGTTTGGTTTTGACACAGTGCCTACTAGCATAGCAGTACAGCCTTAAGGAATGTTTTTGCTATCATAAGTATAAAAGCATCCAATCAAAAATACAATGAATGCATGCAATTTATACAGAATGCACACATTTATATATTAATATATACTATTTTTGTGACCATTTCACAGGCATGAATGCACACATGTGCAAGTATATGTGCAATTTTGATTCTCTGTTTATGAAAAAGCCACTGTGGGAGAATTTTATCCACAGATACTAAAATGTGAGCCTCTCAGATACTTCATACTAGTGTTTCACTTAATTTATACTGAATGGGATATTCAGAATATAAGAATCTGGCATAGTTCTTCCCCACATATATGTGTAAATATATTGAGCTTTCTAAGACAATTTTTTTTTCATTTCATCTTGCCTAGAGATTTTTCTTAGTTTAGTGTCACAAAGTTGTGTGACAGTGATCAGGAGCTCTGAGTGTTTGGATCTTATTTATTCTAACATCTGTAAAACACTTTGTTTTTTTCATTTACCCAAACTGAAAATTTTACTTGTTCAGTTGTGAAAGGAGAAGGAGAAATGGTAGCACTCGGATCAAGAGTTTCTAAATAATTTGCTCCATGATTCAAATGAATAGTATAAGGAATAATCAAGAGCCAGTACCATCAGAATCAATAGGAGCCTCTACTGGATATTGATATACAATATATCACAGAAAAGACCAATTATATTACATTGTTTTTGTTAATTATACCTGAATTTCTGCATTTGTCCTTGATATTTGTTCTACCCATTAATTTTATAATGAGGAGTAAAACCTTGAAGTGACATCAAAAACCAATTGAGAACTGCATGAGTAGTTTGGATATAACCAAGCTACACAGAAAATAGACATTTATCTATGAATCACTGCAACTGGTGAGCTACTTTGAACAGTACAGATCAAAAATCCTAGGAGAAGGGTTTGAGAGCTGCTATTAAAATCATCATTTAGCAATCAGGCAATGCAAGGAAGAAGAGAGTATCACCAGTAACAGTATCTGAGGGAGTGGCCTGAAGTTGTCAGAGGTTTAGGTTGGGTGTTAGAAAAAGGTTCTTCACACAGAGGGTGGTTGGGTGCTGTAACAGACTTCCCAGGAAGTTCAAGAAGTGTTTTGGACAATACTCTCAAGCACAGGGTGTGACTCTTGGGGATGGTCCTGTGCAGGGCTAATGGTTGGACTCGTGATCTTTGTGGGTCCCTTCCAACTGGGCATATTCTGTGATTCTGTATTCACACTTTGCAGTACAGCTGAATGGAAGAACACATCTGACCATACTAACTGATAGGCAGCTCCTCCTTTTTGCCAGTTTTCCAATGCCTCACAATCCATATAACAAGTCAACTGTCTTATAATGCAGACTTTTGTATGTTTTTATTTTTCACTTATAATTATGGGATTCCATCAATTATTATATCCCTAAATAGTTTTCTTAGAAATTGTAATATTCTGGCCTAAGAATGTTTAACTTTTCGTAAGTTTTACACCAAGTGAAATATAAGAGAGCAGTTTTAGTCCAGATGCATTTCCGTTGGGAAACATTCTTCAAATTTGAATGAGTGAAGTCAAAAGTAATCTTACTTCTCTAGTAAATCCATATAACTCTGTTCATGAGATCTGAAGGGCTGATCAAGATGAGAAATCCTTCTCTTTCAGAGTGACTAAATAGCAGGAGACTGATGGTAAGTCTGCAAGCGTGAGACATGGCCCCAGAGTGGGACATTGGCAATAGAGAAAAGAAATCCACAAAACATGGGTTCCAAAGGAAGAAATGCTCACAAATAAGTGACCCCCAAGCCATTGTCATTTTATAGCTGAAAAAGGTGGACAGATTTTGGGTCCTTCCTGTCATGGAAGCAATAAGTCCTCTTGTAGATATGGCCCAGTGAAACAGAGGAGATGGAAGGAAAACTGACGATCTGTCCCTTGTGGCTTCAAAGGAATCCAAGGAATGTTTGGTAACAGCATAGTGTTTAATCTTTATTTGCCTTAAAAATTCCAGTTCTGGTCATTGCATTTAGCCTACCTAAATTACTTACATGTTTTCAATTGGCAAAAGTTATTCTTCGCTTCCTTTTTAATTTAACTACATAATTTCTCTGTTGTGGAAAACTTATTTGGGAGGGTCTTTTTTGCACCAAAAGTGGCAGTATTTCAGGTGAAAGTGAATTACATCACTTCAAAATACTTTTGAATCTTTATGAGTTACAGTCCCACGTAGACACAGTAATAATATAAAAACCAAATTAAAACTAATGTTGACTGCATTCCGAGTGCTCAAAAAAAAAAAAAAAGGCAGAGATTCAGCTGTCTTTTTATTATCTAGCAATTTCTGAGGAACATGTTACATATTTGATTCCAATATTCCATTGTGTTTTTATTAAATTCACTGCTGTTACTCCTCTGGATCAGAATTTTGTTGTGGTTTTATTTCCTTCCTTTGGCCATTCATTTTCAGAGTCACATTTCCAACTATTTCCTTGGTTGCCACACCTCAGGTATTCATACTAAACTTCTCAATGCAACTTTTACAGAATGGGATTTTTAATTTGATGTGTATAATCTGGAAAACTTATCCACTGCTGAAGTCTATTAGCAGCATAGATAAAAGACTTATTTGAATCTCAAAATGGGATTATTCTGCTAGGGATGAGCAGATGGTTTGGACCACACAAACCAACTGCCTCCTATCCTGCTACACTAATGACAGGTAATTGAAAGTGGACACTGAAGCAGCAAGAACCATTTAGTGTGGTATCATGCTGAGGACTCCATTGATTGCTGTCCGGATGGAGGACTTACATTCACTACTCTGAACTCAACCACTCAAATGATAAGGAGCGCCTGATTGAAATACTAGGCTGTAATTGTAATTGAAGTATGAATTTTATTGGTGTATATAGGTAGCTGAAATGTCCTTCGGTCCAGCAATTTTTGATTTGTTTCCATGTTTTGCAAAGAAATATGAGCTGGCTGAGCCCAACCTCTTAAGTCCTGCCTGTCCCCCAAGTTCTGTTACAGACCCATCTCTGTCTCCAGCTTACTGTCCCATTCCCCTATTTATCACTTGAACTTGGCTTTCTTCTTCATGCTTGTCCTTCTCACCTTCATCCTTCACAACTGCCATGTGCCTTTTCCACATCAAGTCTCCACTCCCTGTCCAGCTCATACCTATTCCTGCCATAGCCTGGGTGTACAGTCAAGGCTGCTTTCCTTGTGACTGTGTTTATCAGGCCCCGAGGATGCTGATGATGCCTCCTGTCCCTGAGCACCCCTAGGGCTGCCCCCAACCTTCCCACAGCCCAGGGCCCCATGTCAGCCCATCAGCCATCAGGCCCTGCCCTACCGATGCCACAGCAGGGACAGAGTGCGTGGCTTGTTCTGCCTGGCCAAGGGCCCTGAGCCGAGCCCACCCACAGTCCCACATCCCAGCCTGGCCCTAACAAGCTGGCTGTTGCCAGTGCTGACCCCACCCCGAGCCCAGCCCTGCCCTGAGCCACGCCGTGGGGAACCCCTCACGCTCTCAGCTCCTGCCTCCACAGAGCTGCCAGGCAGCACTGCGTCCCAGCAGCTTTGATGCTCCCCGTGGGAGGTGGGAATACCATTTAAAATGCTAACACCTAGTCAAGGGATGCTGCATGTTCAGCGTGAGCAGAGCTTTTAGGAAACATTTTCCAACCAGCAAACATCTACTTCTGTTTCATGTACTAATTTTACCTTCTGAAATTTTTGTCATTTGGACAAGGTATGGTGGAATTTGCACAGAGTTAGGAATGGGACACCCTTCAACAAAGCAAGGGAAGCCTTCACTATCTTAAAGAGCAAAGGAGTTTATCACTCTAGATATAAAAAACTTTTTCAATTTTCTCCCCTCACTTGCCCTCAGAAATCGCTGAGCTGTTTTGACTCAAAATTCCCCAAATAGCTCAAATAGCAGATAAATACATGGAAAGTTGGTAACTAAAATTAGAAAAAAAATCTAAACTGCAAGTTAGAAATTGGCAAAGTTATAACAAGTTGCAACCAACTGGAAAGGTTCAGAGCAACTTGAAGAATATAGGTGGTGCTCCCTGCCACACCTATAATTCATGCAGCTTATTTTTCTTAAGCTAAATTCATCCATTGACAAATTTATGAGCTGCTGAGTGTTGTGTTGTGTCTGGGCTTCAGAGTACTTTGAATTAATACAGGAAAGCCTCTTTTACACTGAGCATGAGACTTGTTTGAAATGCTGGCTATAACACATTTTCCAAAAGTTGTTTAAAACAATATAGCCCTATAAACACTGGCTGACTATACTTGGACTTGCCTCACTCCCTTTTATAAAAAGCATCTCAGATAGTTTGCTAGTATAACTTTATAACATGTGTGATGTTCAGAGGTAAAGAAAATTAGATTATATTTTTTGAAAATTAGATATTTTTTCTCCATTGCAAAAAAAAAAAACCCAACATAAAATAGTAAAAAACCCCAACACCCTGGCAGCTGAAGCCAGAAATTTCAGATTTTCTGAGAATTATTTATGCTCTGATGACTCATTGCAGTCACAGAATCAGAAGTATGGAAATTAATGCTTCCAGTCTCATTTTCCTGTTATCCCTGGGTAGCACAAGTCTGTACTTCCCTTTCTTCTCCAACTCATGGGTCTTTCCCCCCTGAAATGCCTCCCTTTTCTGTAAATTAGAATAGCTTGAATTTTGGTAGACTCATCATCCATATCTTCCATGAAGAAGGGAGAAAATTCTCGGTCTTCAATGAATTAATCCAAATGAATAGTATCCACACTTGCTGAAGGGAAACAAGCATGTATGGGTTGGGCACAGTTATATTTCATAACTCTTCAGGCAGAAGGACACATGTCGGTTTAAAACTGACACTGAGTCATCATATTCTACCTCTACCTGCCCCAAACTACTGCCTCAAAAACCTGAATACAGCCCCAACAAGTTCTTTTCTATAGGAGCAGAAAGGTTATCTGTTACACTGTGGTACAGGGCCACAAATGTAAAGAAATATTTTGTTGTACCATATGGAAAAAATTTCATATATTGGTGTATGTAGGCATGGGTAGGTCTGACTTCTTTGGAAAATCTTGTCTCTGAACAATGCACAAAATTTTTGTGTTTTTTCAGCTGCTTAAATTCATTCTGTTTTCAAAACACTCTTACTTGGTGTCTAAAATCTGATGGATTATATCTAAAGGACTGGGGGCTAGAAACAGTGAAACTGGAAGGCAAGAGACTGTAGAAGTTAGGACTAAGGAAAGCAATGTGAGAGGGTGTTATGGCCTTCCACAAACACTGAGCAACCGAAGACGCAGTGGAAGGGATTAGTTGTGTAGCAGAGCAGTTTTGCCTGAGGTATGCCAGATGTCTGAACTGCAGTGGAGGACAAAGAACAACATTCAGAACTCACTGGGTTACTGAGAATATCCTTCAGACTTTGCTGCCTCCCATGTTACTTCATGGAGAGTGGAGAAAATAGGCTGACTTATTCACTTTGTGTCATTCTCAGCATAACCCCAAACCAGATTGTATTATTATTTGCTATTATTATCCAAGACTAAAATCCTTCATCTAGGAAATATTGCAATGTTTCTTTTTCTTATAAGGAATGCTGTTGATTACCGTGGTAAAAGCATACTGCTTTGGTGCATTGATTTAGGTACAAAAATTTTAATATCCTCCAAAGTCTTGACTCTGGTGGTCTCAGTCTTCTCTCTGTCCTCATTGAATGTGACAAACTATATTTTGATAGCCTCAGTTAGGAATATGTTACACAGGGATTCAAACAAAATCTGAAATTTTGCTTGAATAGCATAGCTGACATGAGCAAAAGACTGCGACTATTGACTAGTGGAAACAGCCACACTTTTACAATGAACTGGATTCTCAAAGTCTATATTCAGAGGCCCCTGCCAAAGTCCTGTATCTTGACATTCAAACTCTGCAGGCTCTAATGATCCTCTAACTCAGTGAAGTAGACCCCAAATGCTCAGAACACTGAGTAATGTCTCTTTCTATCATGAAATTGCTACTATGGAGAAATGAGTAGGTCTGTAACTGACTCAGTTATGAAATGATAGATCTACACTTGAACAGAATTATCACTTGCTGTTTGTTACAGGTATTGCCTAATGTCCACTTTCTTACATGTTGTCTTTTTGTCTAGAGGCAGATAATTTCTTGACTAACCACATCGGGCATGGTGGACTTTACTGATGTAGTAGACAAACCTCTCTTGACTTTGCGTTCCGTTACCGTTGTGAATTTCTCTCTGAGTGCATTGACAGAACTTAGAAATAGGCTTGTTGGGAAGACACAGGATCCTTCAAGCTTGTGTTAGAACAAGTCGGTCTTATCCTTCTTAGGCTTACTTTCGCCTACCATGCTATTAAATACTTTAAAAGCCTCATTCCACAGAAATGTATGATGATTAACAGTAAGAGCTTTATGAAAAAAGCAGTTTGTACAGTCCCATATCAGCTAAACCAATTATCTCTACAAGTCCAAATTTATTTACCAGCATCTCAAATGTGTTTGATTTGTGTCAATCCTGCCACAGGATGGACAGAGGGTTGTCACAGCATGTCATTCAGTCTCAGAGTTGTATTTTTCTGTTAAACTATTGTGGCTGGGCTGACGGAAGTCCACATAGTGGATGTTATTTCCTTACTAATTTGCCAATTAGTTGGCTTTCAAAGTCAGAACATATTTAGGAAAAAATTTACAGATACACTGAGAAAGTTGCTTGGAATAGCAGAGTTTTGATATCAAATCACTTCCAAGTATTCATAATGATTATAATTTTTTCGTTAATAACCTTGGTACTGAAATCCTCTGATGTGTTGTCAGTTTGCATTTGGTGAATTACTTCTGATATGCACGAAGATGAAGACCAGACCAAGAATCATATCACTTTTTTCTCCCACTCAGACATTGTAAAACTTCCCTTTAATAAGGAATGTAAGAGTAAGTCTTTACTAATTGCATTTCAGAAATGTAAAAGGGATTAATATGATATAGATAGTTTCAAAGTTCACAAGATAAGACTTTTACCATCTCATGCCCAAGTGCCAGCAAAAACTTTCCTGAATTGTATAGTTTGGTCTGCTATGCTCCTTGGCCAGAGAGGTTTGAGTGGCCTATTGAAATAATTTGCTAAACTTCTTGTGCTGTATTTGCTTTGAGCTAGAAGGTAGAACTTTTGTGGTAGTTCAGAACTGAACATGCAATAGCTCAATCAAGTTTAAAATGGCTGACAATTGCCTGTATGAATTAAAACAACTGAGTCAAATTCACTGCTGAGTTACAATGAAACAAGGCAACTTGAGGCTGCTTGCTGATAAAGCATGAACAAATATAACTGAAGGGAAAATTTGGCTTATGTTCAATAACAGTACTGCATGAACTAGTGAAGCAAAATGGAAAAGAAAGATAATCTTACCCAAAAAATGTATTTCTTCCAAACAAAACTGCATAAAATCTTTAGCCTGGAATGAATCAAGAGAAAACTAGCAGTCCATTCTTTCAAAATTCTGGTTTTCCAGCCTAGATCTGTCTCAGTGGGCTGAGCCAGGTTGTAGCTGGAATTCATGCACAGCAGTGTACAGTGCATGGGAGGTCAGCTTTAGGCCTCTGGACCTCTAAGAAAATCTGACATATATAAGTCTACATCTGCTGTTTAATGCTCTAGAGTATAAAATGGGGCAGAGACAGAGTCAGGCAGAAAACCAGCTGTCATTACCACTTTTCTTGCAGTCAGGCACAGTAAAGGGCTTTGTATAATACCATGAATGACCTGGCAGGAATTGCAGATATGACTCCAACTGTAATGCATCTTGGTCTGTTGAGCTGAGCCAGACTAAGCTTCATCTCTCTCAGCCTCCAGTAGCATTTCAGTAAATGGTAATTTTCAATAGTTACTGAGACTTTGCCAACTATTCTGATGCAGATTGCCTCATATCCCATGTAAAAGGCACATTGGATGGACTCACTCTGGATTTCTATGGCATGGAGCAGTTCAACTCATTGCTGTGTCTGACTGTAACTGTTTGTCTGGCCCTACAGAGGAATGTGAAACCCTCTCATACAAACAACTAAGAGTGAGATTTTAGGACTTGTGTCTCTAAAGTGAGAGGCTTGCTTGGGAGTAGAATTAAGGAATGGAGAATGCCTGGTTTGGACTGGAAGAAAGGGAAAATAAAGTGAGAGGTTTTAAAAAAAATTCTAAATTTTTAGAATTTCTGAAATTTTCCATTACAAGAGAACTTATTTGTAGATAATTTAGTTTTAAAAATGGAACTCTGACTTGACTGATTTTGGTTAAATAATAATGAATAGTAAATTAAGCAGCATGGTAAAGTTTTATTAATCATATCTGTCACATCCAAAACACAAGGTAGGGTAGAAGCTTGAGCAGCCTTTGCTTCTGAGCAGAGGCCCTGTCTGTCTCTATGTTAGCCAATACATACCAATAATACTGATTGTAGTCTTTGGGGGTATTTCAGTACAGCCCATGGAGACTACAGGAGGCCTATCTGTGTTCATAATGAAGTGATGTTGTTGCTAAATTCTGTGTTTTTTCTGTAATAAGTTGAAGAACTTTTCAAGGATCTGAACAAGTAAATTTGCTTTTTTTCATCTAGGTATTGCACTACACTTTTATCATCCAGCTGGGTATCATAAAGGTTTTTTTTTCCTCTTTCCCTTCTGTTGATGTATAATTATTGCTCTGTCTTAGGATCAGTTGAATGAAACATGTTCTTGATTTTGGAGGTACTGGGAAATCTCAGGCATCCCTCAGACATGGTTGGAAGTGATCAAAAAATGGTTGATTTTGCAAGAAAATGAATGTTCTCTGTGTTAAATCTGATATCTAATAATCTAAAGAAGGATTAACTCATCTCTTTCTAAATGTATAATACGGCAGTGTTTCTTTTGTCTTAGGGAGGCATGTACAGACCAGTCAGTATTAAGCAGAAATATTTTTTTATGAAGTAATTTTGAAAAGTTCTGCCATACTATGTATCTTAAATCTAAATATTGCAGGATATTTTTGTCACACAAATATGCAGAACGTGTAGGAAAAGTAACATTCCCAGGTTAAAAAAATTAATTTTAGATTTGTTTCTTTTTAAAAAAAATTGACACGTGTAATCAGATTTTGAAATTTTGTGGATGATGGAAAACATAGATCACCCTTCATCCTGCTCTGTAAAGTCATCTGCTTCTGCCATTTTATGAAGGATAGACAGAAAGTTTCTGACCCTTTGTCTGCAGACTTGCTGTAGTCTATTATAGGCAGAGACTGCAGGTTTTTATTCTTGAAGACTTTGCTTTTTTTTGTTGCTTTCCATAGCTGGATGTTATAAATACCACGTCAGGAAAACAAACACAGTGCCTTTCTTGCTGCTGTCACAGATGCCACAATATAGTGTAACACCTAGTTTTGAAAACAAATCTCTTGATGACAGGAAGAATAATGATGTAGGATCTACTAGCAACAGAAGTGGCATCATCTTTGGACTTTTTGTGGTATGTCACAGTTATAGAGTATGTTGCCAAGGAAGATCCATTGTGGCTTGCAAATTATCTGTCATGCATACTTCTGCTCATGCTTCAAAGAAAGACAGTCTCATTTAGAACAGTGAAAATACAAGGAGATCAGCTGGTACTTTGCATCTGCATCGTTTCATGCAAAGTTGTCAAGCTTTAATCTGTATCTTATAGAGATAAACCAAGCAAATAGATTGTAGTCTGATCTGAATAATCCATGTATCTGAGGAAAAAGAAAATAAGGCCTATTAAGTAATCTTAATACTGTTGGATACAGCTCTGTCTGACACAGCTGGGGAATGTTCACGAAGTGAACATTATTATTGCCAAGGGCTGAGTATTTCTTTAGTGATAAATTAAACATGAGTTCTTGTTTTTCAGTTCTTTGTTAAGTCTGTTAGACTGTACTGCCTCTAAATGATTGATCATACAAGGAAAATGTTGTGAAGGCATTAGAGTAAGAATAAAAATAACATAACTTGCTTTCTGTTTCTCAGGAAGGACAAGAGATGATGAGATGTTCAGACAGCCACACAGGCACTTAGGTGCCATCATGACAGGTGTCATATCAAACCCATCTTATTAGGATACATCAATAAAATAAACAAGAGTCACACGTGTAAATCTAATCCTAAATCAACAGCACAATTCTGAAAGTCTCTCCTATGGTGACATTGAGTAAACTTAACTGTAGCTTACATTCCATGTCTTGTTTTTGTATGTAAGCCTACTGAAGAGCAGGAGAGAACCTGGGGGTCTAATGCAATCTTTATTATGCTTCTTAAAGGATGGAGAGAAAGCAGTGTAAAACCAAGCTGTCCTTATTCTGACAGCTAATTCTTTCTCTTTGCATGTCTATACTTGGGCAAAAGGCAATTCAGCTTCTTCAGGCAAAAGGTTAGAATTTGACACTCCTTGCTGTTCAAAAATAAAAGTAAAAAATAAAAGAGAGGAAAAAAAGATTTATTATGTTTTGAATCTGCTACTGGGTGTATTATTGCTGTGTTGCTTCTTCTTTCCAATCAGAGTCCAACAGATTTTTATTTTTGTGTGGCTTACCACAAAAATTAATACTTTTTTTATTTTCTTTACTGAGCAAGAACACAAAAATGAATAATTTTTAGAAACTTTTTGGTTAAAAATAGATATGTCCCAACCCTTTCTCTCTTCACGGTATGTGAAATCTGGTCAAAGTATAATATTTTTGCCTACTGTTACCTAGATTAAATTTCCCAGGGCAGACAGAATGTTGGAAGCCAGAAAATGAGTATCCTCCTGCTGCTTCATAAACAATATCACACCTAGCTGGGAAAGGCAGAGCTTTATAGGAATCATGCTTTTAATAGTGTGTCCTTATTTCCCCTGTTACTTTGCTTTCAGTACTATTACTGAAAAGTTATATGGGCTATTAGAGTGACCATGTTACAATGCACATATGTTCATAGTGTGCATGCGTAGAAATATGGTTAAACAAAACATCACGAGAAGGGAGGAAAAATTAATATATATTAATATATATATATAAGGGGGGATAGAAAGGGGAAGAGTCATCTTTGGGAAGAAAAATCAAGCAGCTGTCCCTAAAAACATTGCCTGGATTTAGAAGAAAACAATGTAGGTTTCTGTCTCTAACCTCTCTCTTTCAAAAGGCTAACTGAAACTGCAGTTTCTGATTTTTAGATCAATTCCATGATTGTTTTGACTAGGTCAGAAGGCAGCTTGAAAAGAAGAGTTGGGATTGATTCTGTATTTTGTGTTAGTGCCCAAAGGATTTGTTTAACCCCAAAGATATCTTACAGGGCAACACAGCCTGTGCACAGTGGCACTGGAGGTGTGGTAGGAAAGTATCTTCGTGCCTCTCCCATACCGACCTATTTCTGGATGAAAACATCCAGCCTAGTACAGTGCACATTGCTAGCACCACAGGATTAACAGCTGGCATTTCCACAACAACCCTTAGGTCTAAGAAGAATCTTCTTGGGATTCTCTGAATAATAGCTACCATATTCAGTGCTTAACGTAGTCAAATATCAAATACACAAAGATGTGATAAAATTAAGAACCATGACTGATTTCAAACAAATGCTTTATGAATTCACTGAACATGGGTTATTAATACCCTTGCCATAACCAACAGATGAACATACTGCAAAACTAGGGAAAATGTTGTGAATGTAATTTTCCAGTGAAAAAACACCAAAGTACTACCCTGACTAATCCTCATTTGAGTTGCAGCACTTAGTTTAGAAACAAGCAAGCAAACAGACATTTACAGTAAAACTAAATCTGCTAGAACATTAGATGATCCAGTAGGTATTTATCCTCAATGCTTAATAAGAAATGAATCTTAATTCTAATCCAAATTTTCTAGTTCTGTTTCAAGTAACTGGATAGAATTTGCATCTTTATTGAAGATTTTGTATCTTTATTTTGTAACTTTATTGTTACACCTAAAGGACCTCCAATCACAGTTTTATTCAAATATAACTACACTCTATGTCCAAGTACTTCTTTCATAGGGTATTGTGGTATTGGTCTCATTCTCTCTCGGGTTTTTTTGGCATTTCTTTATATTTATCATAATCTGTAATTCACTTATTTATTTTTTTTCAGATATGGGGAGAAGGAAGGAGGGGTACAGAACTTAGTAATTTATCTAGATTCATGCCCTACACATATTCCAGAAATCCACAGAGTCTTGTTTTAGGTATTATTTGAATTTTTAAACACACAAATGTAAAATTGAACACTCTGCAGATCCCCCTCAAACATCCAGCATAACAAACTCTACTAAATCCAGGAACAGAAGACTTTTAGGATCATTATGTCACATTGTCAGAGCCTCCCTGTCCCTTTAGGCTTTAGGAAAGAATCCAGGACTTGCAAGGCAGTAAGGAATAGGCAATCATTCTCAGTTATTCAGCTTCATAATAAGGTGCAATGGTTGTAACCAGAGAGCTCGCCTGTTTATCCTGGTTAAAATGTGCACATGAAACAAGGAGAAATCACTCAAGGAGCCAATTCAGTTCATGCAGGGAGGATCAGCCGTGTATTTCTAAATTCCAGATGAAAGGGTAAACTCCAAGATGTTTTTCTGGGTGAGAGGGATCAGGGTAGTTTCATATTAAATAACAGCTGATCAGGTTTTAGTATCTCAGACTGAGATTTTAACCATTGTACTTATCTGTTAATTTCTTGTGTGCAGACTCCAAATTAAAACATAAAACACCTTATGTCTGGTCTATAAAACTGTGGTACTAATGATGAACATCACAAGGAGAAATTACAGAGTTTAAATTTATTTTGGTTAGATACTGATAGGACCTGGAAGTAAAGTAGAATAAATGGTGCTGATCATGGCACCTTTTTCAACAGATTGCTAGAAGCAAAATGTTTAGTTCAAAGCAGTTTGGAACTGATTCAGAGCTTGACCTCAGCAGAGCTGCTCTAATTAGAAATTAATCCTCTGCTACTGTTACCATTTTACAATATGGAAGCCAATTTCCGAAGTTCAAGCAATGCCAATCCCTTCATGCCTTATCAGAATTCTTGTTTTCCCATGAAGGTTAGAAAATCTGTCATTTTCTGGGAAAGGATGCATTAGGTAGCTCCATGTCTTATCATTCAAATAATCCTGGGATATGTTCTACTAAGTCTAATGTTGCATGTGGTTGAAACTCAGTCCAAAGCTTCTGCTAGTGTTTCATTTAACCATGCCTGTTCTATTCATCTGTGCTGTGCACCATGCAAGTGAGAGAACATCTTTTTCATGGCTTAAGAAAACCCACACCAGCTTATGTCTTACTTACTGGGCAGCATCATCCTGACAGCAACAGGGTCTTAAAAATACATGGAGGGAATGAGACACAAGTTCCTTCTGATACACCGAAAATATGTTCCAAAGGCATAATTTTAAGATACATTCTGCAGTTTCCTGCTATGCCTAAAACTACATTCAACTGAATAAACTCTTTTTGCAAGTTTGCTGTGACAGACATTGTTTTTTAATGCAACTGCAGGAGAGCACAGCTGTTCTAAATTTGACTGAAAATTTTTTCCAGAAAGTCACAGAAAGTTTTGCGCTAAGTTAAATTCCATTCTTAATAAACAAGTTAAATAAAACCTCCTAGAAGCTCCTTTGTATCTTGATGCAGTCTCACTTGTCTCCAAATATTTCTTTTGTCACGCTCTTCTCAATGCAAAACAATAACAAACCTCTGTTCTTGTGTATTAGAGCTGCCAGTGCTCAGAGTTGTTTAGCAGTCACTGAATGCACATTAACTATGAACTTTGAGGTAGTGGCACCTGAAAAAAACAATGCTTTTTGTGTACTTACTGCTTATTGAGAGATTTGACATATTAAAAATTCATTACTGAGAAACATTACTGCAGATCTGCTGTTCTTCTTGTTTGCAAGTCTTATTCTGCAGTAAATGTGAAAGACTTTAGTGGAAGACAAGTAAATAACTGCATGTTTATGCTTCAGTGTCACATGGAGAAATTGTGCGGGGATTGTTGCTGTGCTTTATCTGCTCCAGGGTGGCTTATTTATGTTTCAAAGCACAGAGATAACAAGTCTTCCAATATTCTGGCCAATAGTCTTTTATTGTTGCACAGAGCAGAAGAATAGTTGCTGTTTCTGGCTTTTACACTTCACTGATTTTTGTAAGCAGGCTTGGAATCTATTTCATTCTTCCACAAACCAAAGTGCCATTAAGTATCTCTGTCAGAGATAATAGCCTCAATAATCTTTGCCTAGTTGAATGAGCTATTTCCTTGAGAAACAAACACTAGTTAGTTATCTATACTTGATACAAATTGGAATGTTCACTCCTAGAAAATGTCAACATTTCATTGCTTCATTTCATTTCCTATCAAAGCAAGTAACTGAAACACAATTTTTCTTTTTATTTGCAATGAAACATTTCAAAATGGGTACACAGGAATGACCACATCTTGTCATGTTTTTTTAGTTTTCAATTAAAATTACATATCTCAATGTTTTCAAACAGAAGTGTTTTGATTTGATTTGTTGAACTGACTGGAAATATTTCTTTTAATTTTCATGCTTGAAATATGCTTTTCTGGAGTTGTAAATTTTCTCCTGGGTAGTCAATCTTCTTTTCTCAATACCAGAGCATACTTGAATATAACTGCTCTCAGTGCTATTTCTTGCCTGTAACATGGGGGTATGATGGATTGCAATAACCATTAGATTTATTAGACTATCATGCACATTTGAAATATGGAAACAAGCATGCATATTTGGAATATAAAAACCACATAAATGTAGAATGTTTTACAATATGTATTTGAGACAGAATTACTGCTAAAATATTCCAGCATGTAGAGAAATACAGATTGTCTAATTTTAAACAACACTTATGAAAAAAGTCATAAAAAACTTGGCTACATGGACCAAAAATATCTTAGTCATGGCCTCCCAAGGGTTAGTCGCAATGGGAACATTATAAATCTGACCAGGAGGGGCTTCTGTATGACAGTGTATTACAGAACTGAGCAACTAAGGTCCATCATATTAAGAATTAGTTATGTGACAAAACTATGGTTTTTAAAGACTATCAGCTGTGTAGCATTATTCTGTGTCAAAGAAGCATTATTATTATTATTATTTCATTGGAAAGCAATCCAATGGATATGCTTCTATACAGAAGCAATAGTTAAAGATATGATGGTACAATGATTAAACATTTTTTTACCATTAATTATTTGGTAACTAATGTCACATTGGGTTATTTCCTGTGCTTCTGTCTTTGGTTAAAAAAAGCCAGTGGGTATTTTTCTTGTTGGTGTCAAATATTCGGATTAGTTAGTAAATCTGCCATCTCAAGTGTATACCACTGAAAGGAAGAGTATAGTGATGAGTGGTTGGAAAGACTGCCTAATAAACAAGCTTTAAAACACAAACAAAGCATTATCCAACTATTGAAGCCAAAGGAGAACTTAAGCAAAAGTCAGAGCTCAATTCAGCTGCCACTGGAGGAGGAAATGCTCTTTCAGACTGCTGGTTTAAGAATCAAGTGGAGAATTTATCCAACTTTTGTTTTTCTTATTATTAAATAAAGAGCCTAAAAATATCAGGACACCGTCACAAATAGAGCTGGGCAGTCTATTTTTAAGGAAAATTTATTTAACAAAACCTTTGTACAGTGTTACTGACCCTTTAAGTCCAGTGACCACCCTGCTGTTTTTGGCAGGATCTCAGGAAGGGAGGGAGGGCTTAGCAGATGATGGAAAATGTCTGTAGCTCCCAGAAGTACTCTCAGATCTAGTGAACAGTAGAAGAGAAAGAATTGAGCAGGGCTATTTTAGAGCCTAGTAAGGGCAACCTGAGAGCAAGAACTGAAAAACTGATGGAAAAAGCAGTGGAAAGGACCTCTGAGATGAAGAAATGTGTTACACAAGGAAGACATTGGAGAAAACTTGCTAAAAGTGTGATGAGTAGGTGAAATCTGAGGAGTAGAACATATGATAGTCGATTTTTTCAGTGGGTGACATGTAAAACGGGAAACTTTTTACATGTCAGTGGGGGATGTAAAATGGGAATAAAAGCACAAATGGATGGTAGGCTGCAAGAGCCTAAAAAAGCTTTTCCCTAAGAAGGGTTCCACAGGTCCTCAATGTGGCTTTATGTATTTATAACCCGTGCAGTGGCAGCAGGGGTGGTGTTCATACAGGACTGTCACGTCATGCTGTTCCAGGTGATCCGTGTCTGGCAGCCAGGCTCCTGGCAGAAGGCTCCCTCAGCCTGCAGCAGCTTAGATGGACAAGGGGTCTGTGAGCAGGCTGCCTTGGGACCATGTGTGCTGCCTGGCCAGCCAGTTATGGCACAGGCTGCCCTGCCCGAGACAGGGCAAAGCACAGCCAACCCTTTGTACACCCCTCGCTGTCTGCACCACCCTTTGTACACCCCTCGCTGTCTGCACCGCAGCTCTGCCCCTGAGGCTGCTGCTCCCGGCCATACCGAAGCCGCTCTGCAGGGGCACACCAGCTCCTGCTGGAGTTCCCAGTGGCCCCTGTTATCATCCCTGGACTTCATATGATGTATGTGCAGGCTGAACACAAACTGGGCTTTTTTGTCAGCTGTGTGTTGTTAAAAGTGTGTTTGAGTGGCCCAGGGGTAGCTTGCTAACACTTCGTTGTCACTGCAGACAGTGCTGCTTGTAACTGTGTGTGTTGGAACTGAATTGACACAGGCTCTGTATCTGCTCCTTGGCTGTGGAAATGACAGGTTGGCCGTGCTTAGAAAGTGTTGAACATTTCTTGTGAACATATGTGAAAACCACCACCTTTCTATAAGCTGCCTTCTGGACAAACCTTTTACTGCATGAATGTTTGGAACCATTTTACTAGCTCACCCGCTCTTATAAATAATATATTCCATGGCATTTCACATATATATTTTCAGAGAGGAAAAGCAAAAGGCTTATGTGCTTCATAAAGATATAAAAAGAAAGTGATTTTTTAATCTTTTTTTTTTTCTAAATAGCTCTGAGTAAATGAAATTCTTGAAACACCCACTCTGGAAGTTGATGTCATGTTTTATACTACACCTTGAAAGTGGATAAAAACCTCCAAAGGTCCAAGCTCTCCATGAGAATGTTTAGTGAGTTCTTTAAATTCTGAGATCACATTTTAATGCAAAAAACCCCACCCTAGAATGCAAACAAACAAACAAAAAGCCATCACCAAAAAGAAAACAAATGAAGAAAAACAACTCAAGAAGACTCTCAGTGGGAAGTATGTGTATTTAATTTCTGTAATGTTTGTTTACATGTCCTCAGAAAACTGTATTTCTTTTACCCAAAAGAGAGAGGGAAGGGAAAAAAACAAGGTCATCATGAAACTTAAAAGGAATGGTTGCTCCAGAAAAAATATTAGTTCTAAAGAATATTAGAGTTGTCATAATGCTTCCACATTCTTAATAAATTTTAATGTGATGATGTTTTAGACCATAGACAGATTGATCTGCAAGTTGTCAGGCCCTGCATTTGAATGTCCTCTGGAATGAAGGTCAGAAGAGGTAGAACGACAGAGAATAATTCTCTGAATTTGTTCCTTTTTATAATGAAATGCAGACCATGGTTTGTGAGAGGTTCCTACAGATCCCTCAAAATCTGAAATCACGGTAAATGAACAATGTAACCTGTAACTTGTATTATAAGGTTAGCCCACTGTTCAATTTAAAAAAACCAGTCTGTATAGTCCCATAGAACAGGGAGGAAAACGTTTGTAATTTAAAATTTCGAGTTTTCTGTTGTATCATCAGAATTGCTATTCTGTTGTCAATCCTTAAGCATTTTCACCTTGTAAATACATGGGGCACGTATGTCAGTTACTTAGCCAGGGTACTGCTGCCCCGTGGCCAGACATCTTGAATTCGATGCTGGCCTTTTCTCCTCCTCACAGAGAGGTTTTGACATTGTATCATAGCCTTCCCTGTCAGGTAACCTTGTATCACCCTCTAACATCACTGCCCTATGACCCTGAAAGGCTGGGAGTAATGTTGTCCTAGTCATGGTTTCAGAAATCCCAGTGCTTTATTATCACCTTTGCCATTTTCCAGTGTCTTCACTTTCAGTCTGAAAGTAACTGCCCCTGTAATCCAATGCCAGCTTCTAGGACCTCGAACTTCTTGTCTTTTAGAGTGTATAAATACAAAACATACTGAACATGTACTTTCTGTGTGAGAACATTATTTCAGATGACTGCCTGGCAAAGCAAATATTTCTGGATTGGAAAAAACAGACTAGCTTGCAAATGTTGCCAAAAGCACTGAAGCTTTCTTGAGGGCAGACACTTTGGATAGTCCAACTGGCAGAAATCACTGAGGTATATTTTTCAAAATATAAAGTACTGTCCCTTTGAAAATTAAGTTCTTTAGAAGAATGTAAAGTGTATTCACACAGCACTGGAATGCAGCCACCTGACACTGCTAAGGTACGAATAGTTTTACAAATCAAAATTGTACATGGTATTTTAATGCTACTAATAAAATGGAATGAAGGAAACTCTTGTATTTGAGTGAGAGTTTATTTTTAGGTAGCTCAGTAGCTGAAAATAGAATTTCCTATACATAGGAACCCCATTTTGCCTCTGGTGTGGGTGTTTATATCTGTCAGGCTTGGATATGACAACTGGTGACAGATGAATTATCTGCACTCATGGCAAGCCACACTCACATTACACTGGCAGCATAATGATGAGCTGCTGAAATGCTGAACTCAGAGTCTTAGACACAAACGCATTAAAAAAATATCTGTCTGCATTGTGGGCACCAATTCTGTAGGCATTCTCCAAATTACTTTTGGAATGTGGCATCCTTGCTAGCTGCTGGCTCTTTGGGCTTTTAGAAATGTTTTTAAATGAATTATATAAAAGTCTTCCCTTTCTCCCTTTTGTTCTATATTTTTTTTCATGTGTTTTCTTTCATCACACATTGCTGTGAGGAAAGTTGAAATAGTCTGGGGAAGAGGAAAGGCAATGTAGGCTTTTGAATTTGTGGACAGGAACAGTAAGGATCATGTTAAGTACTGTCTGCCTGGTTCTGTCAAGCTGACCTATAAATTATCATTACACAACTTCGTAACATGAGCTACGAAAATAAGTATTGAGAATAAGAGTGAGTTCATTCTTTTGTGATTTCAAAACCACAATAGTTTCCCCCTTTCCTCTTCTCCCCTCAATACCATAAATGAAATTATGTCATTTTGCCTAGGTACATCTCTCAGATTTTCCATAATTCACTTGTAGATTCCAGCATTCAAGCAGTTCAAGAATAACTTATCTCTCTTTATTTTAACAGGTTCTGGGTTTAGTTTTTTGTTTGTTTTTTTCCCCTAAGTTATTGGCAAATAGCCCATCAAAGTATATTGGTTTATAGATATTTTTTTCACTTATAACAAAAGGGATTTTTTTTGTACATGACTTTAAAAGAGACTACATTGAGAGCTTTTCAGACTGCAGTCTAATTGCACAGAAGATACAGTATATACTTATTAACGTCAGTGCTACTGTATTGGGTATGAACAGTTTTCCACAGTCTGGAAGGATTCACTACTCAGAAAGTGATTTTGTTTTTGTTACTCATCTTTTACCTGTCAGCAGCAAAAGACAATAATTAATGCAAAAGAAAATCCCTTATATATCACTGGTGATTAAAAATTTGAAAACAAGAAAAGATTAATGGTTTCATAAGTAGAAATCCAAGGATTCTTAAATGCTGAGATCCACACAATTGAGAAATAGTTTCTTCTAGAAATCAAAATAGGTCCTCAAAATTAATTGCTTCAGACACATTCAGACCACTGAAAATATATTGTATGCAAGTCAGTGTAGCCTTTGAAAATTAATAATGTGACAACAAACCCCACACTTCTGTGACATTCAGATATAGAGAAATCAAACCAGTGCAGTAGTAGAGGCCCTTAGGCTGGCATCCACATGGAGTGGTACAGCTCAGGCAGCACAGCTCATGGAGCAGCACAACTGGACAATATTTGATCTGTGTGGATGCAGCTGTTGTGACTCTGCTTTTCAAGCCCTTTCATATGGCAGTAGTTGAGAAATTGAAGTGCGTAGTTCAGGCAAGACATAGGAGGCTGAAACCCTTATTTGGGAATATTTAGAACTTCAGGAGACAAGCTAACAGGAGAGGAAGAAGTATCATTGCCCCCTCAAAGGGATTCTGAATCAGAAGGAATCTAGACTAATTAAAGTCACAGTTTAAAAGCAGGAGGTCTCCTAAAATGGTTAGGTTCACCTCAACAGAAAATAATAACAATAATATCTGTTAACTCTGATATTTAAGTGGCCTTTTCCATTAGTTCCTGCTGTGTATTCAATAATTTTTTTCAAGAACTGGTGACTACCTGGAAATATAAATGTCAATACCAAAGAGAGACCCTTCCCAGTGCATCTCCAGGTAACTCCTAGAATAGCTCAATTATACCAAGTCACAATCTAGTCTTGAAATGCATGATTCTGTTCTTGGAAACAGTTTTCTAAAACCTTATTCATCTTAGAAACTCACTCCAGTGGAAACTCAGTATTTCCCTATTACCACTGAGTGGCATCAAAACCGAGCAAGAGAGTTGTTTCCTCTGGCTTATTCTTTATGTCCCTATGATTCCAGCCTGCACAGTCTGGGCACCCAGGCTCGAATGGGACTGCCTGGATCAGATGTTTCAGGTAAGGCCCACTCCAATCAGTCATGGAGATGTAGCTGAGATCCAGGCTGGTATCACATGGTTGTCCTGTGTGGAGGGACAGCTGGCTTTTCACATGCTCACATCAGCCTTAGCCAGCAGAGGCACCATCTGAGTAATGAGGGCAGTTGAGGCTCAAATCCTGTGGCTGATGTGACATTGTCCTCAGCTGGTTGAGCTTCCGCATGAGACATGGAAGGATTGGTTCCCTGGGATTGAGCTGAGACTAAGTAACTCAGTGATGCTTCTTCAGCACTTTTTGTGTAAAGGACCATGAGAGATGGTGTCCTCTGGAGTGTGATTACAGCTTTTGCTCTGACTTCCTCTTACAAGCAGCCTATCAGTCTCAATTGACTATTTTGGGAGTGTGGCAATACACACACTCCAAAAATAACCTCTTTGCTGAAAGACTGAGACAGGTTCCTAACTGGCACTCTGAATCATTTTACTGTGGCCAAGCATCTTTTAGCTGTTCAAACAACTAAGGTGAATGTGTCTTAAGCCAGTCTCTTATAAAAACAGGAATCAAGCCAAAGAATCCTAGTTAACAGATTTTTTTCCCCCTGTAACCATTGGAAAACACATTGTACTTTTCTACCTCTAGGTATTTTCCATTATTTCAATTTCCTCTCGATACTCATATGAAAAGCTGCTTGCAATATTTGACTTTCACACATGCAGGGATGTTCTGATATAAATATGGAACAAAAGTGGGTTTGTAATTTTTGGATTTTTTAAATTTTATTTAACAGGGAACAAAACTGTAAACCTGCAAGCCTTACAGGATTTAAAAAATGTTTGTTTCTCAGACCTGAGTATGCAAGGTCTGTACTTGGGAACATGCTCAGTCATGTGAATATATTCCTTTTTAATGGTTTCAAACATAACAGCAGTCTAGATTCAATTTCTTGTGAAGCTGGTGTTATTTAAACAAGACCCATAGTTATATGTAGTGAACAAAACTTATGATAATTCACTGATGGTAACTGAAGAGGTGAAGTATTGAGGAACATAAAAGCAAAAATTTATCTAAGATATTAGGTCTGATATAAATATGAGGATGTAAGGTAATTTCTGTGAAGTCAACTGGTCATTTCTGAAATGGTCTTGAAACACATTCACCACTGGAACAGAGCAGTGTTCCCAGCTGAGGTGATAGATACTCTTCTCTCATGAGTTCCTCAACAGCGCACCCCATCTGGCTAAGATACTTGTCTTACTAATAAAGTAATACCACCTAAGAATTCTTATATATTTCTGAAGAATTAAATATGTAGAAACATCGAGACATCCATAATATGTTGTATCAAGCCATTCAGTTACTTTCTACAAAGAAAAAAAACTTGTTCAAAAACTCAGAGTTAAAAGGGAAGGTGTTATTGAAGACCACGTTTACTAGCTGGCTCTTACAAGTTGTCTTGGACCAGATTGCACTAGAAAGTGTGAGTTTGTCACTAGTTCACTGGTATTTGCCCTGATTTCTTTCCATGTGTGAAACTAGCTGCTTCTTTCCACCTTCACTATTGAGGACTTTTTGATTATATATTCTTGCATGCTGATACAGAAAGGTTATATTTCCTTTTCATACAAAAGTTTAATTGTGGTGGCAACATGTTCCCAAGTAAAACATTGAAAGAGGAGAGACTTCTCATTTCCATACCTTCCTGTGATTATTCTGGTATTTGCAGAAAGTCAGCCAAAATCAAGCCCTCTAAAACCATCTAAATGCAGGCCCTGAACAGTGCTAAACTGGCATATGATCATTAATATATTGAGTAAGTATGTTAGAATGAGCCCTCCTGCATTTTATATTAGTACTGGTGTTGTTTTTCTTGTAGTCTAATAATTTAATTATGAAATGAAGAAATATTACTACTGAACTAGAGAATTCATGCATTCCAATAAGGCACATGACAGCTCTTTAATTTATTTATTTTCATAAGTTGAATGTGAAACACATATTGAGTTTGGAAAACTGCTATTCTTTTGAAGTGTTAAGACACTCTGAGGAGTGTTGGTACATACTATCTGTCTGTACACACTGCGTTCCAGGAGGCTGGAGCAGTATATAAGAATAGCTCTTGAAATAACAGCTAACAGGCTGTAAAATGCACAGGACCTATAGCAAGGGAGTGAGAGTTCGCAAGACGTTTGACTTCTGTCCCTGAAGTTTAAAAAAAAATGTTCTTGGAAAAGGTATATAAGCTTGAATAAGCTGGGTAATTGATTGAGACTCATTTAAGTTTAATAACATCCTGTTCTTCCTGGGAGCACACTTCCTGTAAAAAAGGGCACCTCTCTTTGTGTTTATGCACCAATTTGGTACAACCTTCCTTTGATGTGAACAGATATTACAGGCAATGCACACTTTTGGTTATGTTTGCATGTTCTTCTGTTTGGAACAGTCAACCCCATTAAATTTTGTTTTTCTTTCAGCCACTGCAGTATGCAGAACCATATCTAAATCAAGATCCTGTATACAGCTTTCCTTTGAAGTTTGCTCTCATAGCTTCTACTACCATGGGTATTTTTGACTCAAATTGCAAATGCATATCCAACCTTTCTTTGTGTATCAATCATCTTTTCCGTTATAACTCTTATCTCTTTTATGGATGAGACAAAGTAACATGCTCAAAAATCATCTTACATCACTTTCTAATCATTGGATTTATCAGCTAAAATGTAAGAGATGCCTGGGGAAAAGAATAAGTCTTTTCTGAATTAATTAAGGATGTACTCTCTGTAATTAATACAAATTATT
Source organism: Sakesphorus luctuosus (assembly GCA_013396695.1). Classification (NCBI taxonomy): domain Eukaryota; kingdom Metazoa; phylum Chordata; class Aves; order Passeriformes; family Thamnophilidae; genus Sakesphorus; species Sakesphorus luctuosus. The sequence continues at coordinate 245,541 of VWZD01008883.1, read as the reverse complement.
ACTTTAAAAACTTTGAGAAAAGGAAACAAGGAAAATTTTTTGGCCATGAATATCAGAGTTCTGCCAATGCACTTAAGGAGGTCAAATGACCTGACAACATGCCTGAACCCTCATATGGTAAAATAATAAAAAGGTGCAAGAGTTCCTGAATAACCTTCCAATTTAACTGTGCTATTTCTTAAAGAAAAATATGATGTGAGGTGGGAGGTAAAAATGTAAAAAGACAACAGTGAAATTATTTTGTGTCTTCTAAAATGAAGAGCTGTAATGTGTTACTGCATATTGTCTTCAGTTTTATTCTTTCTTGTCATAGAAAATTTTCTGACTAATTGAAGGTTCATTAAAAATATTTTCCATCTTCTGCTTTTTCCTTGCTATAGTTTCTTATGGACAGGGCATTCTGTGAGGCAATACAATTTTATGCAAGCCATTGATTAAAAAAACAAAGGCATCGCATTTGGGTTTGAAAATATCCTGCATAAAGATATCATAAGGTTTTTTCAGACCTTCACAACATGCCTGATCTGGTGAAGTCATGCAAATCTTTCCACTGACTTCAATGGGCAGCTGATCAGGGCTCATTTATGTGCTACCTCTAGCTGTGTTTTCTCCATTCTTTAATTCTACAGTGTTCTCATGCCGAGATTTATTGAATTTGATAGAGACAATTCTTGCTTTTTTTGAAATTTTGTGTTTATAAACATCTTTTAATCCGGTGAATCTTACAAATTGTTTAACAATCTTATAGAAGGAACCAACAGAAAGAACTGTGCTTGTAGTGAGAGAATATAGTTTCACAGGGTAACTTTGCAGGAATAGTTTTCGTTTAAGACCACCAAACCCCAGAAAATTCTAATGCAAAAGTTGCCTCAGGACTTCAAGGTTCCAGTTTCAACTTCTTTGTGCAGAAGACTGCTGCTGCTTACACACCTTCAGGGCACACTGCCTCCACCACCTTGCAATTAATATTAACCCTACCAAACTTTTAAAAAAAGGGGTTTTCATACAGATTTTAAGTTCATATAAAAGCATTTATCTGTGTGAGTGTTCTGACCTTTTGATGGTCAATATGGCTTATAGATGGCCAAAGCTACTCATCCTAATTATCTATTCTGGAGTAATTATGGATTTAAGGAAGGAAAAGCCTGGTGGCTGCCAGTTTCTGAAGGGGAGCTTGTTCCTTTGGAGAATAACTCTGGAAGTGAGGGAAATGAACAAGCATGATCTAGAGCAAGATACAGGATAGCTGCAGCATCTGGGGTGGGTTATCCTAACTCCTCCCTCAAACTTACAAAAAATCTTGATAATTCGCTGATCAGAAGAGCCTCAGGAGTGACAGAAGGAGGAACTGAGACAGGCTTGCTTCTTCTCTCACAACAGGGATAGGAGAGTTGCGAACAAAGGTCAATATGGGTCTTTCAGTCTTCCTGTAAAAAACAACAACCTTTTTCACAGTCAATTGTTGCTGTGCATCACATTTTGATTGTCTCTAAAAAAAGAACAAATTACCTCCCCTCAACAGTTCCCCATCAGAGTACAGTAATGAAGTGCCCAGCTGCAGATGCAGCAAAATTCATTCCAGTGCTGCTCAGTTATTGTCTGTCTCATCTTTAGCAGATGGCTGGACAGTGATGTCTGCAGTAATAAAAATATTAAAAACAAAAACTGCCAGCTGAATTGGAAAACTGACTAACTTCTATTTTTATAATGTGGTACATGATGCTGTTATTTCTGAAGCCAGCAATGGCCGTATTCAGCAACAGCCATGTAAGAACATTTATTGAAGAGAAGAAGCAGTACTGAATTTCTCCATCCTTTGACTTCTGGAAAGAGAGGGCATCTCACTGAACACATAAAGCAGGCCAAAGACAGCCCCATAATGCTTCCATATGTTACTCAGAAGAAGTGTTAGTGTGACATACTGGTAGCAGTGAGACTAATCACCCTCTGGTGAGGCAGAGTATCTTTGAGGCTTGCTTTGGCACTGCTTGCACAAAGCCACATACATTGCAAGGCCAAGAATTGCATTGCTTCTCCATATTCATGAGTGGAGCAATGAGTACTGTGGACATGCCTTTGAAAGAGTATGGCCTCTATTTGCATTCCAGATTCTCCTCTTGCTCCATGGTGTATACTGTTTTTTTTTAGCTGTGGGAACATAGTATTAAATGTAAGTTTTCCTACTACAGGTTATATGTTCTGGATTATATAAAAATAGAAGTTAACTAGGCATTTACTGAGACCTGACAGAAAGTGATGAGTAAAAAACACTGTAAGAATATTCACTGGATAATGGTCTTAATTCTCTATATACTGGGTAGATTGCTAAATGACAGAAGATCATATGGCACTCATGAGCAATATTTTACTCCTGGAGTGTGAGATTCTGTCACTCTATCATTGAGATGCATTGTTGTACTGGAAACTTCTGTAAATTTTTAACTTACTCAAAACATAGATTAAGTCTTTTGAAAAGGACAGTGAATTTCAGAGTTGTGGGTTAATAGTTCACTGTTTGAAATACAGCAAGGAATTCTGATTTTCATGAATTACTAAGTATCCTTCTTGAACTCACATTCCACAATGAAATATTGATTATGTCTCTTCTGGTTTAAAGGTAAACCAGCAGGAGAAATTAACACAACACAAAAGAGATTATAAGTCCGAGTTACAATTAATTAAAAATATTACAACAAATGTAATGCTACAAAGATAAATTGGTTTTAACCCACAAAACTCAGAAGTATAACCCACCACTCTGAGGCACAAACAGAATGGTGTTCATTCGTCCCTGTGCTGAGCCCCACATGGGTCCCCCAAGTCCAAAGTAAAAGGAAGGGAAAAAAACGGTTGGTGCAGATGACAGTTGCAGTCTGATCGAGAGCAGTGGTTGCAGTCTGGTTGAGGTTCTGGTCCTCCTCTGGATCCGACAAGTGGTACCAGAGGTCTCCAACCTCCAAGATTATATATCCTCAGGTTCAGGTGGGAACACACAGGAACTCCCCCAGGGCAGGGAGTTTCATAGTGGGTGACCTAACTCTGTGAGTCATGGGGTATTTTTGGAATTGTTTCTGGCCCATTAGCAGACACGCCCCCTCAGGCTGGGTGTGGAGGTGCTAACGATTCCCCAGAGGGGAGTTATCACAGCTGTTATCTCACAGGCTTTTTTAACACCCAGCTTACAGCCTGACGGGTCAGGTTGCCCTGGGCAGCTGCTGAAAATGATCCATTGTTAACAGTTTGCGAGAAATGACATAGAGGGTGTAGAATACATAGCTTTGGTCACACCCACACAGTGATAAACTGGTCCCACCTGCTGAACTAGGAGAATCTCAGATAATCCTTTTATCAGTATTCTGACATTTAGAGCACCCAGACAGTTTAGCGGTTCTGTTACATATATTCTAGCAGTAATATTCTCTGTTATATCTCTGTCCTGAGAATATATTGAGATCTGTGTGTTTGCTTTTTCTATTAAAGAAATTCACTAGGCTACAAAAACACAAGTTTTGTTTTCTTTATATAAAGTGCTTGAATAATCCTACATCTGGTATCTCAGATGTTATGTTTAATCTTAATTGACATGCTATTAAAGAGAAAAGCCCATGGACTTGTTTCATCTCTAATTTCCAAGTTCCCTTCAACAAGGGAGCATGAAGAAGTGTGAAATGTTGTCCTGTTGTACTGTCTTAGGCTCTTAAAATTTGTAGTACACTAATTAATGTTAGGTTACTTCACCTTCTCTTGCTAGGAAATTAATTAGTGTATTGTTTGGATGACAAAAGACACACAAAGCAATTTATACACATCTTATAACTTATATTTGAAAAAAAAAAAAGTCAAAACCAAAATCAAAACCCAAAAAAGCCAAAACCAATTTTTCCTGAGTGTTTGGGATAAAACAGAACTTTTTCTTCTGGGACTGTGCACTCATACCTTTTTTTTGGTTTATGTTCATACCTCTATACTAAGTAAGACTTTTGTCCTCCTTCTGCCATCTATTGTAACCTGACAACTTGTTGTGGCTTAGGAATGATATTCTCCAATTTAGTGTTCCCACTGAAACCATGCACTGCTTGCTCACTTCCCCCTCCCCCTCTTCTGTGACAGGCTGGAGAGAAGAATTGGAGGCACAAAAGCTAAAGATCATAGGTTGAGATAAGAATAATTTACTGGAAACAGCAATGAGATAAGAAAAGGAACAGTAACAACAACAATATTAATGACAAAAAGGTACAAGAGAGAGGTGAGTGACTGACATGAAAATGCTCACTACAGAGCCTGATCCAACCCCACCATGCTACCCTGACCTAGAGGAGAGCCCTTCCCTGATCCTGGAAAATGATTTGAGGTGCTGTAGAATAACCTCCATGCCTTTCCTGACCACTGCAAAAATTAGCCCTGTCCTGGCTGGAAAAGGACACAATTACAGTGACAAGTTTACTTTTCAGTAAAAGATAAGGATGGACCAAAGCTTTGAAAACTACAGCATTGCAGTCATTCTTTATCTTATTCATCCATTTTAAAAACAAGGGCAGAATGCTGCTGGCCAGCTTTGTAAGAGTGTGAGAAATAACATATGTGTGCAAAAGTGTTTCAGAACTACCAATGCAAAGACTGACAGAAGGAAAATTACTTTTAATCTTGGTTTTCCCAGGTGATATTTGGTATTTGATAATCTCTAAGAAAATTAAATCTCTCTCCATGTGTTTTTTTTTCCATTAAGGATTATGTTTGTATGTGAAATTCTTTTAGATATTTAAAATGTACTTGGACTTGTCCTTTATCTACAGAATAATGAACTTTTAAAATAAAATGCCCTCTGCCTCTTGCATTTCATCACTAAAGGATTTGCTGAGCTAGACATGGAATTTACACATTTAACAGCCATTTATTCAATTAATTTCTTCAGTCTCCTCTTTGTCTCATTGAAGCTTCACACAGTGTGCCTGCAGTTCCACACCTTAGCAATGTCTTCAGGGAAGACACATCTGCTGGTGCTTGCTTCGAACCTGCCATCCATTAAGTTCCATTCACGGTTTATACTCCTATAGTTAGGGAGGCGATGATCAAACACTCGCTGTCCAACCTTTGTTGTTGTTGCTGTTGTTGCTCATGATTTTATAAAGCTTTGTCATATTTCTGCCCAGAGCAAGAGCCCTAGCTACTCAACTGCGCCATGTACGGCAGCTGGTGCACATGCTGTCATTGCTGTTGCCCCCCTCCAGACCTCTCCCAACTGCACTGTAACCGTTCTTGAGGAAAGGGACTCACCTGCACACAGGATTCAAGATGCAGCATGGGGTTACACTGTGGCAAAACTCTGTCCTTTTCCTAATTAATTGTTCCTTTCCTGAATATTTCCTATTTGCTACTTCAACTACTACTAAGCAGTGAGTTGATAATTTCCTAGTTCTTACAAGACTTGTAACTTTCAGACTTTTCCTGTTGGTCATCTCAGAAAATTTTGATTTTATGTGCTTAGACATTTTTCCTCTTAGTTGCGAAGAGCCACTTACTCCTGGCAGTTTTTAAATCTGTCACATGCTAATTTCATCTGATATCCTCTATTTCTTACATTGGAGAAATATGAAGAATGAGTAGATCTCAAAAAAATATGTTCAATATTTTAAATTATCCTTTTATTCTGTTTATCCAATTGTGGAATAGCTAATCTATTCCACAATGATGTGATGGTCAATGTGTGAGTAATTTTTTAGAAATCTTTTAGGACACTTTTAAAAAGTCAGTTTAATAACATTTTTATGCATAACATTTTCCCAAAAGTAGCAGGAAATAATATTGGAAAGAGTCATCTCCATGCTTCTTAATAGAATCTCTCAAACAGATATGGGACACAGCATGTGCTGATATGTTATCCTAAATTAACATCTTTGAGGCAAGAGACTTTGCTAATAAGCCTTAAATGATTGAATGGGACACTACTGAGAAAGAGAATTCTCCAAACACAATTTAGCCTGGCACATATCCACTCTAAACATCTGGTTGGACAAACATTCAAATTTCTAGCTTGCAAAATCGGTAGAAATCTTTTATTCCTTGTTTTGCCTTCATTTTAGTTTTGTAAAGCTGAAGTATTAGAAAGTAATCAGGTGAGCTTCTGTTTTACATGCTTCTAATACAACCTAAAAACTGGTTATATTTTGTAAAATGAATCTTAATCTTCGATGCTATGTTTTAATTTCTAAATTTCTATATATTATTCTGCCATTAATTACAACATATTGCATTCATTAGCTACAGTCATTTCCCACAAAAGAAAATAACTAAACTGACAATCTCTAGTGCATTGTGGGATGGAGTTTGCAATCCATGTTTGCAAAAACTGTGACATTTAATGCACAATCTCTTTCCTCTCGACACTGAGTAGCAAAGGAGAGATTCTGGACTGGCGCATGCTTCCTATACTACCTCTGAGGGGAGCCGTTATCCAACAGTTCTGATTAATACCAAGAAAACCATATATCCCTGCAAGCCTTGCAGGATTGTATAGGCCTGATTCTATTCCTGTTTAAGTAATGTGGATCAAAAGTAGTCTACAGTCACTTAGTCTTCATGGCACATTTCAACAGAACAGAAAAATAATACAACTAAAATCTTTGCAGTACGTCTGTTGTTTTCCATATGACATAAGGATGAGAAAGAGTCAAATGATACTGCAGAGAAAAAATAACTTGCAGTTCTTTTTCATTTCAATATCTGGTTGTGTATGATTTGGTAAAGTTTATTCAGGAGAGAAGACATTCTTAGCCACTCCTCAGTTTGATCATATATAACTGAACAAATGTAGAGCATTTCTGTTGATTTTAACATCTGTTTTCATAGTATCTTATGCATTTATCTGAAGTTGAAGCCCAATTTAGAAGTTTGAAATTTCATTTTCAGTTGAAACCATGAGTGACCTGCATAAGTTTTTAGACCAAAACTTTATTTGGAAAGGTGGAGGGAGGTATAGAAGAATGTAGAAGGAAGAGAGATAAAATAATTCAACTCACATATGGGGAAATGTCATATAATCATTATGACTCGTGTTCAGAAAGAAAATATTCTGTGACTTCAGGCATTTTGCTTTACTTCTTAGCCTTCTGGAACTTGGTTTGCAAATGTTCTTAAGTGCTCAGTTGTCATGATATACTCTTAGAAATATATATTTTTATTATTATTATTGAGGAGGCCACAGCACTAGGATGAGAAAATATCATTCCTAATTACAGTCCTCTAAGAAGTACTATCTGAAAAACTCTTCAAGGAATAGGCAAAGGATGTAGTTCTAGGCTGCGTTACATGTGAGAGATTAGTAAAAGCTTTTCTGTTGCTTTGAACATGTGCTGTTCCATGGGATATTTACTTTAAATGCAGACTAAATATGTTTCATTGGTTACAGTGAAGTCTAGAGTGATAGACACAAAAAATTCCTTAAAACTGCAAAACTTCCTGTATTTGAACTGCATTAATGTATTTTGTTATATTTTCTGCTTAACCACTGCATTTGTTAATATTTTTATTTTAGACCTCCTAGAAGGCAAAACCCTGAAAAGTTAACTTTGAACAAACTTTAGGATACATGCTTTTCAAATGAAGAAATCATAGTAAGTTATCTCATCTTCACTGTGTAGATCCTGTGTAACCAATGCCATAAAGCACTTACAGAGATCCTACAGCAAAAGGGCAAAATATGAAGAGAGTAGTTGAGGTAGTTGGCAAGTCTTTTTTTTTTTCCTCAGTGATGTTTTTTTCTTCTTAATAAAGGGTTGGCAAGAGAGTAGAGGTAATGATGTCATTTGATGTCTCCCATCTCTTTATTTCAGATGTGCAGACCAGACCTCGAAGAGACTAGGGGCTCTTGCTCTTTCCTTGTCTTCAGAGACTCTTAAAAAGGTTGCAAATTGTGGTGTTTTGGGAGGAACAGAGGCACTTATGTTTTGGAATTTGGATTGAGACCACTACTAGATCATTTCACACAAACTTCCAAAAAAATAGAAACCCCAAAACCCAATCATATGATAACTTCTGGCTGAACTCCTGCCCAGCTTGGACTAAAGTCAAATATTGCTTTAGTTAAACTAAATCTCTCTTGGTCCTGGCTTTCAAATAAAACAGTTGTTATTTTTGTTTTGTCTTTTCCCTATTAAATGAACAAATTTGCTTGGGATGTCCTTAAATGTCCACAAACTGATTCACTCCAAAGTAATAGTAGATGACTTAGACAAATGATCTGAGTTACTGATTTCATGGCTGGAGAGAGTGAGTAAGAAGTGGACTCTGTCCCTTGGCTGTCTTACACTGCTTTACCATATCTCCATTAACATCTCAGTGAATGTGTTGATTACTGCTCTGGATTGTCTGTTTATAAACTGTATGAAACTCTCACTGGAAAAACAAATTAGTTGTTTGGCTTATCTGTTTTTATCTCCACTCTGTAAGACATTTTTCCTAATCAGCTCATTTGAAGTGAAATGAGGGGACAAGTTTCACTTGCATTCCACTGAAGTACCTCCTGCCTACAACTATACAACTCTTTTACTGACAGCTCACACAAAATTTGGGCAAGATTTGCATGGCCCAGTACCAAACCAACATATTACAGTAGCTTTTTGTGTGCTTGAAAGGCATGGCGATGACCTAAGACCAGCATTTCATCCAAACCTAAAGGTCTGTTCCAATATATTCCAGTCAATCCTTACCTTGGGATTTAGGACTAAAGGCAGGGTTTCAAAATTTGCTTTTATTTATGAACATCATGTGGGAGACTTGCACAGTTTAGAGAAGAATAACTTTCAAGTCTATAGGGATAAATGTGCCATGTAGTTCTGGAAGAATCCTGATGGTTTTCTTGGGTGGTTGTTTCTATATTCACAAATTTCTTCACAGTCACCCTGCCATGAGATAATATCATGGGAGAGACTAAGTGTCAAAAGACCTGAAAATTTAACCTATAGTAAAATAGATTTAGCTCAGCATTAAACTGAAGCCAAAACACATCAGCTTTTAACAAATTTGGAGAGGAAGACACTGCACTTCAGATTGCAAAGAGTTTTTTTGGAGGAATAATGAAGATTTTACTTTAATTTCAAATCACATGCCTGTAAATTGCGTAAGGTTTTATTACTTCCCTTCTGGTTTGTTTTCTTCATGGCATGGAAATGTTGAGATAGCTAACAGAAAGGTTTGGACTCCAATTCAGAGTGGGACAGGTGGTATGGATTTATTTGGTTTCTATTGAAGAGTGCTTCCAGCAGTTGCTGAAATGGAAAGCAAACACAAGAAGCTTGAGATGGAGGAATAGCTTAAGCCCAGATTTTTAAGCATAAAATTTTTGTTTCTTTTCCTTACTAACTCAAAGATGAATCTTGCCAACTTTTCAAAAGTGTTATATGTATACACGCAACATATGTATCTCCTGACTCAGGTCATAAATTGCAAATACTCGAGCGATAAAGCAAAAGGAGGCAGCAACTATTACAGTGTTGCCTAAGAAAGCACTATCCCATTTTCAAGAGAGCAAAACGATAGGGTCAAAACCTACAACCAGCTGAAAGACATGTCTTGAGCAAGCCAAACTGTTTTCTAGCAAATTGAGCTTCACCTATGGGCACATATATTACCTTAGTGTAGGTAGACAGAGATGTCTCTATTAAACTAGCCTGTTACAGCTCCCTAGGTGTTGTTTCCTTTTCCCTCTCATTCATTCTGTTCCTTTATCTCCTTTCTCTTCTACTCTGTCATTAAAAATAAAGGGTAGGAAATGGAAATAATAAAAAGAAGGGGAAAAATAAAAGGGGAGAACAAAGGAAAAAAAGTAAGAAGAAAATGCAATACATGTCAAATAAAAACCTGAAAAGTATGCAGTTTCAATGCCTTCAAGTTTTTTTAGTTTCTCAGTGAGATGTTAAAAATGTAAAGTAAACATTGTTTTTTGAATTTTTCTTGAAACATACTTGCCATTTTTCACCCAGCCCTTCTGCCAACTTTCTGACTGAGTAGTACAAACAGCTTTTCAGTTACTCCTACAATGGTGCATTCAGAAAAAGATGCATGTGCTAATGGCACCTGCACATCCACTCATTTATGGCAGTCAAGGAGCAAGTGAACATGCCAATCAGATAATATATGCAGGTTGGATAAGTATATATCTAACTGCCTGCCTGTGTGTGGTACTGTAGCTAAGTCAAGGCAGTGGGAGACATGGAGGCTGATATGTTCTCTGGGTTACATCCATTTTCTCCATAGCAGTAAATTTTTCAATAATAATGTCTAATTTACATTTCAAGTATAGTATAAGTTGTTAAACTTCTGAGTTTCAGATTCAAAAAAGAGAAAAATTAATCTGAAACAGTAGGCTTCTCAGCATCAAATCTATTTAATTCCTTTTCTTGTACTATAAATATACGCAAATCTTTTAATAGACATTTACGTATAGTTATCTGCTTGCCTTAAAGGAAATTGTGTGAGTGTGTGTGTGTATCTATGTATACACATTCTGTATATATATGTATGTATAGTAAGTATATTTCTTCAATGGAAGCAGATGACTACAAAAAGAATGTTAATCTCTGATACTGAAAATATTGAGGCCTAGGAGGTATTGACTAGACATGTTATTAGAGCTGGGAAATAACTCTTGCCACTAGCATTTCTAATGAAGACTGGCTGCAAATAGCTTTATTTTTGGTTCCAAAAGAGCACTCAAATTGTTTTTAATCCAGCTGAACTTTTGAGGGATTAGCTATTATATTCTTACTACTCCTTTCACTGACAAATAACTTTCAGGAGTAATTCCATCATTAAAGCAGTTCACCAGGCAGGATATTCTGTTTCATAAATTGAAAAAAAACCCAAACAAACAAACAACCAAAAAAAAAAACCTAAACCAAAATCTCTAAAGAAATCACAAAATGAAAAAAATCAAAGCCAACCTTCTACCTCTCTATAAATTCAGCTTAAAATGCTCTTACTTTATTTAGTGTGCTGTTTCAGCTAATAATAGTAATTTTCAGAGTGTTGGATATCCAGGATATTCTGGATAGAATATTTTACCACTTTTTTCATATTCAGCTGAAAAAATAACTGGGAGAAGTAAAAACATATTTGTGGCATTTCTGATTGATTCATTATTATCTTGAGGAACTTAATTATTTTAATTTTGTTTGGAGAAAATGCAAGTCAGATTAACAAATGAGTGTATGATACATATGGAAAAAACCTCAGAAAGTCTGGGCACTTCAATTCAGACTTTAAGGAAACTTAGCTTGCTCTTTGACTAAAGTGTTTTCTGGATTCTCCTTTACTGTAGACTTTATAGTAGATTATATACCTGTATTAAGCAAAGAAATCATGGCATTGCAGTAGAATGCATATGAAGTGTAAGCATATCAACTGATGGCACATTCATTTTTTACCATGCAACTGACTTCCCATGTTCTCAATTTTTGTCACTGAAACAGGAAATAGAGAAATATATACCCAGAGGTACAGTTCTCTTTCATTCCATCTGTGCCCATTTGCAGGCAGGAGGTCTGACCAAATGGTTATTATAGTCCGTCTTGGATTAAGATCCAGGAATTTTAATTGCTAGACCTAAAATATTATTTATAGTCTTGCAGTGGGTTTCTGATTCATTCAGTATTAAAAAAGACCCAAAACAAATAACCCCAAAACAAAACAAAACCAAAGAAAAACAAACACACACCCCCTAGCCTTAGTATTTCTATATGTAGGGGAATGTTGTCGTCTGATGGAAAATGGAATACTTTGCTGAAGTCAAATGAAGTTACAAGGACATACTTGAGATGATGCACTTCTACAAGACTGAACATCAAAATCAACATTTCTGTTATGCATTACTGCAATCTCCTGGTAGGCTGTTTCTGATAATTTTCCCAGTAAGATCAATAGAGAATGAAGAAACACCCTGTTTTAAATGACCTTCAAGATTCATGAACCATCTCTGCAGTTTTCCAGGGTTGTCTATGCTGCATTCTGCCTGGTGTGACTTTGGATAACATCTGCTCTACATTTCTCTTTTGTTCTTCCCACTCCACAAAAGATTTCTAGTAACAGACTTGCCTGACTTGATTGTGTCATTCATGCCTTGCAACACTCCATGCTATCTCCCTGGATGCACCTAGGGACTTGGTGCAGAAATCCTGTAGATCAGCAATGTGGTGTGGCACAGTTCAGCCTGCTGGAAATCTTGGAGGAGAGAGCCCTGTAGTGATCATGCGTGTGTGAGAATGTGGGAGCCGAGATCCTTCCTGAGGTACTGTTCTGGGAGGCAATTTCTTGCAAGAATCAGACAAAAAATTCTGTGAGGTGAGGTAAAGTGAGTACTTTGCTTCCCTCATTTGTGTGCAGAGAGCAAAATCCTTAGTACCAGCCCCCGCAGACCAACCACCCATGGCTGTCCAGAAACCTCCCATGACATCAGATCAAGGAAATGCTCAACAGTCCTGGGATACTTGGGGACAGAAACCAAACCATGTTATTCCACAACAGCTGAGTTAGTTATGTCTGAACTGTTTTCCTTAGTTTTGTTAGCTATTTTCTGCCCTGGAAGACAGATGTCTGTTTTGGTTTGGGAAGTAATTCGCCATGGGGCTCGGCTCCTCTACCATATTGCAGCACTGAGATTGGTACCTCAAGGGAGAGAGAGCAGCCATGGAGCCATCCAGTGCTGGGAATTTTTGTACTGAGTACTGTGCTGTCACAGCAATAACTGGTAGTGGCTGGCCCAGGCCCGCCTCTGTATCTCACTGGGCTGTGCACAGGCTGGCACATGGTGGCTGTATAGTATAACTACTGACAAAATAGCATTGGGTGAATGTGTGTACCAGGTGCCAGCCAGCAAGGCATAGGGAGGTTGGTGCCTGCTGTCCTGGGATTCATATGTGACTGTCTGCTAGGCAGATGTAGGTCATCTGACAACCTAGAACTTGGTATTTCATTGGCACTGATGGCGAAGAGTCTTCACGCATGGGTGAGAATTCAGAAAAAAAGGGAGTGAGGAGGTATGTATTGATTTTTTAACACAAAGAACAGGGCTGCTCCTGCTGTGGGGCTTTCCACTCTCTTTAGAGGTTATGGGAGGCTTCGGTTTCTTCAGGGCTCTACCTAGATGCAGGGCTAATGTGGGAGTTCATGCCATGGCAGGAAAGAAACATATTGTGTCCACTGAGGATGGGGTGTGCATGCACCATGGCATTTTTTAACATTTTTCAGAATGTGTAAAATCATTGTACACAGTGGTGCAGGGTCTGTCTCCTGTCTTACTGGATATATACTGGCAGACCAGGAAAATTCCTGGGGATCATCCACACTAGTGAGCATACAGAAAAAGAGGTTTCCTCCCTGGGATTTCAGCTCGGGCACGGTACTGTGCGCAGAAAGAACCGGACACTGTGTGCATTGTCAGAGAATTTGGCCTCAGGGGAGCTAACAGGGGTGCTGTGACAGGATACTGCAGACACAATGACTTATATTTCCAATCAGGATTAATAATTGTTCAGGCCATCAAACATAAATAGCTGGTGTTTAGACAAATGAATTTTATATCAAGCTTTTGGTCGTATGTATTCACGCGCTGACACATCAATTGAAAGCAGGATGAGAGCCATCAAAGCAGCAATAGGTTATGGGCAATCTGACCTAATGGGTCCTGGGAAAAGTGTAGGTTTCAGTGCTGAGTACACAAATCAGCCATGCTAAGCCTGCATGGGAAAAAAACAGCCAGAATATATTGCTCATCAGTATGGCATGAGACGAGTCAGTCTGAAGTTTTTGCACGTGCACAGTGGGCACATGCATACTCCTCTGTGTTTTGGGGTTGATTTGTTTACTGATGTTCTTACTGGCTATATCAGCAACACCATGCCTCAAGGTGTCTGTTGCTGTCACCAAAACAATGATAACCAGGTACAGAATTCTGTTTCTACAGAGATGGATGCCATAGGGACAGAAATCACAGACTTACAAATCAGTGAATAAAGCAGAGGAGAGTTCACTGGTTCTGACAGCTCTCCTCCCTGGCAAGCTGACCACTTGGTCCAGAGGTCTGATGCTTATTTTCCTTTCCCTGCTTTTGAGTCACACAGACTCTTTCCCACTGTGATTAGGTAGGAAGTGTAGTGTGTGGCCTGACATGACACGTATATAGGTGGCACCTCTTCCTGTTGTTTAAACTCATATTGGCTCTAGAAGAACATTTAGCAAAAGCCATCAAATATGTGCCTTAGTGAAGAGAATTGGATGTGAAGTGCAGCTATGAGATAAGTTAAAATGTGTATAGTAAATGAGAGAAGTGTCTGTTACAGCAGCATAACTCTGAGGAACAAAACTATTAGATACGCTTGTGAAATGATTGGAATTGCAGTACAGAAAAACTGAATGTGAAAATTTGGCCCAGACATGTATATCTCATCCCTGACTTTTAGAGTTCCATGGGACTGAACTTTGAAAAAAATCAGTTCTTCTGTTAGTGAACAAAAATTAGAATTTTTGTTAGTCACAGTTCTAAACAAATTACAGAGGATGCTGATGAGATTTTTCAAACTCCTGACTTTCTGAGTAAAAAAACTGATGAGCACCATGAAAAGTGGATTGTCCCCTCTAATGGCTATCCTATTCTGTAAAAAGCCTGCAAGTGTTCAGACAGGCTGCCAAAATTGCAAAGGCTAAACAATTTACAAATGTGGGCACACCACTTGTGTCTCTGCAGTCCAGGCCAGGCACTGGCATCCTGTATGGAGGGAAAACAAGAGAAAACCACTGCTGACTCATAGAGACAGGTGGAGGAACAAAGCAGTGGGTTTGGCTTAATCATGGAATTGACTGTAGAGGAAAATATTCATGGCCAAAGGATACATTCCATTTGTGATCAACTCCACTGTTCTTGGCTAAAAAATAAATATTTCTCCTTGATGTTTCATTGACTTACCAGCATATGAGTGAAGCTTTCTTCAGGTGTTGATCCAGTTAAGAGAACCATCTCTCTAAACCTGATCCAAATACTGTTGCAGTCAATCAGGTAGAAAAATAGTTACCAAAGAGCCATCATACCAAAACACAGAGCATTTGTTATGGACCTGAGTTACGACTCAGAATTATGGCTAAGTAAAGGCTCCCTCTATTTGCCTTTGCCACCCTGACACGTGATCCCATCAGGTCTCGGAAGCCTCAGCAGGGTCAGCCCCGGTCAGTACTGGGATGGGAGACCTCCTGGGAATACCGGGGGCTGTAGGTTCTAGTCCTGAGGACTTCACTGTCACTGTCCAAGCTCACTCAGCCATGGCAGATGAACCTCAGGAGTTAAAGGGTGGGGCCAGTTCTGCGCATGCTGTGCCTCACCTAAAAAATCCACTGCGCAGGCTCGAAGGGTACATCCGTGTTGGGAGAGCCCTTTCCAAATCTTCGTTCAAAAAGACTAGCCATGATGATGATGATAACTATTAATTTTTGTAAGAAACAGTCAAAATAGCCCTGTTTCAACTTCTTGAATTAGAAAGCTCTTGTTTCCTTCAAGCTGGAATTTTGCACAAAATTAAAATATTTGAAACCTTAGCAAATTTAGACATAAAATTATTAAAGGAAGATCAGCACTGTAATAAGATATTCCAAAATATTGAATTCAAATGCTTCATCTGCACTCAGCTCACACATTTTACAGATTTTCAATTTGTGGAAGCTATTGAGATTTTTTATTTTCATCCTTACCCAAGAGGAAAAAATGCTAGCAGCTCAGAACTATCTGCAGTAGCAGAAGGAATTTTCCTATCCTGCTTCAGTCCCATTTGGTTGCTCTCCATTGTGAAGTTATTTGCTCTGGGTGACTTATTCCTGTAATTTATAAAGGCCTTCTAGTGGAAGAGATGGGATGAGGCAATGGAAGTTGGTAAATACTTCCTGACTATGAAGACCAAAGCAGCTCATAACTTGTGCTCCCCTCCTTCCTTTCTGCTCTTTTCATTCCCCAATCTGGCATTACTCCTTGTATTTTTATTGAGCAGGGACATGCTAAGCACCTCCTAACACACAGATCTCAACCACACTCAGAGACCTTAATGAAGGTTAAACTTCTCCGCAGACTAGGTTTCAAAACATCGGAATATTTTTGAATGCAATTAAAAATCTTAACAGATTTCCCAAAGCCAATCCAGAATGAAGAACATTGTTCTTTGGCAACTGCAAATAATGGAGAAAATTCTAACCACAAGGTCTCTGAAGTTATCCCTAGAGTCAAACTGGAATTTTTATTGCTGCCTTGCCTTTTTAGTAAAACCACTTTTTAGCACTTTTAGTTTTAGAAGTGAAGGATATATCTATGAGCAAAAGTTTCTGATACCATTAGAAGCAGCTTATTCAGCCTGTGTTGTTTATGAACTACAGGCCACTCCATTTCTTTCAAACATCTGCATTGCTAAGGTTTCCAGGAAGTTGTCAGTACTATGGCATATATTAACAGGTAATTTTATATACTGCACTAAGAATGGCTATCATTCCATGCTGGTGGAACTTATCCTGTTCATGTGTGGTGGGTTGACCTAGGCTGGACACTCATTACCCACTAAGCTGTTCTATCACTCCCCTCCTCAGCAGGACAGGAAGGTGGAGAAAAAAATATAGAAAAACCTTCATGAGTCAAGATAAAGGCAGACTAATAATGCAAAATCAGAGGTTGCACTTGTGTAAGCAAAGATAAAAACCAAAAGACTTTATTCTCTACTTCCCTTCAGCAAGCAATATCCAGTCACTTCCCAGGAGGTAGTATTTGCACTGGAAGACAAATATCATATACAGTGAATGGCCACACTTCCTCCTTTCTCTTTTATATCTGAGCAGACATCATACAGTATGGAATATCCCTTTGGTCTGTTTGGGTCAGCTGTCCTGGCTATGTACCCTCCCAGGATCTTGCCCACACCCAGACTACTGGTGCAGGGTGGAATGTTGAAGAGACAGCACTGCTGCTGTGCCAGCACTGCTCAGCAGTAGCCAGTGGACTGGTGTGTTATCAACACCTTTCTCGCTTCCAATGCAAAGCACAGCACTGTGAGGGCTGCTATGGGGAAAATGTGCTCCATCTCAGCCAGGGACAGTACATCATGTTTAAGGGCCTCTGTCAGTAACTGCACAGTCACATAAGTATAATGATAGTAGAATTGGTCCAGATAAAGACATGCTCAGCCAAAACACTTCATAGCTCAGATACTCCCAATTTACCTCATCAGCAAAAGAATTCTGATAAGACGATTAATTTTCTAACAATTTGCATTCAATGGTGTGTAAATGCATTGATCAAATGTTATGTCTTAGGACCTCAAATGTGGAGTTCAACCAATGTGCTGTTAAAATAGATGCACTGTTATCTTCTTTCCAGAAAAGATTCAGAGCAAAGTTCTTTGTTTTCTATCAGATTACTTCACTGAAGGCAAGTATAAGCTGTTTTACTTGCTAGTATGAACATTGTATGAATGGAATAGCCACTCACAACACCCCACCTCAAGTGTGCATCCTGTACAGGTAATGAAGTGCCTGTTCTGAAATGCTTACAGTATGATGTGACAGCCAAAACAAGGGTGGTGGACTACCATCAGTAACACGGCAAGTCATGGCTGAGCTAGAAACAGCTGGCAGATGTTCTTGCAACAAGCTCAGCATCTTATTATTTCTATGCCACATAATTGCTGAAACCAATTAGCTCCTTACACATACATTTCACCTGTCACTCCTTAAATTTGGACTTTTCTGCGTTATTGAATACACTGAACTGTGATTAGTGATTTGTAAGCCTTGCCAGGCTCAGAAAGTTGTAGTGTGGTTGAGATAAGTCTCCTTTAAGTCTATGTGTTTATGAGCTGAAAATGATTTAAAACATAGCTATCTCTTTTGAGCAAACATATAGAAATATTAGAAAGAAAAAAAATTATTCTTCGGTTGATTAGAAATATTAAATCTGCAAACACTCTCATTTCTGGCTAGGAATAGGAATAATAACTACCACCCTTTCTTTCCTGTTCCTCATAAACTTGACCACTATGTCCTGCAAGTAAGCATGTCATAAATAAAGGGGATATAAAGTTCCTGAGTATTCTGCTCCCATATGAAAGTCAATAATAGCCATTAAAACACAAATCACTTGATTTAACCCTTATGCTAAGAAATGCTCTTTCAGATTTTCAGGCTCTTAACATGGTATTTAAGATATTCTATCACAGTAAAGGAAGTCAAAGGGGCAAAATCAGTGACTTCTCCTTTAGGATCTACTGATCAGTAACAACAATTTTAATTACACCTAGAAGAAATTGGTTCTATGAGTAGGCTCACATGTATTTAATTGCTAGAAGTATGCATGGGCATTTACAAACACTCACCTGTAGAACCAAGACATGAAGTACTTGCAAGAACATCTTAGATGTGTAATCTCCAAAGTTACGTATGCTTACTATGATCCCCTGAATTCAGATGGCAAAATATTAAACAGCAAAACCAATCTACTCCCTCTCTGACCAAGATTACCACACTTTGGTGTGGTTCAGAAGGTTTTTTCCTGCATGTATGCCCTTTATAAATGCCATCTCTCTCTGTGTGCATGTATATTTGCATGTGTGATGTGCATGCATGTGCATACCAATGTGTGTATATTAAAAAAGTATGTCATTATGTATCTGAAGTATTTATTTTGCATACCATTTGTGGTGGTTTTTGTTTGTTTGTTTGTTTGTTTAAACCCCTTATCAGCTTTTGTTTTTCCACATTTTTGTTTTCAGAAGTCCAAGGACCAGTACTGAAAGATGTATGCACAGTACTAAATCCATTTCTGGGAAGGAAAAAAGGGGAAAAACAACATTACAGAAGCAAACTGCTTCCATCACTTGCCATTCTGTGTCCCCTAAATACTTCCTGGCAACAGCAACGCATACATTCATAGTACACAAATATTGAAAGGCTATGTCAGGCCCATCAGTGTCTTCAGAATTTTCTCCCTGGACCTGTGCATACACATAGTCATGGACAGTCAGAATGCCAGCTGATACAATGATTACAATTATCTCAAGAGCTGACTTGGATGTATGTTGTGTCAGAACTTTGATGGGCCAGGCTGTATCTTGAAGAGCTGTGTGTCAGTATGCAGGGTGTGCTGTTGCAGGGCTTTCACATGGGAAGAGGTGACTTTGCTTTATCACTGGCTCAGCCTACTAAGGGGAACAGTTAGGGAAGAGGGAGTCACAGCTCCTCCCTCCATTTCCCTCTTTGCAGGTACAGGAGGAAGTTATTCCACATACCCTGCCATACAAATGACTGCATATGGGTATAGCCTGAAAAAGCATGATAGAAACCAGAGCATTCCCTTCATTTTTTTTTGTGTATAGTTATGTACCTTGTGTTGTAATTTTTTCCTAAATCAAATTTTTATTAGACATTTATTTCCAATTTATTTTTGGTGTGAAACTATTCACCTAAATATTTTAAAATTTCATAAATTTTGTAGATCTGAAATTAGCCATTACATTGATTCTGTTTCATTCTTTCTAAGAGCCCGGAGCTGATTTCATATGGAATACCCTCCCACATTCCTCATGAAACATTAATATGTATAGGGCTCTTTTTGTAATCCTGACCTCTGAGAAGACACCCTGTAGCCAGGTTGCAGTAGCAGTCACCATGTTGCCTGGTGGATCGTTGCTAATAAGGAGATGAGTTTGGTGTCCTGGCAGTAAGTTAGCATATGGTTTGGCAAATACCTTTAGGCTTTGATGCCATGAGTTGTCCTTTCAAACAACAGTTTCTGAGTGGTATTTTAAAGTTACACAGTCTGCTGCTGTTCTCCTGGATATGATAACACTGCAACATGCCTGTTTTGTTAAAGGCTGTGCTGTATGAATACTGCACATTTACTGATCTCTTCTTATGACCTTTTTTTTCCCAGAGGTAGAAATGACAACAAATGAGCTCACACTGCAAGGACTTGAGTACCTTAAGGTACCTCGGAGCACAGCCAGAGCCTAGAGGGGAGTGGACCAGGCCCACAATGGGAGCTGCCAGAGGGGAATATCTCACCCTCAGCCTCCCACAGCTGAACCTTGCCCTTCAGGCTGGCTGGCTGTTGAAAGCCTGAAAATGCCACTTCCACCCTCTTGGCTCAGGACGAAGGTGCGAAACTGCGTAACTTGTGGTTGCTGAGGAGAACTTTCCTGTGTTTTGGCAGGGGCCATGGAGGGGTCACTGGCTGCCTTGGCCCACAATGCCCCAACACACACCAACTACAGCCCTATGGCTGGTCACTGCTGACAGAGGGTTTCAGTCCATCTTAGCACATCAAGGGCACCCACCAGCCAGAGGAGGGTGGAGGGGGAAGGCCAAGAGCCCCAGGGCTGCCCTTTGCCCTCGAGGCACCCCCACAGCAACAAGAAGGGCCTCTCCCTGGAGCTCCTGCTAACCTCAGCCTGCTGAGCACGTGGCCTCCCTGCCAGCATCACTCATGAGCATGGCACAGCCCCTCACGTGGTCAGAGAGGAGCAGGATCCCGGAGCCCAGAATGTAGACAGGGCGGCTTGTTCCACGTTGGCATGCGCTGAAATGAAGAGATGTATGGAAATTGCAACTCCTCATCGATGCCTAGTTCAGACTCACTGCACTTGGCTTTGTAGTTTTGGGAAACCCTTATCCTCACCTTTCCAATAAAACTTCCACTTGCAGTACAACAAACTTGAGAGTCCTCAGGTACTGAAACAACTGAGTCTAAAGTCCTGCCTGTTTCAATTTTGTCTTCTCTTTTTCAGACAGAGGTGAGGCAACATCACTCTCCTCACGTATTTTAATCTATCTGATGTGTGTCTACAAAGGATTACTCATAGTCCTTTCAGAGGGGAAGCAGCAGCATCCCAGGGAGAAGAGGCTGAGGTTGCAATATGGTATGCTGGGTCCATACAGGATCTCAACTTCAGCAGTTAAGAGGACCAGATTTTTTTCTTCAGAAATGGACATTCAAAGGAAACTTTTCTTTGCACAGAAGCTGATGACATAAACCTCAGAGGCAGAGAGAGGAAAGCTAAGGTATTACCTGAAAAATCTCAGGAGTCAAGATTATGGCATTTCTGAATATAAAAACAAAAAAACCCTGTCTTCTTTCAAGCCAAATCTTCAGATTAAGCTTTAAAAGCACTCTATCAGAGAAATCCAGCATTTTACTCAACGACAACATTTTGCATAGAAATCTACAATGAAAAAAAAAGTTTAGAAATACAGAAGTAAAGAAATGTCCTTCCTCTAATCACTTGAAATATTCAATATTGTCAGTTCAGGGATGAAATAATGCAGGAAATTTTTATGGGTTTAGCCTGTGAATTGAGATGTATCTTTGCTTTTGTAGGATGTTGATGATTTGTATTTTTAAAGCCTAGATGTTCTCTCTGTCTAGACAAAATCTGAGCTCACATCTAGCATTATGATGTCTGGTGAGTTTAATTTTCACATGTTATTCTGCAATGTGCATATATTTATAGCTGGAGAAGTGGGAGTAAAAATAAATTTCAAAGCAAATTTAACACAATTCCATCAAGATTTATATAAAATACGAAATCATTACAAGATCCATCAACTTGTATCTTCAAGGAATTCTGGGGAATTCTGGGGAAGTTCTTTTCCCTGTTTCTGTTTGCAGTGTGCATTCTACAAAGTTCATACCTTACTGTGCCAAGAGGCTGCTGGAAAACATTTTTTTACATGAAACAGACAGTCTGTCATTAAATACTTGTAGATGGCTGAACTCAGTGAGTTATGAATGCTCAGGGACATATAAACAATCCTACAACAAAAATTCATTCCATGATTTGAGTCAACAAAACAAATGAGTTCTAAGCACAATTTAATGAAGTCTGCAAGACAACATAGTTACACTTCTATCTCATTTAAATCGTCTTGTGGGAACATTGTACTTACACAATACTTTTAAAAGGTGGGAAAATCAGCAGGAAAGAGATATTTTTGATGTTTTAGTGAAGATATAAGAGTTAATGTTACTCAAAACAGAGCTCAGACTAAAGAACAAATGTGAAGCCAGTAGAAAATACCATCAGTTCTTTTGGAGGCTAGATTTGAATATTTTTGCTTTTTCTCCCTCTTAATAATACCATCCCTCATTTCTGTAGATCCTGAGAGACCATTCTATTCCTGATCTTTAGTTCTGCAAGTGCTGGTGCAACTTACATAAGTAGGTCTAGGGTAGGGTTGACCAGCTGCTAACTTTTTGATAGTAATTTTGACTTGTGCACCATGGGAGCTTTGCAGCAACAAATGAAATTCACAGTGAATTTTTATACTGTTTGGTTGAGATGAAGAGTAAAGAACTTGTGGGTTCTGCACCATAGTACAGCTAGGTTGCTTTGGAATCATCACATTGTGAGGATCTATCAGTGCTGGACCAGAGTATACATCCTGGCCAGTCCTTTGCATATTTAGCAATATGTTGCATTGTGTAGGTGTTAAGTGCCCTATGCTGATGCTCATTTCTGAGCAGCTTTCCATTAGCTCAAAATCTGATGAGATATTTACTATAAATGTGTAAATGTAAGTATAATATCCTTGCCACTCCCTAGGAAGGCAACATGACTCCAGCTCATGTGTGAGGAAGCTTAAAACAGGTTGGGAAATGTTGAATATTTGGGTTTGATTTAAAAAAAAATATTTTGACATTTTTGAACTGATTTTTTTTCCTAAACATATTGGTCTCTGAAAATGCCAATTTGGGATGAAAATAGTTTGGAAAATATCAGCCTTTTTCCCTAGGAAGGAAATTTCATCTGTCAACTCTCTGTGTTATCCAAAACAACTCAAGGGCAGAAATAAGTAGAAAACACATGTCCTAAATAGGTACCTCTCTGTCTATTGCTGAGCCCGAGGAGTTTAGCTCAAATGGGAACCATTCGGGTTGGGCTGCTTGCCCTTTTTTTAATGGCCTAATTTTGCAGCAGTAGCCATGACTATCATAACAATGAAAACAAAGAAAAACATGGAATTGGACTCAGAATTAGTACATTCTGTCTGCCCATTAGGGGGAAGTCCAACTCAAACCTTCACTTCCAAACACATGCTAAGTTTTCAGGAGGTTTGACTTGGGATTCATAGCTTCTGACTCAAATTCATCTCTGCTACCAGCAATTATATCAGATCTGGTTATGAAAAACAACGTGCAGGCTTCCATATTTTTATAGAATGTTTATATTCTACACCACCCTGGAGTTATTAAGTTACAAAGGAAAAGAAAGTGTCTTTAAACCAAATTCTTTGTCCTCATAATATTGGCAGCATCAGGGGCCTCTGAATTAGCTTTTGTAGTTTATCCCAACAAGTCATCCTGCTCTGGTTTCTGACTTCCCTTCACTTTGTATGAGCACTGACGGTTGTTAGTCAGGAGGAAACCTGCCTTGTCCTTTGAACATACCGGAGGCAGGCTCTGCTGAGTGCTTCACTCCTATTCCCATTGCCAGGGCCTGCTTTGTGTTCTGCACTGGTTTCACTAGCAGCAGCTCTTGTCAATAGTTACAGCAGAGGACTTCTTCCCCACACATATACAGATATCTGCAGTTCTTGATTATTAATGCAATAAATAGCAGCTAGAGGAATAAAAGGGTATGACTCATCATCCTGCCTGATTTTCCTTATGGAAGCACTTCTGCCTATTAAGTAAAAAGAGAATATAAAAGAACACACAAAACAGGGTAGGTGTGACACAACCATATATGGGTCTCTGAAAGTAAATATGTTGATATCAAATTATCTCCTTAATAAACGTTCAGGCTTTGACCTTGGACAAACACACCTTTGAAATTTCCCAATATTGCAGCTGATGAGGAAGGGCAACAGACTTTCTGCTCAGCAAGGAGTCTGCTCTCTCTCTTCTCTTCCACTCCTTCAAGGTCTTTTGCAAGGTAGTCTCACAGTTACTCTGTTGCTGTTAGATTAATCCTTTCATTTCCACCTGTTGGACCTCTTTTCTTTCTTCTCCTATTTGAAATAATATATTTGAATAGATCTGTCTTGTTTTACAATAGGATAAGCATTTGAACTGGGGAAATATTTTAGGCAGAAGACTATTGCTAAGAATCCTTATTTTCTGAAAGAAAAGTAGGCTGGTTTTGGCGGTAACACCTGTAAGACATGGGATCCTCCCCAAAATTAGGGAAAAATCCCCGCTGCCAACTCCACACATCACATTCTTTTTCCTTGTGTAGTATGTTGCCTATTAAACCATTAACTCAACATGAATATGCAGAAAACAAAAAAGTGAACCACAAACCTTACTGAGGTACTCACCGTGCGGGAAGTAAGGGACCCAGCACGGCCAAAATGCCAGGAAGTTGGAGATGCATGTACCTCACCGAAGTCCCCAGGGCAGTAGCCTGCAGCTGTCCAGGCATGATACGCGTATGTAACAACCTGGCACTGCCAGGCTATTTCTATTGGTGGAAAGCTGTAGAAAGCAGGTTTATTACACATGGGAAGAGTGTTGCTTTCAACGATAAATCTTGGTCATATCTGAGACTGTTCATAATTCAATATATACAATGTAGAGCTGAATGTGTTGAGGTCTTTAGAAAAAAGGCTGCTCTGCAGTGTTTCTGGATATACTTGTTGATACTCTTTTCTCCTAGTCTGTGCATGAATTATTTCTTTATTTTTTGAAGCTTGAAACTGGTGAACTACGCATGAGGGAGAGAGATGATGGACACAACCACAGTATATCCTATTCCCTCTCACCTCTCTTCCTTTCAGATTAAAAAACAGTAAAGAAACTCTAAAAGGAACACTGAGTGTTTGAGGTGCCAGGGAATAAAAAGACTGCTTTTTCATTTAATTCATTTTCTACACAGAATTTGAAGAAAAAAATATGGAAATAAAATGTTTGGAGGAAAGGCAAGTTCTTTTCAACTCTTGCAAAAAAATAAGAGAAAAATGGAGCTTGAACTTCTTGCCTGGAAATATCTCTTCTGTGAGGGATAAGATAAAATTTTAAGGGACAAATTTGAGTTGTGATGGATGACTTGTGGTTGTGACTTTTCAGCAGAGAGAAGGAAAGGACATTTTTCATTTCAGACTCATGGAAAAATCTCACGAAATAAGGAAGAGACTGGTAAACATGAACATGAAATGACTCAGGTTATTTAAAATGCAATGCAAAGCCTAAAAATGTGACCAGTGACAACGAGGCAGACAAACTATAAATATAAGTAGTCATGGGAAGCTAGCTTGACATAAATGGCTTTAGGAATCTGAGGGGGGAAAGTACATTAGAATTTTGAACCCAAGTCCTAAATAAATACTTGATACACTCACTGGGTTACATATTTCTTCTACTATTTTTATAAATTTCCTTCCCAGAAGAGTCTGTTCTGGACAAGATGTCTGTCATCCTGCATAACTCAGGCCATACGGTTTCACCCAGCCATTTCTGAATCAACCCCCAAAACCTGCAGCTCAATCAGAGCCTGCCTTTCACAAGGGAAGGACCTCTTTCATAAAACTTGAGCTGATGATTAGCAGAACTGTGTCCAGTTGTGTTTGCTGTTAAGAACTTCTGTCCTGTTTCCAAGCTGGACAAAATTTAAGGAATTTGTAGGATTAAGAAAGGTTTTGAGGGGTGTTGCAGTTTTCTTATCACAAATCTCACTATGACACCACAAGTAAAAGCAAAATGGTACTGCAGCTTCTTCTTCATAACAATACACTGCAGCATTCTCCAGTTAGGATTAGAATTATATTGGCCACCTTTCTTAGAACTGATCTCACTGGTGTTTTGCCCCACACTCTTTGTCATTAGAAAGGCACTGACCCTGAACTGTTTAAGAAGTGAATGACTTTTCACTATTCTAGTCAAAAATACAAGTTCCCACAAATATTAGTTACCTGTGCACTCTCTTCTTCGTCATTCAAGAACAACTTTAAATCCTAATCTTTCCTTTAGAGGCCTTCCAGTCTGGCATACCTGAATTTGTTTTATTCTGCCATCAGATTTAGGATGCTCATCAAATCCTTCTGCTTGCTCAGGTGGACTAAGCATTTTTCAGTTGGTAGTTTTACTAAGAACTCTTATAATTCTCCATTATTTCTAAAGCTCTATCTGCAAATTAAATTTCTGCTTTTATCCTGACTCAGTTAACACAATGGTCTCAACCGATCTTGTCTCAGCAACCTGCTTGGACACCGGCAGCTGATATCTTGGAAGCTACAGTCCATTGCCTACTGGCATGGTCCTCTGGTCTAGCAGTGCTAATGTTTGTATGGGGTAAATCCTCAAATTTCCATTGCCTGTTTTTTCCCCTTCATGCACAGCATTTGTATGAAATTTGGATGTTTATTATTATTACTACTACTACACTGTTACTGTTATTATTTTGAACAACATGCTGACAGCTTCTTTTCTAGTCCAAGAGTAAACAACCCTATATCCTGTTCTCATTTGGAAAGGTATTTGTTCCATGTGATTCTGTGTGCCAGACCAGGAGGATAATGGTCTGTATCTTTTGCCTCTTAGTGATGCCTGGTAAATGCTCACTTGCGAGAGTTTCTTTTCTCTTTTGCAGTTCTTCATGCCATACATATGATTTTATGGCAAGGCTTTTCAGGTCAGAATTTATTTTGAGTACACTGAACTAAGAAGCCTTGCTGGTGAAAATTTGTTGAAACAGAAACACTAATACAAGATTGTGCCATCTCTTTGAAATTGTGTAATTCTTTGGAATATTCTGTGAAATATCCACAGGACTGCCCATCAAGCAAACATACCAGGAGGGTATAGGCAATTTAAAATCTGTTAAAAATTCAAAGACACTCCTCTGGATGAAATAGAAAATACATACAGAAAATATATATGTTAGTTAAACAGAAATTTAGAAATGTGGGACATGGTAATAGACTAAAAATAGCAGAGCAGTTATACTGTACAGTGGAATAAGAGGCAACACTGATGGCCTTTTTCCTCAGCCCGAAACTTATCATAAAAAAACTGATTGATGTTGAAAGTTGGACCTGATGAAACGGGAAATTTTGATGAAATTTTATTTAATTGAGAGCAATTTGATATGTTTAAATAATGATTTATAGTTTCTGGCCTCAGAGAACATTCTTAGTTTTAATGTCACCTGAGCTAACTCAATGAAAAACACAGTAACCAGGACATTAGGTGACTTGGAATAATTCCTAGCATTATCCAATAAGGAAACCTCAAGTATTTAGAACACTAAGTAACTCAAAAGCAATTGTTGAATGTTCTGCTGCGTTTCACTTAATCCATGGTTGGACTTGTTCATCTCCATTTAGTGGAAATACATAGGGACCAAAAATAAGCAAGGGATGACCTAGGATTACCATGTTAATCTAAGAGATTTATTTTTATCCTGTTTTCACTCTTTTTCTCAGATATACACATTATCCTAGCTTAGACAAATGAGCACCTCAGTGAAAAGGCCTTTCATTATCTTATAGCTTAGTATATGTTTCGTTACACATATTTGTGCTGCACGTTACAGTAATTCATGCATAAATACTCCTTGATAAAAGAAAATTAAATATAACAAAAGAAAACATTATTTCATTTGCCTCTCTTCTCCCTCTATATTTAAAATATTAATTGTTTGTAATGCTGGTATTCCGTGGAACTCCTGGTCTTAGCCCTTGAGGCCACTATGTTAAGCACTAACAAACATATAGCAAGAAGAAAATCTTTGCCTCACAATTTAGGGTGAGAGAAAGTTCAGGAAAAGCCAATAAATTGAGATTTATTGCTTAAGAATAAGACAGATAATTCTTAAACCATTATGTATTTTAGCTTTTTGATATCTTTCATTTAAATTATAGGGGTTTTAATCCTTTGTGATAGAAGAAAAAGCTCAATGTTTAAGGTCACATTTCATCAAAGGCATTTGAATTAGTTCTGGGCACCTTCACTGTGAAACTTATATCTCGTTCTCATAGCATCTTTTATGTATAACTTTTTGCTATGTTTCTCTTGTGCTTCTTATTGAAATTAATAAACTCTCTTCATGAGCTATGCATAAGGAATACAGAGAAGGAAATAGGTATTTACATTTTTACGAGTATTTTACAAAATTTTAGTATGCTGTGTAAATCCCCCAATTTTCCTTTAGCTAACATGTAAATGCTGCTGGATGCTTCTGCATATAAATGATGGCTTGAGGCAAATAGTGCCAGAATATACCTTGGAGGGAAATTAGTACTTATTGCATCCTTTCCAATTTCAGAAGGCTCAGTCCATGCTGGAACATTTTATCTTCTCTTCTTGACATCTTAACCAGGATCACCTGTAACCCTCAGTGTTAGACCATTCTTAGGGTCCCCCATATTGGTCTATTCCACATATGCAACATAATTCAAGGTCCCAGGGACCTCATGACAATATAAATAAGGAGTGACAATTTATATATATGTACACCAGACTGAATGCAAATGCTAGTTGTTATTGAATACTCTAAGAAACAGTTAAATCCCTGGAAGCAGACCAAGGAAATGGCAGTGACCTTCAGCACAAATACCATTATTATAGAGTAGGGAAAGAGTATAAACAACAAGATAAGTCTCATACACAAACAAAACATCACTGGAAACAACACTGTGTCTGAGATGGCAAAGGGTTAAAGAGTGGCAGAGTGGACATATTTTGTCATTTGATTCCTTCTTTATTTGAAGTAATATGAATGCACTTTCAGAGTAGGCAAAACTTTTGGGAAGGAATGCAAGAATGAGTAGTCAGTACTTGAAGAAAAGGGTGACAACACATTTATAATGGGCTGCCAAAAATGCTCTGTTGATAAAGAGCTTTTCATGCACATTTGATATTTCTGCCTTCTGAAAAAAAGTTACCTGTGACTCTGAATGCAAATGTCCAGTTTTCTGAGCTGAAAGAAGTAATAAATTTATCTTTATGACTATTCAGAAATTTAGTGGAAGCAACAGTATTTCACAAACATGCAAGATGAAAGTGTAAAATCTATGCTTATTTTATTTTTCTGATTCCATTTAAGCCAGACTCATAAAGGTAAAGCATTTGGAAGAAGATAGAAGTTGCTGAATAACATGAATGATGATTTTAGTGAGTTTGCTGAGAAAAAATAAACTGTATTGCAGATCCATAATATTTCTGTCAAAAGGTTAGAAAAAATAATAAAATGCTAAAATTTTTGGAATAAGTTCCACCTTATTTAAAGGATTTCCACTCTAATTAAAAAAAAAAATCAATCAAACAAACAGCAACAACAAGAAAAAAAACAACAAAAACAAAACTACAAAGAAAAGGAAAAGGCCTTGCTGATGTAGCTACCAAATTTAGCCACTGAATTCCTGTGATTGCCTCATTGGGTTTCCCGGGTATCTATAACATGAGACATCAGCACGGGGGTGAGAACACTGTGTTCACGTAAGGATGTTGTCCATATATGGCCGGCAATCCCAGCAGCTGCAGATGTCAGCCAGGCTCTGTGCGGGTGCAGCTCAGCTCTCGCTACAGAACTGGGATGGACAGAGCTGCCAAAGCTTGGCCAGGAACCTTCCTCCAGGAATGTCAGGAATGCCCTCAGCATTTATTCAGCAGGAAGCTATTGGCTAAAGGCACACGTCAGCAATTGCATAAGTTTCTTTAACAAAGCAAGTTGTGTCTCTTCAAAACAGAGATGTGCTTCTTAGTTACGTGGGTAGATGACGATTTGTTTTCGACTATATCAAATCCTCTAAACAAGAGATCAGCTTTCAAATATCTATTTTTGCTTGCTTCTTGCTTATAAACTAATGTTGTCTTTTGGCTCCACTGTAGCTAAGTATTTCTGAAAAAATTTGTATATATTTGAGTCACAATTTCTTCTTAGAGTCACCTATGTGGAATAGCAGATCAGAATGATAACACAATTGATAGGTTTAAAGACCAAAATTTTACTGTCTTGCTGTTAAAAACAATCAAGAGAATAAATAATATATGTAAATGCACAGTGCTGGAGAGTCAGTAGTGAAGGACTACAAATGTGCTTCCGAGACACAGTCATGATCGATTCAGAATATGAATATGATTTGACAGTGAAAAGAAACAAAAATCTGTAACTTTGGATTTTTTAAAAAGTTTACACTGGTAAACCAATAGATTAAATTACCAAGAGATGTAAAATTTCAAGGTCACCCATAAATGGTTGTATTTAAAAAGTGCCCAAAGAAATACAAATAAATTTTCAGTTTCACAAAAGCACATTCCTCTGGCTTGCTCAGGACTCTTAGTATGAATGCTGAGCACTCCAGCCTAAAGACACTAGTCTCATTAATTTCAATGTTATTAATCATGTATAAATCTAAAAACTTCCCAAAAGTCTCTGAAGATTTACCACTTTGCCCATTCAAGCATTTGCAGTAGCTACAATGCAAATTGCAGTGTACAACCTAGGGCACAGAGAGAACTGAACAAACTATCGGCCAAAACAAGGTTTGCTATTCTTTTCCTGAGTTTGCATGACCCACAGAGGGATTTTATGACCATACTCAAAGGCAGCGGTT
The DNA here is from genome assembly GCA_013396695.1 of Sakesphorus luctuosus. Lineage (NCBI taxonomy): Eukaryota > Metazoa > Chordata > Aves > Passeriformes > Thamnophilidae > Sakesphorus > Sakesphorus luctuosus. Next base: position 214,980 of record VWZD01008883.1, on the reverse strand, counting down.
AGTGAGGCACACTCACATTGCTTCTTTCACATCTCATTCGGCATAACACGTCTTACCGTGATGGGAGGCTTACATTCAATCCACACGGATTTTGTTGTCTGGTAAGTAGATTCCCAAGCCTGAAAAGACAAGATTCTCCATGAAAACCCTGCACAGATACATCTTCAATTATGCATTTAACAACTGGTATATGCACACAGCATAGCAGAGCACAGCTGTACTCCCTGAAGTGTGTTCCTACTGCAAGTGCCCATTGCAGACTATGATCATTTTGTTGCTTTACTCTCCAGCTTTTAAGCTGGTGTCAAATTCAGGTGTTTCCTCCCTTGATTTTGAATCACACACCAAAAAAACACCCCAAACCTACAAAAAAAGTGTACAATCTCCTACTGAAGGTTCAAACATAACAAGACTTGCTATGATTGAGTTGGAATGGTTTAACTGGGATAGCCATTTTCTTCAAATCCTAGAAAAAGGTATTACACCTAGGGAAGAAACTGGCAGTACAGCTGTTCCCATGGAAATCCTACACACCTTTACATAAGTTTATTTCCCACATTTATACATAGATGTGTGTTTGTCAGTGTATACAGGTGTTTTTGTTTTCCTGTGTATAGAGTATAGCTGAAAGGAGAGAGATGACATTTTAGATGCTTTTACTTTACCACAGAAGCATGTCTCTCATTTCATTGGTAGAAATTCATGTAGTTTATAATTTCTTAATAGAATGGTGAAGAGTTAACACAAAATCCTTTATAGCTGAATAGTCTCGTGTTTTTCATTTTCTGGCTTAGAAACTTACAGCAAGATTACCACTGACATGTTATTAAAAAGACTGATATGTTTTTGAAGTAGTGTGCAGCCTCTGTCATCTTCTTTTACCAAACAACATTAAAAATCCTGATTAAACACTTTGCATTATTGTTCTTTTAATAGGCTTCACTTTTAGAAGAAGATAAAAGAATGCAAGATAATGTTTTTAAAAAATAAAATACCACATGCTATTTTGCAGGAACCGTATGACATCTCTAAGGGAACATGCTAACTCAGCAGGAAACCAAAGTAACTGAGTAATAAATTGTGTCACCATTATCTCTGTTATATCTTGAAAAATTTCAAAGATCTCACCAGACGTTGATTTTATTGATTAAAGTGAAATAGGGATGAGAATTGCCGCTTCTTTTTGCATTTTCTGATGAGACCCACTTTTGTACGTACAATAGCTTGTTGTTGAAAATCCAACCATCTCCCTATAATTTGGGAAGAGAAAGGCTGTCTATTCCTTTTCTGCGTGTCTGCACTGACATGCAAATATATCAACTATGTTATTCTCCTGTACTATTTTTCTCCATCAGCTGCTCTCGTCTACTGACAAATATAGGTCAAATATTGATTCTGTATATTGGTAAGATGTGTTATCTTCTTTGCTATATACACAAAGGCCAAAGAAAAGAGGGAATGCTGTTGCATCCACTCATATGTTAACTGCACAATTGCACAAGATGCCAGACAGTGTTTTTGTTGGGCTACTTTGGCTACATGTTCATCCAGCTTGCACCCACCTGACATGTTGGCTCAGTCATGTTGACAATAGAGCAAAGAGAAGATAACAGATTCCAGCTGCTTCAGAGGTGCACTAGGATTGTTAATATTCTTAGAGCATGCTGCTAATAACACCAAGGTTGTCGGCTTGATCCCTGTATGGGCCATTCACTTAAGAGTTGAACTTGATGATTCTTGTGGGGCCCTTTGAACTCAGAATATTCTGTGAAATCTTAGTGTAATTGAGACAGCAAACAAGTGACATTACAGGAATAATAAAACTGGAAGTGGTTCTAGATTTGAAAGTAGTTCCAAAGTAAGGATTTCCTAAAGATAGGACGACACATACTGTATGTACTCATGTGTGTAACTGTAAGATGAGCATGGAGACAGAGAACTACATAGGCTAGAAGGGATGTCTGTAGTTCATCGAAGCTATTGTACTGCTCAGAGCAGGCCCATTGTAGAGTACTCACTGGGAATATCTGCAAGGCATCTTTAAATCTAAAGACCACTTACCTGTCAGACCAGCTCTGTAAAGAGTATTAAAGAGTAAATTATTTTGCCATAGTCAACAGATCCAGAGAACAAAAGAACATCACTGAAGTGTTGCAGTACTAATGAGGAGTAAAACAACTGAGAAATTACTACTGCTCTCATTTGCTTCTGAGCTATGGCATAGTAAGAAGGTAAAAAATCAAAACAAACTTACCCTGAGCCCAGGAGCAGTATCTATCCAACAGTAAAAATATAAAAACTCATTGTTTGTTACAAACCAAAGCAGCAGATAAACCACATAACATCAGACTTCCTATGCACCAGATGAAGCATGTTGTGACTAGTTCAACAAAGCATGCATTAAAATAGCTATCCATTCTACAGTATAGATTATATTTACAGCAATTGACAGAACTAAAATAATCTTTTCTGACTTTGGGCAGGACAGTAACCATTTCATTGTTCAGGAATGTTTGGGATACACTAATAATGGGAGAAATCCAGATGACCTTAGACAGTGGCATGGAATAGTAGTTTTGTTATAAGCCTTTTACAGATTTGGCGAGTTCTCTTCATGTCATAAAAGACAAAAATATCTGGAACACAGATCTGTAAAATGGCTATTGCCTTTAATTGGTCATTGGGTACAAAACTACAATAAGTTAATAAAAAACTATCAAACATCTGCTCTTATATGAGATCTTACTCCCAAAATTGCCAGAAATGCCCTGACTTGAAGCATAGTCATACTTTTGGTTCTGCATACTCAGAAGATAAAAAATACGAATAGAATCACAAGGATAAAGGTAACCCAAAAAAGTCTTGAAGCTTTCATAGACTTGTCCTTTATTTCTTGGAAATGCAAGTGATCTTGCTATACATATATGGTAAACAGCATCTAATAAAAGTATCTATCTATATACTTACATCTGATTTCAATATTAAAATGACATTTATATAACCTGTAGTGTCTTTATTACTTTATTACTCACTTGAGAATAACAATGTTACATGGTTTCCACTTGGACATTGTTGACCATAACTCTTTGCATGTGACGATCCAGATAATTATTTATCCACTAATTGGTTAATCCATAAAATCCATGTCTCTCCAGTTTAGAGACAAGGATGTTGTGCGGGACAGTTTCAAATGCTTTGCACAAGTCTAAACACCTGCCATCAGTTACTTCCTGTTTCCACCAACACTGTTGCACCATCATAGAAAGCCACTACATTTGTCAGGCACAATTTTCCCTTGTTGAAGCCATGTTGGCTGTCACTAATCCTTATTTTCCTTGTGCCTTAGCATAGCATCCAGGAAGATGTATGTGTGGTACTTTTGTGTTGGCCTTAGCTCAGAAGCAACATTTCTCAAATTTGACATTACATGGAAATCCAAAAAAGCTTTATGCTCTTAGCTTAGTCTCTCATTTTGTATTATTTTATTTATGAGAAAGTATGCACAGCAAAAATAACAATTATTCTTAGTGACTGCAGGTTACATTGAGGTGTCATGTCCTCTTCCTCCAAGATTACATCTTTCTTCTCCTGTGTTTTGTCAAGGAATTATCTACTGTTTTAGTGATGCCTATCTAACTATTTTTTGCAGTACCTTTATCCTACAGGAAGGTTAAAGATGGAAAGAAATACTTACTCCCCAAAAGCAGAAACTGAGCTCTTCCAAAAGTTTGTAATGTAAGAAAAGACTTTCTCCCTTTTACTGTGGTTTGTTGAAGATTATTTTCTTCCGTGTTTTGTAACTAGCTGTGGCATTCAACAAGGCCTTCAATAAACATAATGAAACATTTTTTCTTTAGATACCAATGATTAATGTTTTTTGTGCATTCAAAGAATTTGTTTTATTCCACAACAACTTCAGCTTCCCACAAAAACAAGTCTAGTTAAACTCTCCATTTACTCTAGCATTCATTCAATGAGCAGTTGCTTATTGTCTTGAAGAAACAAAGTGAGCATGTTCATCAATTGATGGATATATTTAGATAATTTCCTTAAGAAGTTCACTCCCTTTGTTTGGTTAGCAAGGAGAAAAGAGTCTCTTAAATACATCCCAGCAATAAAAACTAGAATCAATTTCTTCAGATGATGCTGTTACTTACATTTCAAAATAGGTTGGCAAAATGAAACAGACATATCAGGGCACTGCAGATAGACCACAGTCAGGGCCACTTTATGCCCTTATCTTCATTGTAGAGAGCAGTAGTCCTCTGGGTTCATCAAGGCAGGAGTAACTACAACAGACATTTCCAGGCCACCTATATCAGATGTTTGGGGGTGAAGACCTAGGCCTAAGTGATCAAGCATTGCCATTTGTCTGATATTCAAGCTTGGTGTAATCTGTCATGTTAAACAGCTGGAATGTTCTGGGAAAACAAAACGTCATGCATCTTCAGTGCATCCTGACCTTTCCAGCTACCCATTTTATGACGGCTCTGGCACAGGCTGACAGTATCTTCCCCACCTGACATGATACCATCACTGCCTCTTTCAGAGAGAGTTTCTTCACAGTAAATGTGTTTCTGTTTGTTCCAGTAAATCTGGTAATGCCAGAAATAGAATCTTTTCCAATCTGGTTTCCTAGATGCATGAGTATAGAGGGAGGAATTTAAACAGAAACCAGAGCTGTTGACTATTCATCAAGGAAATATTTTATATACACAGTTAGGATTCCTTTACCAAGCTTGTACATTAGTATATTCTATTTATTTTGTGAAGCACTCAGTTCCCGAATATTGTTCTGTCTGGTGTCATTTCTCTGACCTTGTTTTTCACTTAGCAACTTCTCATTTCCCATATGAACTGACTGTTTCCTCTATGGCAGGGCTGCAAAACTTACGGCTCATCACCATTTACTTCCTACAACTTACGAGAATTTTTTTGGATATTAAAATTAGATGACATGAAGAAGTAGGAAGATGCACAGCCTGCTAACAGTGTTTGAAAGGTTTCCTCAGTCCTCAAGAAAGAATAGGGTCCTCATACATGCTCTGTGGCAACTCATAAAAAGAATGTGCAAAATGCACAAACAAGAAAAAACAGGATGAGGCTCTGACATGTTTAATACTATGTCATTAGCCAGAGAAAACTTTCACTGGCTTTCATGAGCTAGAGAGGACATGTGCGGTGCCAGTTTATAATCTCAGCTGCACCAGTTCACACTTCTGAAATTAGGCTTCTTTCAGCTGCTGCTAGAATTAGAACTGGTTTTAAGAAACAAGTACACTTCTTATAGGGATGTGATTTCAAAATATTTCAGCAACACTATTTCAAAGTAATGAGATTTTGATCCAAAAGAACAAAAGAGTTAATATATTTTACACTTATTTTCATCGAGCTCAGTGGCAAGTGAAATCTGAGCTCAGCTGTCAAGCAGACAGCAGCTCAGCTCTGAAATGATGGAAGGTGGAACCTGCTCATTTCCTTGCATTCCTAATTATGGCCAACAGTTCATTCTCTAAAAATATGACTGTGGAAAAAGTTAGAAATGTTTCAATTGATTCAGGTCTCACAAGTCAGGAATTTACTCCACACATACAAACAAAGTCTCAACATTATACATTGACTTAAAGCAGACCAAAAGTGGTATACTACATTTATGTTAGTTGGAATAGTCTTAAATTGCTTTATATTTTTAAATTCAGATCTTGCACTTCTTTGCAGAACTTTATAACTAAAAACTACACCAAGGAATTTCTCAGGGGAGCAGAAGAAATTAATATCGAAATGCAAAACATTATAACTGAAAGGATGTTCTCCAGCTTTATCTAGTTTCTGGGATTTATATCCAAAAATAAAAAAATACAAGATGAAAATAATATCTTACAACAAAGATAACTTTGCCTCTCTTATATTCTCAGTTTTGTTGTTTTGCTTGGAGGCTCAGTACATGAAATTTTATCCATAAATCAAACTCTTGGAAATAAACCTGCTGAAATCACAATCAGAGTAAAATATTTATGTGATGATTTTTGTGAGAAGTTCAGTAAATATGTTGTCATCAGCTAGATTCTCAAGAAAACATCTCAGGTTTTCTTTTCAACTTGGAAAAATAGGATTCAGTCATGGGCAAGAAAATTATGCTTGATGAAACAGCTACCTAGCAGGTCTGCACAGGAGCACCTTCACTGTGCTGCCCAATTTTTAAAACTTTCATAGTGTGCTCAGTCCTTTGACCCTTCCCACAGTTGACATTTGGATGGTCATTTACAGATTCCCTGTCTTCCTTACCCCATACTGATTGCATTTGTTCATCTTCATCACTCTCTGCTCCCTATTTCCCTATGCTTTGTGGAATTTGAGCTTGATGGTTACTTGCTTTTTATCTTAATCACCCTGCCCTCTTCCAGCAGCAAAAATTCAGATCTCATTTCCATACCCTTCTTTTATTGCCTCCTTCTCATATTGCTTGCCTTCAGCCTTTTTTCTTTCCACATCTTCCCTTGTTCACCATTCCTGTTCATACTTCCATATCTGTCTTATTGCCTTTCCTCTATTTACACCTGCCCATTTCTCATCTTCCCTTCCCCGCTCCATGACTAATAAAAGTGTAGTTATCTGGATTTTCTCCAAAGATGATTGGTTACAGTGCCTGGCTCTCAGAAAGATGAAATCAATTTCTTTCCTTCTTCATTTATGACATTGCTTTTGCAGCTACCTTGTCTGGCCTAGGAGTGCTTCTCCACTTATGTTCTCTGCCACGGATCAGATCCTGCTTGTTTAGGTACTGGTCTACTGTGCCAACAGCTGTTGTCCTCATACTTGCTGATCAATTCTGTTCAATTCTCCAGAAATCTCTCTCTTCAACAGGTTCTCTTTTCCCACCCCTTACCTTCTGAGGTTTTGGGGTCCTCATTTTCTACTTCAATACACTGGCTGGCATCTCGCCAGTGTTCCCAGGGACTACTGCAACACAGGCAAACCCATGGTTAAATAAATAAACAGCATGCATCATATTTCATTATGAGTCAAATATAAACTGCCATTTTTTAAAGTTTTCTCAAAAGCCTTATATGTCTGAGTTAGATATAAATCAGAATTTAGAACACACAGGAAGTGTGAGAGACTAAGAAGCTTTGTATTGAGTACTTTAGATAGAAAGGCAACCTTGGTCAATGCTGGAATCCTCTCAAGTTTTGTGAATTATCTGAATACCAAGACAAACAGGAACTGATTTTGTATCATATGCAAACAAGGAGTGAAAAGGAAAGGGAAAAGCAAAATTACAATGAAAATCACTAGTCTTCAAGTCTGTGAAGTCACATCCAAAGTTTTAATGGCATGGTCAGAGAAAACCCCTCCTCACATTCAGCTGCTGGCAAAAAAACAAAATGTCAGCCTTTATAAGGAATTAGATAGGAATTGATGTGGAAAAATATACAGTTCTATGGTCCAAAGTAACTGTACAACTTCACCTTAAAGACTTCCATTAAATCTGCATAGTCTATCTCAAAAAAGGGGATTGCAGGACTATAGCAAATCTAAAGAAGACAGGAGTACTAAACTGTGTTTTAAAGTTTACAGACTGCACAGACTCAGAGTGGTTGTTTTCTGTGTGGGGGCAGAAACCAGGATCTTCATCAGAACCTTTCCTAAACATGAGTATAGTTCAAATTGGTTAGTTAGGTTTTCACACAGGCTATTAGTTTGATGAGGTCTAAAGAGATTTGGAAGATCCTTTGATAAAAGGTGCTGTATAAATCTAGATTAATAAGTTTTGCCTACTGGTAATATTTATGTTAATTTTGTGATCTTTTAGATTTCCAGTGAAGGAAGTGCTACTGGCCTCATGTTTAACTCTGCATATTTACACAAAGTTTTCCATGTTACTCCTCATTCCTAAGAAATAAAGCATGCTTGTTTAAAAAAATTCTGAGGTGCATTCCTTTAAGTTTTCATCTTTAACCTCTTCCTTGCTTTCTATTGATATTACACAAATGCAAAGTTAAAAATCTCAGTAAATCTATGTAACTGCAGTAAAGGCAATGGCATCGTATTTATTCTCCTTATATTCTTATTGATTGTTTCAGAAACTTCATCCTTTGAGAGTCAAACTTTTTAACTCCCAGTCTAAATTCATGCTTTATTCTTCATGTTGTATGTCTCTTTCCTCCTCACTGTTGCTTATTCTGGCTGTGCTTCAAGAAAAATCTGTCCATCTTCTCTACTTATGTTTAGCTAGATTTGATAAACTGTGTAATTTTTTTACAGTTCCCTAAGTTTCCACAAACATGGGGGACTAGAAACGTATGTATTTTTTAATTTTGAATATGGAATCCAGGCTATGTGAAAAAAAACTAATACATTCTCTTGAAAATGCCTCCCCTAATACATCCTATATTTGCTTAAATGTTTGACTGTTTTTTCCTGGAGATTTAGCTGTTGTGTTTAATCTGATTGACTCGTACAACTGGACAGATGAGAGCAATAATGTGTCTACCCAGACTTGAGCAAGGCTTTTGACACAGTCTCCCATGATATCCTCACAGGCAAGCATAGAAACTGTGGACTGACTGAGTGGACAGTGAGGTGTTTTGAGAAAAGGCTGAATAAGAGAGCTCAGAGGATTGTGATCAGTGGCAGAGAGTCTAGCTGGAGGTCTGTAACTAGTGTTGCCCCCCAAGGGTCAATACTGAGTCCAGTATTGTTTTACTTATTGATCAGTGAGGTGGATGAAGGGACACAGTGCCTCCTCAACAAGTTTGCTGATAATACAAAAGCTAGGAGGAGTAACCAGTACCCCAAAGGGCCACGCTGCCATTCAGACAGGCTGGGATGGGCAGAGTGGTGTCAACAAAGACACCTGGGCAAGAATAACAACAGGCGCTAGTGCAGGCTGGGGGCTGACCTGCTGGAAAGTAGCTCTGCAGAGAAGTACCTGGGGGTCCTGGTGGACAACAAGCTGTCCATGAGCCAGCAGTGTGTCCTGGTGGCCAAAAAGACCCATGTTATCCAGGGATGCATTAGAAGGAACATTGCCAGCAGGTCAAGGGAGGTGATCCTGTCCCTCTACACAGACCAAGTGAGACCACATCTGAAGCCCTGTGTCCAGTTCTAGGCTCCTCAGTATTAAAAAAAAACCAAAACAAAACAACAAAAAAAACTACTGGAGATGGTTCAGTGGAGTGAACAAAGATGATTAAGGGACTGGACCACCTCTGTCATGAGTGAAGTGTGAGAGCTGGGCGTGTTTAGCTTGGAGAGGAGGTGACAGAGTGGACCTCATTTATGTATGTAAGTATCATAAGGGTGGGTGTCAAGGGGAGGGAGCCAGGCTCTTCTTGGTGGTGCACAGCAACAGGACAGCAGTCCCTATGAATTCAGCCCAGCCAAGTATCATAGAATATGCTGAGTTGGAAGGGACCCATCAGGATCAAGTCCGACTCCTGGCTGCACACAGGACATCCCAAGAGTCACACCATTTGCCTGAAAGTATTGTTCAAATGCTTTGTTAACTCAGACAGGCTTGGTGCTTAGACCACTTCCCTGGGGTGCCTGTTCCAGTGCTCAACAACACTCTGGGTGAAAAGCCTTTCCCCAGTTCAGCTTCATGACATTTCCTTGAGTCTTGTCACTGGCCACAAGAGCGATCAGCACTTCTCCCTCCACTTCTCTTCATGAGGAAGTTGTAACTGCAATGAGGCCTTCCCTCAGTCTCTTCTTCTCCAGCCTGAACAAACCAAGTGGCCTCAGGTACTCCTCATATGGATTCTCCTCCAGACCCTCCACTACCTTTTCTGCTTTCCTTAGGACACTCTCTAACAGCTTAATGTCTTTCTTATATTATGGCACCCAAAACTGCACAAAATATTCAAGGTAAGACTGCTCCAGTGTAGAGCAGAACAGGACAATCCCCTCCCTTGATGATGCATGGACTTTTATGGGTTTTGAACATATAAAAGAATAACTAACTGCATGTGTGTGAAAACCTACAGGAATCTCTTAAGATTTGGAATATAGACAAAATAGCCTTAGTCTCTGTTCATTTTTATAAAGAGTAAAAAGTAGTTAATGACATTTCAGATAATTCTCCAATCTTCTGAGACTTAGACTGCCATTTAATTCAACATTTTCATAGACATAATTTATATTAAAGCACAAAAGGAATTCTAGTAAACATCTGTTGTGTTTCAGACTAGAAATCAGAACAACAAAGACATCAGCACAGCTGTAAAAGGTCACTTAAGTAGCAGGCCCATGGATTCCTTTCTGGATGAGTCAATAAACAGGTAATGATTGCATATTTCATCACAGGTTGGAAGTTGAGAGTGAAAAACAGGATAAGTTGCATTAGGAAAAAAAATTCCTACATTGCAGAAGGTGGTATAAAAGTACATTCTCAGAATTTTCTGATTCCCCAGTGAAGGAGTCACTAAACTTTCTGTAAGGGAAGGTTGAGTCATCCTGTTCTATGTGAACTAAACTCTGTTTTGGAGAAATCTGTGCCTGGTAATTGTTTGTCTTTTCATTTTTTGTATCATGATGTTCCATTTGGATTGGCATTAGAGCTGACAATTTGGAGATAGTTAGGGAATTTGCAATTTGACCAAAAGAAATAAAAATAATCACTTCCTTTATGCCAGGCTTCTGATTTTACTACTACAACAGGAAAGCTCAAAAGCTCATTAGGTAAGATCCAAATGACACAGAGTGTTACTGTAAGGTAAACCTTATTAGCTCTGCTCCTAAAAATAAAAATTCTATGAAATAGTGCATTTTTGTTTAAAGAATTCATCTGATTTAGAAGGTGTTCACATTTTATAGTCCATAAAACTAACTATATGTAAGACAGTAAAGTACTAAGAACAAATAAAGACAATGGTACAATAACAATTGAGAGAAAGGTCTCATGCAATCTCTTAGTAGTTGCAAAGATTTTTAAACTTCAGTTTTCACCTTCAGAAAGGTGAAATTACATTCCAGTAACTGCCATTAAAACAATTTATTGCATATTAAACAATATTGTCTAAGACATCCCTAAGAACAACTGTTTAAATCAATATTGATAAAAAATCCCTACACAACAAAGTTCCTCTCTTCCTAAAATGTTAACTTGAGTCTGGTCTTAAAGTTCCTGCTGCATGAGTAGAACACAGATCATGGATTAAACCCATGGTGGAGAAATAGGCAGTTGAAACAAGGAACAAAGGGGCAGAGATGGATTCCCTCCCAACATTTATGCATACCCTCATAGTTTTAAGGCACATTGAGGGATGTTGGTCAGTTAGGGCCAAATATAATCTCTTGACCCCATAGAGGTAGGGGGCAGGATTTCTCTGTTATTGCCTTGCTTTCTTCTTGCTAGAGGCAAAAAAGATTTCTGACGTCTTTTTGGGTTTTCTTTTCACCAGGACTACATTCACTTTAAAACAAATAAAGATGCTAAACCAGAAAGTTAGTTGGGCTTGTATGAAAAAAGGCAGAATCTGTCATAAATTTTACAATTAAGCTATGTTGAAAATTCTCTGAGCGTTATTGCCACTTTTTTACAGGATATTTTTTACTTGTAGAGGGAATGTCCCTAGTGCCTTGGTTCCAAATGCTCCACCCTTAGAGGATGATGAAAATTATAAAGAATAGATAATGGAAATGCCCAAGACCTCCAAGATCTATCATAGCTTTTTCAAGGATAATTTCCAATTTAGTTGTTGGAGGGTTTTAATACCTTAAAAGAACCTGCATTAAACTTCTTGGCATTCACACAGAATGAGAAGTTTAAGTTTAATTGTCCAAGACCAAGTTGTATGGGGCTTTGAGCAATGTGTCCCTGTCTTTGACAGACAGGTGGGACTAGATGATCTTCAAAGGTCTCTTCCCACCCAAACCATTCTGATTCTATGAAGTCTAGAAAAGGACAAAAGAAGTACACACCTTTCTGCCTTTCACTGGTTGCAATCAAATATTTCAGGACCAGATGCATGAAATTACCACAGTGGAACTCAATATGGAAGGAAAAGGAAAGAAACCTCTTCCAGGTAAGATTTATTGTTTTATTTCTTTGCGTTGTTCATAGATAAAGCAAACACTTCGAAGATTTAAAAAGGAAAGACTCTCTGAAGTAGATAACTCCCTGTTTAAAGGGCAAGTATGCAACTAAACAAACATAATGAATCTTGTTTATCACCAAGTCAGATGTTTAAGCTTACGCTACCTACCGGCCTACACTGGGAGTATATCAATGGCAGTTTACACAGCAGGCTGCAGAAGTAAATCCAATTATGTCAAAGATACAGGACATTTTATAACTGAAGTAAACAAATTAATTCTAAGGCCAAAAAATATTTAGCAGTTATGCAAAAGTCATAGCATTAACTATTGTTTCAGCAGAGTGGCTGGGGGGTCCAAGCAATGCTTTGGCAAAGCCCTTGTATAGAGGGCTGACTGCCAAGAGCAGCTGTGCAGTGACAGGTCTGGAATGTCCTCTGAGTAAGGCTGGCTGCAAATCTCTAAGGACTGTGAGAGTGGGAGGTTCTTGAACAGCTTGAGAAATATGAAAGCCTCATTCAATAATTGAAAAATATCATTAGTCATATAAGAAGGAAATACGAAAATAATTTTGTAACAATGTTTCTGTCTATTCACCCTAGAAAAACAAACTTTGTGAATGTTTGGTACACTTCCTCTAAGACTCGCTTTTCTGACAGGTAGTTAGGGTTCAAATAGCAGATCAAAATTTAGTAGGTGAAGCTGCATTCAGGATTCTGAGTTTGCTATAATGAAAGCTTCATATTCGTATACAGTATAATACAGTATTTCAACTTCCTTATTGGCCGGAATTAGAGTTTTCCATGTATGTCAGAAGTGTTACTGTGCTATTTGAACACCTAATTCTGCTCCCTAGACTCAGTACAAGGGGTCACTGATTAAGCAATGAGGTTAATGTAACATCTGTATCAGTCCACTTCTCAGATATATAAAAGCAACTTTTGTACTGATGTCCTACTTTGCTGATTTGAAATCTAGTAAGAGATTGGTCCACCCCAAAATTATCTTCATACAAAAATTTAAATCTGTACCACAAAAGCCTTGTGAAGAGAAGTGACTCAGAATAATGTAGAACATAATTAACAGGAGTCTTCCACAAACTCTTATATTTAACTGTATCATAATTAACAAAATATAAGTCCTGTTAATGAACAGGAACTACTTTAAGGTGCAGTAGTCTTCAGATACACACCGGATATATCCAGGAACAAAGACCCCTATTTAGAAACTGAAGTTCAGCTGTCTAAGTTTGAAACTAGAAGTATTCAGTGCAGAGACCTATAGGTTTCAATAAATTGTTCCACAAAAAAAAAAAATCATAAGGCATTTCTCCTACATTTGACAGAGTGATTTTAATAAAATTGTTCCTTTAATAAAAATGCTCCTTTTTGTCCTATGAGACTCTATTTAGGGCATTTGCAGATGGCATCAGTTGATGTGCCATCTGTTGGAAACAGCTTGTTCATATAACCAGCCTAAGAACAGACCCTCTATCACCAGGCAGTGGTCACCAACTAAGGGTATCAGCTGCAGCTGTTCTTTCCCAAGTTCAAATGGACAGGAACTGAAAATCTGAGATATGGTTTAGGTTTAGATTAAATATTAGAAAAAAAAATCTCTGGTACCAATGCCAGGCTCAGACACTCTGCACAGCCAGAGGCCTGGATGGCTGTATCCTCCATGGAGGGCAGTGTCTGTGTAGACACACTCCTTGCATTAACAGCAGCAATGCTTTTCATTTTTCTGGAAGCCATTGCTAGCTTTAGTTAAGTTGGGGAGAGAGAGAGAGGGGAAAAAAAACCAACCCAACCCCAAAACCAGAAAAACCCCAACAACAAACTCACCTAAGAGAGCAGGTTCTACCCTGTCTGCTACCTCTGCCATACCCCTGTTTGCCCACTCCTGTTGACTGCATGAGTGACAGCAGTTGCTTGTGCTCCTTGGAGGCTCTTATATAGCCTCCCCTAGCACCTGCTAACAAGCCTGACCCACCCCTCACTCACCTGTTCCCAAGGAGCAGTCACGCCCAGGCAGGAAATAGCCAAATAGCTCCTTTGGAGGCTCTTATATAGCCTTATATTATTATATAGACCAGATCATCCTGAGTGCAATCACACAGAACCTTCAGGATGGACAAGGGATTAGACCCAGCCAGCATGGGTTTAGGAGGGGCAGGTCCTGTCTGACCAACCTGATCTTTTACGATCAGGTAATCCACCTGGTGGATGAGGGGAAGGCTGTGGATGTGGTCTATTTGGGCTTCAGCAAGGCCTTTGACACTGTCTCCCACAGCATAGTGCTGGAAAAGCTGGTAGTCCATAGCTTGGACAAGTGTACCCTCTCCTGGATTAGGAGTTGGCTGGAGGATCGGGCCCAGAGAGTGCTGGTGAATGGAGCCGCATCCAGCTGGCGGCCGGTCANAAGCTCAACATGAGCCAACAGTGTGCCCAGGTGGCCAAGAAGGCCAATGGGATCCTGGCCTGTATCAAAAATAGCGTGGCCAGCAGGCCCAGGGCAGTGATCCTTCCCCTGTACTCTGCATTGGTGAGGCCACACCTTGAGTGTTGTGTTCAGTTCTGGGCCCCTCAGTTCGGGAAAGATATCGAGGTGCTGGAGTGGGTCCAGAGAAGAGCAACAAGGCTGGTGAAGGGACTGGAGCACAAGTCCTATGGGGAGAGGCTGAGGGAGCTGGGGTTGTTTAGCCTGGAGAAGAGGAGGCTCAGAGCTGACCTCATCACTGTCTAGAACTACCTGAAGGGAAGTTCTAGCCAGGCAGAGGTTGGTCTCTTCTCCCAGGCACTCAGCAATAGGACAAGGGGGCACGGGCTCAAGCTCTGCCAGGGGAAATTTAAGTTGGATATCAGAAGAGAAATTCTTTCCAGAGAGAGTCATCAGGCATTGGAACGGCCTGCCCAGAGAGGTGGTGGATTCACTGTCCCTGGAGGTTTTTAAACTGGGAATGGATGTGGCACTGAGTGCCATGATCTAGTAAATGGAATGGAGCTGGACCAAGGGTTGGATTGGACGATCTCAGAGGTCTTTTCCAACCCAGTCGATTCTATGATTAAATGGGGCCCCGTTACTTGCAATTGTTCACATACACGTAATCAGAACTTGCTTGGCCGTGATCAGAACTCAGTGCTCCTCACATGCGTTTGACCACACTTGCCTCTTCTTAAATGATCAAGAAGTGGGGGTGTGAGGACAGAGCAGTACCCCACCCAGGAAAACACTGAGAGTAGAATAGTTAGAGCTGTTTGCCAGAGTAATGTCAACAAGCAGTCAGAGCAGCCTGTGGCCTTCAATTAAGGCCCTAGATTAGATAAAGCTGTACTATTGAAGCTGTACCAAACAAAATTTTAGTAGTTTAGACTTCTTCCCTCGAGGTACTGACATAACAGCAGATTTGTTTCTCTTTTGTGAGCACATATTTCATAATCCCACCTATTCTTGCCTAGTCAAGAACAGTGATGTGTCCTATCCACCACTTTTCACTAGACACCAATGTCCTCTTACCAAAGAAAGTGCACCCACTCCCTTGTAGGACTGTGACTTAGTCTATCAATCTCTCATGGAGCTGTCTTCAAGATATCAAGAGAAAAAAACAGTGTCAGACTTTGGGGAAGGCTCAGAGTATTTTCCATGGAGTTCAAGCACTCACCTCCTAAGCAAACCCTTATTACATGCCTAGATGGATAAAGATGATATGGCTAACAAAAATTCAGCTCCTTTTCTATGTCATGTCAAACCTTAGAAAGCACTGAGTTGGTGGAGGTTGTGATGTTGTGTGTTTGGGCTTTCATGGACAGATAACAAATGCCATTCTCCCAAAATGGTAGTTTTTCTACTTTGCCATACCTTTCATAGCCAGTTGGTTTTTAGATTCTTTGTGAGTTTATAGGTTGTATGTTTGTGTGGGTTTTTTAGTATGCTCACTGTGCTGTTTTTCATTAACTTTCCTGCCAGCTGCTTGAAGTGAGTTGCAACCTCAAAAGTGAGTCACCTTAGGACTAGTGGTTGTGTCTAAAGCAGAATCATTACAAGACTACACTGCACTGTAGTACGCAGTAAGAAACCACTGAGGCAATTTTTGAAAGGCATTTTACATCCCAGTGCAATCCTGATGAGGCTAAAAGAAAAGAGAAGTTCCTTGCCTTACATAAATTACAGGGGTGCAACTGCTGGTTTCTGCAAATGAGACTCCAGACTATCATGCACCTCCAGACCAGTATGCATGATGGAGCTCAAGGATGACAGAAGTGAGTTAAACCAGTCCTCCTAACTAGAGAAAAGATGTTTAACTCTGAATCACGGTACTTAGACGAGATGTTTTCTTCCAGAGGAATTAATAGGTGCGTAAATATATTGCCTTTGTGCTGTGACATCAGCTAAGCTGAAATGTGATGAATATAAATCCTAACAGGAGCTAGCTGAAAAAAATTTATACCTATAAAGTGCTTGACTTACTATATAGTTCTCTCAGAAGAGGAATGAGGTTAAGGGAAAAGTATGGTAGAAAGTGTGCTAAGTATAATGTCAAAGTGCTGCTGAAAAGACAAGATGCAGGTAGTCTCCTTTGGCCCTTCGTGTTTAATGTCAGTCACAAGAAAGAGGTAATACAGATGACGTCAGGCTACCATGTGTGCAAGTTTGTTCACAGAACTGTGATACCATGCACAGGGAATCCAGATCAACAGTGAGTCATTTTGTTTAAAGAAAGCACTGACGGAAGGATTGGACAAAGGGAAAACTTTTATACAATTTCTTAGCAATGTAGAGTGGGAGGAAAAAGCTACCCCAGAGAATGAATAAATGAAGACTCTAAAACAGAGAAGTAATAAGTGTTTATTTACTGAAACCTGTCAATTTGTATTCCAGCTTGGCATATCCTCCCCCTCCAGATCCCTTACACACAGGAGAAGAGCACTTACCCTGTGATATTTAGCTGGGATGAGGGAAATACTAAAAAACATGGAATTAGGACATAAAGTACCATATACTTTTGGGATTTGTTCCAAGAAAAAGCTTTTTGGCTTCATGCTCTGAGACCTCTATAAAGTAACAAAATTCTCCCCATCCTCCAACAAATGTAAATTGTTATGTGAACTTATGCAGATTTAAAATAACTGCACTTCCATTGAACCAAGATCTTGCTACTTAGCATACTGGTATTTTTCAGGTTGTCAAGAAAATTATTACTTAGAAGAACATGTACTACTGATTCTTGTGAATAATGCCAACAGACAGAGAGAGACATTTACACACAAACACTGACAGCTTTCTTTGTCAGGATGGCTGCTAACTGTGCAGATCCAGTTATTTATCATACTATACCATCTTACTTCCTTGTATGTCCCGCTCTACCTACCTGAATTTCTCTTTCTTATTCTAAAATTAAAACGTTACTGACACCAGAACCAGGATCTTCATCAAGGGTGCAGAGTCTAGTGTAGGAAGTGTCCTATCCAGAAAAGATCTGGCTGGTAGATAGGATTAAAACTTCAGGAAGCAGACCATGAGTTGACAAAAAAAAAAAAAAAGGCACACATGTTCTCATGAGATTTCTTCAATTTTTAATAGCTATTTTTTAAAAAAGCAAACAATGTGCTACTAAAAATATACTACTGAACAATATGCTACTCCACCAATACCATAAATAACCATAATTTTCTTAAGGTGCCACACATTTCTCAGAAATACGATAATCCTGTATACTTATTAGACATTCTTCACACTCTGAGGGGTAAATCCCACCCACTGAGAATGTCTGTCAGACATAAAACACATGATGGAAGTATGAATATAATAATATATGCAAATATAATTAATACACTTTTGAAATTAAATTAGACTATGTCTTTAGAAAGCTCAGTTGTTTATAGCTTCTGGATTTCAAAATTAGATAAGAAAAAATCAGGGTGTTAGCCAAAATGTTGGAAACAAGGTCTTTGTTGTGTGATATATCTTAAGCACATTTTACATGACATTTTTATTGAGGTTT
Organism: Sakesphorus luctuosus; assembly: GCA_013396695.1. Taxonomy (NCBI): domain Eukaryota; kingdom Metazoa; phylum Chordata; class Aves; order Passeriformes; family Thamnophilidae; genus Sakesphorus; species Sakesphorus luctuosus. The sequence continues at coordinate 196,940 of VWZD01008883.1, read as the reverse complement.
TTTTCCTAAAGGGTGTAAGAACAGTTACATCACCCAACACAGGATTCCATGACAGAATATTATAGCAGTGATGGGCAACTCTGGTAGGAGATTTCCACAAATGTGATAGAAATCACAGCAATGTTTTCAGTACTTCGAACACATTAATACTGCAAGGGAAAATGAAGCTAGCCTTATAATTTATCATATGAGATTCTAATCTGCAGGTTAAAAAAAAAAAAAAACCAAACCAAACCCAAAACCCAACCAAAACCAAAATAAAACATCCAATAGGAATCCGAGCATTTAATTGCATCCTATTTAGACAAGTGCTGCTTTTTAAACACTTGCTGAATGTGTAGTGTAACTCTCTGGTGTTTTTGCTTTAAATCAGTCAATGTTTCTCTCTGTCTAGAAAATAAAAGTAAATGTAGCCTGGACAATTTACCAGCAGTTTCAGAGATGAAGAGAGTTCAGATATATCATCAAGGCAAAGATAAGTGTTTCTCTGAGCTGTATGGAAATCAAGCACCCACAGCTTAATACAAAGATGATAGGATCTTTATTTTATTTCGCTTGGGGGTTGTGATCAATCTAAAAATGCCTGAACAGCAGCTTTGTTCCTGTTCAAGCAATCTCTGCATGGTTTTTGAAAGGTTGGCATTTTAAAGGTCATGAATGAATAGGTTAATGAATACTTTTATAAAAAATTGTGTTTGTTCAAATACCTATGCAGCTTTGAAAATCTCAATCATGGCAGCACTCATGGTCCTCTCTCCTGCAGGCCAACTTTTTCTGCTTTGATTTTTTTATCTTTTTTACTTCTCTCTTCTTCACCAAGCCGTATGTCCTTGTTGAGCAGGTGGGCCCAGTTTGCACCATGTGGGTGTGACCAAAGCTTCGTATTCTAAACCCTCTCAGTCATTTATCATGAATAATGGACCATTTTCAGCAGCTGCCCAGGGCACACCCAACTCCTCAGGCTGTGAGCTGGAAGTTAATGAAGCCTGTGAGATAAGATCTGTGATAACTCCCCTCTGGGGAATCATTAGCACCTCCACACCCAGCCTGAGGGGTCATGTCATGTCTGCTAATGGGCCAGCAACAATTCCAAAATTACCCCATGACTCACAGAGTCAGATTGTGGAACTCCGTGCCCTGGGCGCAGTGCTGAGCATTCCCTGCANACAGGGGCTAATGAACACCATTCTTTTTGTACCCCAGGTTCACTTCTCCTGCTGGTTTACTTTTAAACCAACACACCATGAATATTGCAGAACAAGGTGAAGCAGCTATTTTTTTCTTCTTTTTTTAATCTTGATTCTCACATGAAGAAAGCATACTGCACTTAACAAAAAGATGAGGTTGAGCAAAGCCAAGTGTCAAGTATTGTAGCATTCATATCCAAATTAAGTCTCACTCCTCATCTTGCTTTTTACATCTGTTGAAATATGGTTTCTATTATGGTTTTGGAAGATTTCCATTTACTGTAAGTTTCAGATGGTATTGCTGAGGTCACTGTTTACTTTGAATAGCTCTTTGATAGGAAAAAAGAGAGCACAATGGAACATTCAGGAAGCATGGCATGTAATACATTATTAAATTAATCATATCAAAGTTGTATTGAGACATAACCTCTCTTTAGCCTTAGGACATAGCCTTAGGGGACAGTTGTCCCACAACTTCACGTGACAGCAGGTTCTCATGTAATTGCAACAAGCAATGCTGACTATTGATAGATTACAGCTATGTGAATTCTGCCTGCCCAAGCCACCATGCACAGCTGTATGAACCAGAGAAGCAGACTGCAGAACAATAGGGTAAGGTGTGCCACCCACACAATACACCTTTTGATAGGATATCTCTGTGGCTAATACTTTGGTAGCAGAAGACACGCTCCGCATATTAACTGGAAGTGGCTTCTCGTGCACTCCCTGATAGGCTGCTGGGAACAGACTTGGATTATAGTCAAAAGCCTTATCTAGGTGTTAGTCATGATTAGACATTCAAGTCAAGGCTTCAGAATCCGTTTGTGGTTACGTGCTGTTATTGAAGAGGCCACCATGCCATTTCCATGCACCCAGCCTTAACTTTTAATGCTCCTCACTGGGAGCCCACCACAGCCAGACTGATGTGGTGGGTCAGAAAGATAAATTCACTGATTTGTTAAAAATTTGACCTTTTTTTTCTTTTTTTTTCAGTTTTAGCTTACCATATGTGATTTTTTTATTTATTTTTGTGACAAAAATTCTTGAGAATATCAATTGCATGTAAGCAGAGTCCCAGTGATGTTGCCTGGTAACAACATGGAAAAAGTGTGAAGTACTGCCGTACTATATTGCAGATATAAAAGGATTTTCATGCAGCAATCATATTTCGTACAGCTTCTAACTAATTCATAAACTGTGAGGTGTACAATGAAGATATTTATTTGAAAAATCACCTTTTAACTTTTGAGTTAACCTGTCAGAGAGCTGATAAAATGGCCATACTTGACAATCAAACCATCACAAACAAAAATCTCTTTTCTTCATGAAAATATAAATTTGGCTGAAGTGAGTTAATCTTCCAAGACAATGGCCTTTGAATTATGTGTAAATTATTATGTTGGCAGTGAAAAAGGAGCAACTAAATCTATTTTCTTTGTACAGTATATTCTTATTCTATACTAATGCAGTTTCAGGATTGTGGTTTTTGTTTGTTAAGAGGTATTTTATAATTGTTTAATTTGTTGCTTTGGGTTGATAGAATGTTTCATGTTTAATGTAGACTGCATTTGTTCAATACTCTAAATGAACTTTGTCTCTAACACTTCTTTCAAATGCTGCTTAGAAATATCCTGTTATCCTTTGTCATTTCTGTGCCAAAGTATTTCTGTCAATAAGTAAAACACTCATAAGTACTTATACCTCAGAAATTTTTCTAGTGATGCAGTCTTCTGGATAGCCTATGGAGTACTGTTTGGCAATCCTTCATAAAAAATCGTTCTGTTTCTTCATAGCAGTATGTTTTTGTTTGTAGCAAATTACAAACTGCTCAGTACTTCTGAAGAATTAAGGTTAGACCCCTACATGGTGAAAACCTGCCATACTCACTTCAAATAAGAAAATTAACTTTGGTATTTAACATAAATCATCAGTAATGTAAATGTAGAAACACACTGTTAAAAGTGTAGCCAAGAAAAGTATATTTAAAGGCAAATATTGAAGAAGGAACATAAATAAGACAAGGATATTTAACACAAAGCAAGACCATGAAATAGCTCTATGTATAAAACTGCACCATTTCTGGGAGACCACAGATCCCCAGGGATGTACAGATTCTTGAAGAGGTTTGAAAGGAAGGCTGATGGATCAGTTGGCATATACACAAGCACAGCTGCACAGTAGACAGCTTTAGAGGAAATAAGATTATTTTTATAATTCAAAACTTCAAGATATGCATTTAAATTACAGGGAACTTCCGAAAAAAAAATAAAGAAGGGTTGTTTCTTTATTTCCTCCAAATAATATTATTAAATCCTGAATATGCGTTTGTTTATGTATGCATATGCAGTCAGAAGAATATAGAGCTATGCACGTCTAGATGTAAAAGGAAATACAATCTTACGCACAAAGAAATATCACAAAAAGTTTTTAGAATAGTGAACTTCATGAGAAAAATTGCAAAATAAAATGCATTTGAGGTGACACAAATTCAGTTTTAAATCCTTGGGAGGCAATCAGTACCTTTAGCAGAGATAAAGGAGCATATAGCTTCAAAACTGTGCTGGTTTGGGCGTTTTTATTAATTTAAAATAATGTATGAAATCTAGATGATTCTTGCTACTACGTTTCTCTGCTCATAGGAGAGGAAGAAAACTGGCATGCTTAAACATAAATTTGGCTGCATTAGTAGGAAATCTATCGTAGTCATAAATGGAAAGTATTCAAGTTAAAATGTCAGTAGTAGAAGATGACAGGAGTCAGTGTTAGAGGTCCAAATTTGAAATATTTACGCAAATATAATGTAACAGTGATGTGGAAAGCAAAAACATCCAAGTTTGCAGATAGCACTTAATTAGCAAGTAACTGCAAATAATGAAGGAATGTACAGCCAGAAATCAGAGACTGAATGGAGAAAAAGTTTGAGCTGTCAGGTGAGAGTAGCTCTAATTATGATGGAGTTATGAAAAAGCAATGCCCAAAAATTTTTAATGTTAAAAATGTTGTGAAAGCTTGATCCTTCAACAATTTTAATAATAATAAATAAATATGTAGCTGTTGCTGTTTGCTTTTTTACTGTCTTTTTTTTTCAGAGAGACTTCAGACTTCTAAGGAGTGAGTCACACACGGAGCTGCAGTCATTCCGCAGTCCCTTGCAGAGGCTTTGGCCCAGATACACTAAAACACTCAGCCATCTACAGGGATTTTGGCTAAACAGAGTCCCAAATCACTCCCTTCCACAAAAACAACCTATCAGTGAAGTTCCACACATCGCCCGACAGATTGCTTCTTTGCACGCTCAGCCAGGCCTCTGCTTGGGCAGTGGGTTGGTGGGGAGCTGCTCCTCTAGGTCTCGCACAGACGCTGGGGCTCAGTCAGAACCAAGGAGAGAGATGTTCTCATTCCATCTTCAACAGTTCAAAATCCCCAGCTTAGCTAGGTTCAAGGCTCAACCAAGACAAGTACAGAAATGGGTTCTTTACTGGTCCAAGGACATTTCTGAGATGATAGAAATGCTGCCTACTCCAACCTCCTTCTCAGAGCAGCCTTAGCTCAGGTTAACTTGTTAGTCAAATCTTGAAAATCTGCAGGGACAGAGATTGCCACCTCTTCTCTGGGTACCTGTTCCAGGGCTGTGCTACTTACTTGGTTTTAAAAGTTACTCCTTCCAGTTGGTTTGAGCCTCTTGGGCTGCAGTTTATGCCAATTTTCTCTTCATACACTGAGTGACACTACTCTGACATTTCCTAACTTCCCTTCAGGCAGTTGCAGGTTGCCTTTAGATCCCTTTCACTGATAGACTAAGAAGCCCTTGCCTTGATAGGCTAAGGTCTTCTGCTGAAATTTTCCACCTTCCTGTGCAACAGGATAGCTTCTTCCTGAGTTCTCAAAGAGTTTTCTTTAAAAATCAGTCAGTTATCTTGGCCACTCTTTCCCCTCCTGGCATCATTCCGCCTACCAAATCCCTGAATTAATCAAACTTTGCTCTCCTAGTCTGCTGCATCCCTTCCCAGCCTTCATACAGACCCTGTACTCAGGCATGTCATGGTTGCTACTGTCCAAGCTGCCCTTTCCTGCTACATTTATCATCAGTTCTTCCCTGTTTTGAGCAGCAGGGAAAGTGGAGCATGACACTAGTCAATCCTTCTAGAATTTGTAGTGGGAAATTATCGGTTGCAATAAGCAGTCAGAATGGTGTCCCTAACATTAATATTTTTCAGTCTGCCTCTTGTTTAGAACTTACGCTTTAGCCCAAATTCCTTCATCATCAGATCTGCCTTCAAGCTGGGTTTTACTTGCTCTCCAGCTGAGAAAGCCAGCTGGCTTACCAGGTAGGGAAAATTAGGCACTGCTTTACATCTGTTCTGACAGCAAAGATAATATTCTAGAAAATTTTCTTAGTGAATTTATGTCCAAATCAGAGCATGTCTACAGAAGGTGACACAGGTAGACCTGTCATTACAAGGCTTTAAAAATATTGACATTTCCAATATTTTAGCCATGAATGAGTATGTGAAAAAAAAATTCCATCCACTCCTTTTATTTATTACTGCCTATTTGGAAAGAAAATTGTTTTGTCAAGGCTTGAAAACATCTGTCCTAAACTTACATATGGGTCCTAATGTCTTTCTACATTCTTCTTTCTTCTACATTCTTCTACTTTGCTTTTGTGAGAACCCACCTGGACTACTGCGTCCAGCTCTGCAGCTCCCAGCATAAGAAAGATATTGATCTGTTGGATTGAGTCCAGAGGAGGGCCATGAAGATGGTCAGAGGGGTGGAGGACCTCTTCTACAAAGCAAGGTTGAGGGAGTTGGTGTTGTGGAGCCTGGAGAGACCTTACAGTAGCCTTCCAGCACTTACAGCGTTTACAAGAGAGCTGGAGAGGGACTTTTCACAAGGGTATGCAGTGACAGGACAACGGGTGATGGCTTTAAAAAAGAAAGGGGGCAGGTTTCTATTAAATATTAGGAATAAATTTTTCACTGTGAGGTTGGTGGGGCACTGGACCAGCTTGCCCAGAGAAGTGGTGGTTGCCCTGTCCTGGTAGGTGTTTAAAGGCCAGCTGGATGGGGCTTTAAGCAACCTGGTCTAGTGGAAGGTGTCCCTGCCATGGCAGGGGATTGGAAATAGGTGACCTTTAAGGTCCCTTCCAACCATTCTGTGATTCTATAATTGTTTTCCAACACAGCAAGTTTCTCCTTTGAAAAACACCACAAATATAATCCTATAATTGATAGTGGTTGCCCCGGTAGTAACTGTAAACAATACCTGACCAGTTTTCTGGGCAAATTACCCTCTTAACAAATTATCACAAGTTCACGCACAATGCAGAATCTCATCCTATTAAGCTCACTCTGAGCTCTCACATCCAGATCATGTCCAAGTTTATTTCCATGTGCTACTACTAAGATAATCTTTCTTCTACATCTGCATAGCTGCAACTTTCACCCAGACACTTTCAGCATGGTGACTTTGTTGTCTTTCTCCTGGTACTTGAAATATAGTAGTTACCCTACTTCAAAGATTATCCTCTCACCTGTCTATGCTACCTGTATCACCCACCTCCACGGTTTCCTCTGAAATTCCGACCTTTGGGTCCTGGTTGTAATCTCTATTAATGACTGAACAGTGCTATGTTTCCAAATAAGCATATGCATGATTTTTTGTCAAGGTTATCCTTAGAACTTGCAAGGGTCTCACATTTTCCGATAGGCTGATTCTAGGGCTCTTCTCAGCCACTATACTCAGAGTAAAGTTTGGCAGTTTATCTGCTTATGTACTTAGCCCCTTCTTTCACAGTTCACTCCCCTTTCTACAGGTTTGCTGTTTTCTCACTCACAAATACATTCAAAACACTCTGCAGTTTATGTTTTCTTTTGTTTCATGTTTATGTAAAATCCAGTATGACCCTTTCATGACTTCATATATGAAGAACATTGTAGAGCAATTAGTTCATTTGTGTAAACAGAACATTTGTGACTCTTTTATTTGCAATTTACAGCTCAGTAGAGAAAGTGATAGTGATGCTTGGATTGCCCTGGTTTAAAAAAAGCAGTGATTCACATCCACTCTGAGAAAGCAACCTGTCCTTCAGAACCAGGCTGGCTACACGCACCAAATTAGAATAAGAATCACAGAATCATAGAATATGCTGAGTTGGAAGAGACCCATCAGGATCGTCAAGTCCATCTCCTGGCCCTGAGAGCATTGTCCAAACATTTTTTGAACTCAGACAGACTTAGTGCTATGACGACTTCCCTGGGGAGCCTGTTCCAGTGCTCAACCACTCTGTGGGTGAAGAACCTTTTCCTGATATCCAACCTAAACCTTGCCTGACACAAATTCATGCTGTTTCCTCAAGTTCTGTGACTGGTCATGAGAGTGAAGAGATCAGTACTTGCCCCTCTGCTTCCCCTCATGATGATGTTGTAGACTGCGATGAGGCTTCCCCTCAATCTCCTCTTCTAGTCTTTTGGATCAGAAACTTGAAATTTTGGTGTGTTTTTGTCCTGTTAAGGAGTACTTCAGTGGCTTGGATAGTTTTTGTTTACAGACGGGTGAAACATCCTTTTTTTCCCCCCATTTTATCTCCTCTTTCATTTTCAGCTGGTATGGAACCAGGCACATGTATGAACACTTGAAAATGCTACCGGACAAGAAAATTATTCCAAACTATCTCTGATTCAAGCACTTATTTGGAAAAAATAATCCTACCATTAAATCTATTTGTATATCTTGATCAGTCATATGGAAAAATACAAAACACTTTCGTTTCATATTTGAAATAAAAAACAATCTTCTGTTTACATTAATGACTAGCCACAGATATCTTCTTTCTCTAACTTCACAATGCTTGAATGAATACTTCTAATCTAAAAAATATGTCCGTGACTTTTACTTAAAGATCAAGAAAATAAACGAATAAAAAACATTTCTGGTTTAATGTGTGTTTTTAATGATGGCTAAAACCAATCTGAAATTCACAAAATGTGGATGCCTGAGCAGTAACTCCAGTAAAAGAGAAGGTGTGTAAAACTGAAGCTGTCCAAGAATCGCCTTGAAGATAAACAGGCTGAATAGTGTCTTCCTTAGTAATAGTAACTGTTTTCCTGTTGATGGAACAATTGTGTTTTAGTTTGTATATTAGATTATTGGTTAAAATTATGTAGACTGATACAAGCTCCAAAAATGAGAGTTTCTCACGTGAATTCAGACTGGTAAACAGAAAAAAAGAATGAATGAAGAGGATTAGAGATTAATAATATAGTCCTATGGATACATGAGCAGTAGAAATTTCCTTGATAACCTTGATAACAAATAAATCTCTTTAGTGTCCTTGTCCTAAGGCAGCAATAAGCTGGAGCTGTTTTCTAACTGCTCTAGAAGTCACAAGTTGGACAAAATGCCCACTGGTCTCAGGCTGTCAGTTATGTGACGTTTGTAACAAGGCAGAAGACTGCATTAATAGACAACAGTTTGTTGAACAAAGTGTTTGCATCTTTTTACCTGAGGGGCTGTCAATTTGTGATACAGACTATATCCTATCAAATAAAATCATTCCTTTCACAAATAAATGTATGTTTGCAGCTCTGATTAGGCTGATGATTTGATTATAATTAAACATTTTCTTTTTTTTCCCCTAGCAATGGTTAACTAAGAACTCTCCTGGATATGGAGGGAACTCATGAAAACCTTGCTATGGTATGAACCAACACAGCATTGAAATAAATTAAAATGGCATATATGCCTTAAACAAATGCAAAAGAATCAAGAATATGAACATTTTTCATTCTTACGCAGATATTGAAGTCTTCTTTTCTGATTTCTGTACTAGGTGTAGAGTTTGAGAATAAAATCGCTGAAGAAACAACTGCAAAACAGTATTCTGTAATGTAGCACTGAGGCTTGCAAGAATGACAAAATAATTAGCTCAGTTTATCTTATTGTTGTCTTCTGTATAATGAAACTGCTAATCATGACTATTGATTAACATAAGGAGTCTCTTTCATGAAATTTCAAAATTAAGTTTATAGTGATAGTTTTAGAGAAGAAACAAAAATTTTGAAGCCCTGAAGCCCTGAAGCCCTGATATGGAGCAGGTCATCAACAATGTATTATTAATTGCAATAGAAATTTAACTTAGCATTGTGGAAAAAGTGACATTTCATGGCCACAGGGAGGTCACTACATTTTTCCACCCTGAAAGATTTTCTCTGTACAGAATTTCTGCCTTTTCTCAACCTTTTATTCATCCTTCCTATCGCATGCACTTTTCATTTCCTTTCTACAGACAATATTTTGACCAAGACCAGTGGCTTTTATAAATCAGGCTTTGTATCCAGGCTATGCATTCTTTTTAGCAGATTGTATTTACATGTAGCAGTACATTCTTTTGCAAAAGCAAAAGAGATTTTAAAACTTGGGGCACAATTCTGTAAGTTTCTATGCATCCAAAGGGGAAAAAACATGAAGATTCAAAGTTAGTTTCATTTCACACAGCTTTAAAAGTCTAAAAATAAGGGCCGCAGTCTCAGCTAGTCATATGAACCCAGGGGGGACCACCATAAACCCTCAGAGATTTTTTAAGCACTTGATCTTTAGAAAGCACTGAAAAGATTATCCTGCATTTAATGGATGTACCTCAGGTAGCTGAAATTAGATGAGATAAATCCCAACACATCAGTCCAAGATCCACTGTTCAAAGCACTCAATGATAAGAACTCCAGATTCCTGCTTTATTAACTGCTCAGTCTTTGCAGCAGATCAGGATACATTCAGATCCATTATTGTCCAAAAATCAGCCGTGGTTAAAAACATGGGCCACACAGATTTATTTGGGCAATATGAAAGTAGCTGGGGAAATTAAAAGCATAAACTCTCATGTTTATTTCTGCTTTCAAGGATACTATATCTGTATTTTTTAAAAAAACACCTTTGGTTAGCAAAAAGGTAACATAGTTTTAAGTTATCCCATCATTTTTCTCTGTGGACCAGCTGGTCAGTCATATCAGAAATTTGTTTATTAAGCATTGTTAACAGTTAAATGTTTTTGAAAGCTCGTATGCTATGATATTTATATTACACTGTTTGATGCTTTACATCCTGCTGCAAACATTCCCTTCAAACACAAATCAGAAGCAATTAGTGAAGGATTCTTGTGCTGTGCAAAGGCATCTCCATATATAGTGAATTGGATGATATGATCAACTTCTCGGAGACAGGGCCTGTGTCTGTTAAACAACTTTTCCTCAGATGTTATTTTATGATACCTTGGAACCAAGTTCTCGCCTTTATGTTTATATTTGTGCAACTGTCTGGAAGATAGTAAGGATGAATGACTGCTGCTTAACTCAGCAACTCTTTCTGTCTCTGTTTCCCTCTTTTGCCTCCTGACAGTCCGATGGGGTCAAACATTTAACCTTGCAGTTCACAGATAGCTAAGACTTTCCCTCATTTGACCCATGTGAACAATATTAAGGTCCCATTTTCAATACTTTGTCCTGATCAACCCAGACACAATGAGAACTAACTTGGCAGTGTTTAAAGCCACTTTGAAAACTGTTCAGTGTCTGAGGGATGTTAATAGCAGAACAGCAGTTTCCAAGAATTTCACACTTTGTGTTTCTTGTATTAAGAATTTTACTAATTCCTCCCTCATTGTTTGCTCTCATATGACATAAGATATAAACTGATTTACTGACCTCAGAAATATGTTTTTTCTTGCAAAAGCAGCGATTTCTTAAAGGTAAAACAGTATTTAGTGAAAAGTACTAAGGAGTGTTGTTTTGTTTTCTGCATAAGGACCTAATCTGTTTTTTCAAGTTTTTATTAACACGTACTTGGAGCGGGAGTTTGAACCAGATGGTCTCCAATGTCCATACTAACCTAAATTCTTCCATAAGTGTTGCTGAATTAACACTTGGTTTAGACTCTTTTCTGTTCAGTACAGCATAGGCTGACAAGGAACCAATTTCAGCAGTCAAATGGCACTAGCCCTGACTTAGTTTTGAGTCCAGTTCTAACCTGCTGCCCAGAGAAGTGGTTTATAAATCATTTCTCTCAGCACTTCTAAATGTATGTATCCAATATGAGTCCTTTGCATTGTAATGAAGTCCCTGCTTCACCAGAGCAAGGCACTACTGTGGCCTAGATAAATGCCTTTCACTTTAAGGAAAAAAGAATTGAAACATTTACTTAGCTTTTGTATTTGAAAACAAGATTAACTTGGAGTTCCAGTCCAGGATTGCACTTTCTCTCTTGAGTGAGAAAATAAATTCTGATGTATTGTCACTCAAATGGATTCTGATGTGAACATAATATAAATCAAAGGGAAAGCCTACCAGTCTTCCAGTGAATTTTAAAGTTCAGTTTTTCAAACCTAGAAGGTCAGGTCATGAGGGCCTGACACTGAAAACTACAGCATTCCTTTATATTGTACATTAAAATACATCATTAAAAACATAATTTCAGTTCCAGTAATAAGCACTTACACATTGCTAAATGTCAAAATTGTATTTGTAATACAGCACTGTTGAGTATGTGCATTGCAACAATATTTAGTTTCAGGACTGCACAGTGCAATTTCCACAGGACTCCTGCCTTCAAGTTCTGTTTATGGTCCTTTGGCATTCAACCTCCAGTCCAAAAAATTAGACCTCCACAGGACTCAACACCAATCCAATCGCCCCACAGTCCTATTTTCCTATATCATAGATCCTGTGATTGCCTTTTCCCTCCTTACAGACAGACGGTCTGAATCTCAGTCTGGTCCTCCCAACTCCTTGTCCCTAACACACTCCTCCTGCAATCACCTCTGGCCATCTTTGTAATGGAAACAGAGAGCTTTGTCCTTTGCATGGTTTAAGCAAAGACATTGGGAATGCACAGTGCTAAGGTCTCACCACAGGCACTTTTGGTACCATTCCCTGACTTCATCTGCTGCAAAAAAAATATTCCAGCTCACTATAAGCTGATATCTTGATCAGTATACATAGCAGTCTTTCAGAGCTGTGACTTCAGAAGCCTCATAATCCTCTACTCAGCATCTGCAGACTGAGGCTTTTTATTTTTTCATCTTTATTTTTTCTTTAAAGAGTCTTAAGCTATTCAAGGTGCAGTTCCACATCAACAACAAAGAACACTGGTTGGACACCTCAGTCTCCTCTGCCAAATTTTATATTTCTGTTTCAAATCATTAAAATTTCACACTACAGAGGTAATCAGGATATTTTGATATGACCAGAATTATGTATTTTCTCCTAATTTAGTTCTTGGAAATAGTATTTGTGACTGAAATTTTCCATAAGGATTCAGCCTGAGGCAGATTACCCAGTATGCAAAATTTCAGGCCAAATATTTAAAGTTTGGCAATGTTGTGAGCAACAGAAAAATTATTTTGTAATGGAACTTGTGGGAAAATTTAATAGATTATGCCACTAGTCCAATCTACAACACATACAGAAGGTACTTAAAATTTTACAAATTTTCTGGAAATCACTAACTTCTTTTTTCCCGCCCCCTAGAAATCTTGCTAAAAATTTTCTAGATTTGCGGTGTTCATGAATACTCCAAGTGGCTGCTGAACATAACTAAATACATCATTGGAAGTGTGAATTTCAAGGAAGGACAAGGATGTCTTATGGGAATGAGCAGGTAAGGGACTGGGCATGTGCAAATGCATATATTCACAAGACCAGCCATGTCCTTTACACTATGACAAACAATTCCATATAAGAAGAAATTGCTTTTGATGCAATTCCAGAAGCTGCAAAGATTTTAATGTTACTGCCAGAGACAGCTGAACTAGAGCTAGCACTGAACATTGTTTGCATTCATATGATGATGCAAGTGAGAACTTCCATACTATTTCAAGACGTATTTATATAAATATCATTTTAACATTAACAGCATTAGTTCTGAAATTACAACTTTTATTCATACGTACCTAGATGTGTGCACACACCCACTAAACAGAGCCTTTATACTCGTATCATTTTTGCATTGCAGATTCAATAAGATCTTTTTATAAGATCACTCTTTCAGCTCTTTAAACAGAAGAGTTTATTCAGGCTTAGTGTAATAGTTTTCCTTTATGATGTCATTGAAATGGAATTTGCTTGATTAACTTGTTACATTAGTGCTTAATTCAGTATGAACTGTAGTCCTTGTACATATTTTCAGCACTTGTCAGCAAACTGATTGACTAATACTCCTACTTTCAGAGTTTTTCAGGCATCTTTAAATTGTGCAATATAAAGTCAATGCAGTGAAGCTAACTAGAATAATTTTTGATTCCTTGAAAAAGAAATCTGTGATTTATGACCAAAGCCAATGCTTGCATATGGACCATTCCAGTTGTGAACTTTGATCAGAAAAAGCAAGCTATACTGATTGAGAAGGTTGTTTTCTCACCCTGTTCAGAAACTTCTTGCCTTCTCTTCCATGGCATCTGGTCCACTGATGTCACAATCCCTCATGCAACAGCAACTGAACTGAGCAACAGTTTGATTTATGCAGGTCAAATGGCCTTGAGACAAAGAAAGTTTTTACCTACTGAGCACATGTAGTGACACTTTGGCTGAATTTATTCAGTGTGTTCACAAGTGGTCCATGAAGCTAGCCAGTAACAAATGAAGTTATTTTATGCATTATTTTCTACACTTAAAAATAGTTAAAATTATTAAGTAGCTAAAGTTTATTGCAATCTAGAGAGAGGGAGTTCAGGTGTTTCAAAATACCAGTTGTTAAATAACAGGACAGAATAGGCAGCAGAAGCCACACTCTGGGCATGGTTTTGTACTGTATCCAAGGCTGTGAACAACTAGACCATTTCAGTTTCCATTCCCACACCCGCTTTTCCCCTGTAGAGTAACTTTAACCCATGCTCTGCTAATGCCTCCCAGCTGGAACTGTTCTCACAGCCTCAAGAAACAGAGCTGTGCTTGAAGAATGCCCAGCAGCAGTGTGCCTACCCACGCTGGCAGCACCTGACTCAGATCCATTGCCAAGGCTTGAGTCAGTGTTGTACCATTTTAAAAAGAAACAGATCTTTAAACTGGAAGTGCTACTGGAAATCAGCTTGTGCTCGTTAAAATGTTAGGAGTTTTGTCGTTTAGTCCACAGAAACAACATGCCATAAACTCCTTGAGCTGAAGGGAAATGCTGAGGTATCCACAAAGGGTCAAAAAGGATCAGGAAAAATACAATATGCTTTGAAGTTTAACTGACTCTTGTTTATAGAGAAAACAATGAAGAGTGGTCACATGAAGCTCACCCGGGGAACATTTTGCCATCTACTGTTTCAGAAAATAGGAAATGGAGTCTAGACAAGAGACCAGAGACCAGAAGCTGAAGTAGATGAAGAAATATTAGCAATGCGTGATCCTACTTATCACACGCTTAAAAGACCCAGTTTGTTGGCATCAACACAAAAGCAAGAGTGGATAGCATTGCAGGCTGATTGAGAGGTTCCAGTGGGTCTCTCACATCACGTACATGCGCAAGAACCTTCCAGCAGAGAATAGTGTGTGTACTGGAAGAATATTGTAACAGAGCGAGAGACAGCTACAGCAGGGTCCAGCTCCTATTCTGCTTTATTCTATAAATCAACAGCTTTAGTCCTGCAGAGACAAGAAAACTAGTCCCTCAAAAGAATTGCATGACTAAACCTTTCCTGCTCTTTCCAAGAAGATGAACCTTTACAATGACGATTTTACAGTCTGTAGATAATTTGATGTAGTAAGTTTGGCTCTCATAAAACTTTTACTCCACTTTCAAGAGGACTGAAAAAACTACTTGACTAGATTATTGAAATTATTTAAAATGGAAATTAGGATATATCTGCATTACATAAAGCAGTGTCACATTTGAGACATCCAAATTATGTCCAACCACCATGCACAGTGCACTGCCAGCTTCAGCCCTCAAAGAATGGCAGCTTTCTGGTCATACAGACTCTGATTCTTGGTCTAGCAGATCTTCTCAGGCCAAGGAACATCAGAGCAGTAGCATATTATGTCATGAGGAAATCTACTTTGTCTATTCTCTCACCATTAATTTAATGATTAATGAATTTGCAAAATATACATTAAATTGTAACATAAACAGATTTTGTCAAGGTACTTTAGAAATTATAAAAACAAATTAAGACAGTGCTGGGCAAGGAAATACCAGATGGGAGAGGATCAGGAGCTAAATGAGTGCACTTTAAAGGCTTCTCCATGCAAAGAGATTACTGTGGTCTTGAAAGAATATGTCTTGGCTTGGAGTAAGTAGAATTGTATTTCCAAAAATTTAGTAGCTGTATCTATGACATGAAAGCCTTGTTATTTTGGCAGAAGAATATTTTTTGAAGTTTTCAGCTTACTGTCAATAACTCTGTGATCTCAATACTGTTGCTAACTGCTAAATGCACAACTTGCAAACAGAATTTCCACTGACTGGCATTGTAGTAGGCACTTTTATTGAAGCAACTCAGTATTGAATCCCCTTTTGAGGCTTATGAGAGTGCTGGGCATAATCTTTTCCGTGTAGATCCGAAAAGCCAATCTAAATCCAGTACTATACACTGCATATCAGAGGTTGGCTGCTGTAATTACATAGAAATAGAAACAATAGAAAGGGGCAGTTTCCAAAGGCTAGCATCAAACAGTATTCGTCTTCTCTGAGAAAAGGATGCTATGTAGCAACACATTCTCTGAGTCATCAGTAGAAGAAAATTGTCTTCTGCCTTGTCTTCTAAAAAAATTATTCCTCAATGATTTCTGAGTGTCTAAAATTAGCACCCTAATGTAACATTGATAGATCTTTTGGAAACAAGGAAAGAAAACTTATTAATCATGTGCTTTCTTTAAAGTTTGTTTCATTGTCACAACCAGTGAGAGCCTAGTGAAAGGGCTGTTTGTGTTGGATCTAACTTTTAATCTCTGCAGAAGTCCGTAAAAGCAAAGTCCCTGAAGCACCATGAATTCTTGGCAGTTGTATGCTCTTTTGAAAGTGTTGAATATGATGGACTTAGTCTCATGGTTCAGTCTGCTAATATTTGCATAAGAAATAAAAAATGAATCTACATCTGATAATAGTGAATGCCTTTCTGAGAAACTGAGAGGGAGAACATGCAGTGAGAAAAGAAACTCCAGGTTGAGTTTTCTGCTCTGAATTGGTGTAATGGAAAATTTTATTCCCCTGCCACCTGACTGACTCCTATTTATTACACAACATCCTCTTGCTTTCCAGTTCAGGCTTTCATGTTTTTGCTGAATGAATTCTTAGATACTATAGGCCAAAAATTTAAATCTGCTTTTTTTAATCATCTAGCCAAGTTCAGGCCAGACACTCAGCTGGATAAAACCACAAACTCTCAGAAGAGTCAGTGTAACAGGAATTGCACTTCCCTTGTCTGCCTACTGATTAGTAAACTGCAACATCTTTAACCATGTTCAAATCTTCTATTTTCTAGCGATGAAACATCAGACATCCATTTCTCCAAGTTTGGTTCCTGAACACTGGATGTCTCATAAACGCTGAATGTCTGCTCTTTGCTTGAGACAATATTTTCTCAAGCTACATTATTACTGGATAAAATTGAATCACTTTTTCCAGGGCAGTTGAAGGCATTCAATACTTCTGAATATCGTATTCAGTAGGAGTCATGGGAAGAAGGGCTTCAGGATCTGGCTGAGCACTACAGAAGACTCTGCATCATTTAAACATTTCCAATCACAAGCTGACAGACATGTTCTTTTTCGGAGATTTCAAAAATACCTAAAAGTTATGAGTGTAAGGCTTAGCTCAACTGTCTTTATTTCTTAATCCAGCCATTGTTAGAATAAATTTTCTGTACAGTAAAGAGAGAAAAGGTGTGACTACAAGGAGCTTCTTGGGACAGTGGAGATTAAAGGGAAATTAAAAGGAGCTTACATCTTCCCTGGTGGACTGTTATCTTACTTATTTTTATGTCTGGGGGACCAGCACTGGCATTAATCAGAAATCATGTGTGACACCAACATAAATAAGATATCCATTTAGTAGAGGCTCAATGAGAGCATTTGCTTTAATTTGTGCCTCCTGTGTGTGTCTGTGTCTGTGTCTGTGTCTGTGTCTGTGTGTGAATGGGAAGACATATAACATCCAATAAAGGTGTTATTAAAATAAAACTGAAAAGGATCAATGGATCTATACATTTTAGAGAGCAGGAATCATTATGCTTATAGTAACAATACTGCTTGGTTCTCTTTTCTGTGATGTTAACCCAGTGATTTTGAAAAGGCTAAGACAGTGTGTCATTTTCTTCAGTTAGGAAGAAGGTCATTCAGCTCCTTCTCCAGCAGTACTGTTACCAGATTACTTAAAAACTACCCAGCATACATCTATTACAGTAGAATCAACACTCAAAACAAACCCCAACAATCTATGAAAGCTGCCATGAAAATTTCTGATGAGAACAGAATTAAAAACTCTTGAATATTTTACCAAATGCATTGATTCTAAACATCAGCAGTTGCACAAGTGTTCTTCATTCACTCCAGGGAGGGAGACAGTAGGGCAGAAATAGCTCTAAGAATTGCTAGTGAAATATCAGCTGCTCAGAAGTCAATGGGAAAATCCTACCAAATTTCAGTGGGAGCAGAATTTCTTCCAGAAGTTATGAGGGTTGATTAGGTGAACAGCCTTATCAGGGTATTTCTTTGAAGACTAATCTGCCTTTACTGTTCTAGTGTTTAGAGCTCAGAAGCAGTTTTCCTGCTGACTCAGACTGTTTGATGTTGAGGTTGTCTAAGGTAAAACCACTCCTAGTTCCAGCTAAAGTATTTTTTGCTTTGCAGCTCAGATTGATGTCAAAGAAATACAATAATCTTTCTTCTATGCAAATGTTTGTCATGCTTGAGAATGCCCCAACAAGAAATATTAAAGATGCTTGGCTACAAAAGTTATGGATTTTATTCTTGGTTTCAGCATCAGCTGGCACAATGGGGTTTAGGGAGTAGTATAATACAAATTATAAAAACTAATTATAAGACCGTAGTACAGTTGGAAAGGTGTTTGTTGCTTTTGTAGGCAAAGAAATGTAATAACACCCTCCACAATTTGCAATCTCCAGCTCCTCATCCTAATGAAACACCTTCTGTATGGGTGGACATTTAAAAACACTTAATGATGACTTTGTTAACAGCCACAATAAAATAGATAGCTCCAGAAATGCTGTCCTCCTTGAAGGTGAAGATTTTCTCTGCTCTAGGATTCCTGAGAGCCAGAATTTGTTTTGTAGGGACAAGATTGGACATGCTTACTGAAGCATTATATTTTACTGTTCTGATAAAGAACAGCATCTTCCCTTATCTAACAAACATGTTTACAAAGAAGACACCTCACCAGTTTCAAGACATTTGTGCCATCAGCCACAGTGAGATGATAGAGCCTGCACCAGAGTAGCAGAGGGAAATATTTCAGCCTAGCTGGTTAGCTGTCCATCTACTCTGCATTCTCTACCAAATCAGCATCACAAAGCCTATGCTGTCTAAAGCTTTGTGCTGACAACATTTTCCACAGAAATAAAGGCTTTACTTCTGCCAAATTTAGGTTGAACAGAAACTAAAAATGTTTGGAAAACAGACCTGTTACTTTGTCTGTTTTCCCATTCTTTAGCAGACCTATGAGAGAAAGAGAACTTTTAAGTGAGGGGGGGAAAAGGATGCTTGTAACATGTAATTTTTTCCATATAAGTAAATATTACTGTATGCTAAATTATTGTTTAGTGAAATCTGGCTCAACATCATTATATATATGCTTTGATTGTTAGCTTGAAAGAAAATTTTTAAAAATAAGAAAAAAAAGGGAAAAAAATTTTTCAGTTTAGAGTTGAAACCATAACAATATTCTATTTCAGCATGACTATTAGAAGTTCTACAGTACCATATTACACATTCTGAACACAAGCTTTTTGCTTTAGTTTGCCACAGCTGGAAAGAACTCGCAATAGGCATTTACTGCACATTTATTTTAGAGTTGATATTAAACAGTGTTTAAAATTTCACCTACAAATTATACTTATGCATTCAGTTGTCTGTGAAAGCTCTACTTATGCCTATAGGAAGTTCCTATATAAACTAATTCTTTAAAGATATCAGTGTACCTGAAGACTAGCAGGAAGGGGGAAATACAGTAAATAACTGTTTTGATCAAATGAATTGGTCAATTAACATTAAGTAATGTTGAAACTGTGATTCTTGTCAGTATATAGTACCAGAATGCTGCTTCAGGCAACAGAAGACACTCCTTTTCGCTATTATTGCAAGGGACAAGTTCAAGGGCAGAATGTGCCTAACCCACTTTCTGATATCCTAAAAGGAATAAGATTAATAGAAATACTCAAGGGCATGCTAGCAGAATCCCTTTGTATTCTATCACCAGTTCATCTCTATTGCTCATGAAGAGTAGAAATTTTACATGTCATCAGTCTGAAATGCATCTAGAGAAGAACAGTGATGGTCATTACTGAACTGGCCAGTATTAGCGCCATAGTATATCCACTTACCCACTGCCTTCTGTAGTAGTTACTTTTTTTATTTCCTAAGTTTAACTGCTTGGAAAAGTAGTTGACTGAGCAGGCAGTAAGACACAACACAAAGCTCTCTGTCCTTCTGTCCTTAACAGAAACACGGAGTTATATCTTTCTGATTATAAAGGCAATTTGAGGGAGAGCCAACTCTCTTCATCTCTTATGAATGAAACTTTCCTAAAGGCCGATAAAATGTTGAACCCACATGAAAGAAGCTACCATAACCTGAAACACTAACACTTCTGTCTTTCACTATGAGCAGACCTATGAGGATATTGGCCTATGAGGTCATAAAAGAAGAACTCTGAAAACAGGCTGACTCACAGTCTTTCCTGTTTCCTGCCTCTGAGCTCTCTTACTGAAAGATATATGGAGAGCATCAAGGAAACCAGCTAGGGGGACCCATTGTTGACAAATAAGGAAGAGTTGGTATGAAAGTTTGTGAAGTCATTGGCTGCAGTGACAATGACATGGTGGAGCTTAAGAACCTGAAGGAAATGAGGACAGCAAGTAGCAAAATAATGACCCCAGGTCCCACAATACCTGATTTCAGCTAATTCAGGGTTTTCTGAAGAACAAAAAGGGCGTAGAAAAGCTGGCTGGCTTTAAAAGACAATCTTCAGAAAGCACAAGAGCAGCTCATGCCACTGTGCAAGACTCCAGACATGTATGTTAGGAGTGAATGCATACTCAGCTAAATGGTGAACCCTCGACTGAGCACTGACTTTGGTATATGTAAAAGGGTAATCCTAACAGTGCTATATAACAGACAATTTCCCATAGTTCTCTTTTAGAGAGATATAGATTGCCCAAGTGTGATGTTTTCACCACAGATGGCAATCAAACCCCACACAGCCACTCACTCATTCCATCACCAGCAGGATTGGAGAGAGAATCTGAAGGGTAAAAGCTAGAAAACTTGAGGGTTGAGATAAAGACAGTTTCATAAGAAAAGCAAAATATACACACACAAGCAAAGAAAAACAAGGAATTCCTTCACTGCTTCCCATGGGCAGGTAGGTGTTAAGCCACAACCAGGAGAGCAGGGCCCCATCAGTGTAATGGTTACTTGGGAAGACAAATGCCATAACTCCAAATGTACATCCCGTTCCTTCTTCCCCTCACTTTATATACTGAGCATAATGCCATATGGTCTGGAATATCCCTTTGTTCAGTTTGGGATACCTGTCCCAGTTGTGTCTTCTCCCAACCTCCCATGCATCCTCAGCCCCTTTGTCACATGGCAGTATAAAAAGCGGAAAAGGCCTTGGCTCTTTGTAAGCCCCGTCCAGCAATAATAAAAACATTTCTATATTACAAATCCTGTATTCAGCACAAATCCTAAATACAGCCCCATACCAGCCACTGTGAAGAAAATTAATTAACTCTACCCCAGCTGAAACCAGCACTACCACCAGGCATCATGAATGGCAATCTGAACAGGAGCCAGCAGCAGATAAACACCATCCTGGAACTGGCAGCAAAAATGTGCAACACTCAGGAAAAGTGATTATTCCCCTCCATCTGGCACAGGTGAATTTTTTTTTTAAGGTGCTATGTCAAGTTATGATGTTTATTGTACATAATAGAGTAAGCATGTGGAAGGCCACCAAGATTATCATGGGATCTGGGAAGTACAGAGAGGAGCACATACAACTTTTGTTCAGGCTGAAGAAGAAATCAAAGGGAAAATCTAATTGTTGTATTCCACTTGTGGAGGAATTGAATGATTACAGAGAAGGCAGAGCCAAATTTTTCTTGGAGGTATATACAGTGGAAAAATGAGATGCAATGAACCCAAATTGCAACACAGGAACTTCTCTACAAAATCAAGGAATAAAAGGTCTTCACATTGAAGGTTATAAACCATTGAAACAGGTTGCTCAGACTGTGGAATCTCTACCCTTCAACACCTTCAAAGCTCATCTGTAAGTAGCACTGGACAATCTGTCTTCCCTAACAAGTTTTGAGTTGCTTTGAGAAGGAGGTTGGACTAATTGACCTTCAGAGAGAGATTCCAATGTAAATTACTAATTGAGTCAATGCATTAAATATATTCTTCACTTCAATATCTCCTATTGTCTATTATAAACTGCTTCCACTTAAGCTACTGGCTCCTGTGACTCCCTTTTGGAGGAAATGATACAGATCTTACAGAGCTATGGAGACGTCTACGTTTTATAATATTAGGTCTCTTGAAAATCACACCTCTTAATTTCATAATGTTGGAGGTCTCTGAGAAACTATACAAAATATACCATAGCCCCTGGTATCCTAAACCTAAGTAATTAAATCAATTCTAGTGTATTATAGCCTAGGTACATGGATTCACAACAAAAAGCTTGTGGAATCACAAGCTGTACCATGATGTAATTGCTAGCACAAATGAGGAGGCTGATTTGTGTGTTTCAGGCCATATACACTATGGTAACCAGAGCATGAAGCTTTCAAGCAGCCACAATGGTGAAAATGGGAAGAAAGAGAACATCTTTTAGTTTAAAAACACAACTTGAGGGTACTTTCTGTTAATTAAGAAATTGTTGCGGTTGTATCTGTGGTTTATCTTCTGTTTTCTTGGTTACAAAATTTACTTGCTACAAAGTCTTGGCAACCAAAATCAAGCCTGCAGTTATCTTTAAAATGTTAAATATAACACATGAAGCCAGGTTCTGGAATTTTTAGTTATCCTGAGTAGAGTCTAGGTAGAGCAACTAGAATCAAAGGCACGCCTCGAGGAGGAAGGCAAAGCTCAGTTTGAGACAGAGTGGGAAAATGAGGCTCAAAGAGACCTACCAAGTGAAAGAAAGAAAGTCTTGGCTAGTCAGCTTTACAGTATAGCAGCTCATATTTGGGGGAACATAAGCAGTGTGTTTCTGTTTTGATCCAGGACTACTATCTTTCACAAAAACATCTATGTTTTAAAAGCCAGTTTCCCTCACTTCTTTTCTGCATCTTTAGATTACAGGATGACAGCAGGGAATACCTAAAGAAAAACATTATGTATCAAGATTTTATTAAATCAAAAAGAAAACAGCCTTGGATTTTTTTTAAATTATTTTGTGCTTCTTTCTCATTGAATTGCCTGGAAATATGTGCATTCATCTTTTATGAGAATGCTTAACATACAAACCAGAACACTCTAGCAAGTTAATTTAAAAAAATAGCTTCTTTTTTATTTTCTTCCTGCACATATTAAACACTACTCTGAGTAGACCTCTGGCTGGGTGCCATTCAGACGTGTAAAGACAATGAGACTGTGAAAAAATAACCTTAATAATTTTATCAGGAATTTTATGTTGCAGCATGTTTGAAAATACTGAAGGAAAGTTGATTAATAGATGTTTTTATCTATCTGTTTTTAAAATAATTTTCATGTCAGCCAAGATGAGGGTTCCATCTTAGAAATCTATGTTAACTCAATCGTTTCTCCATTGCTGTTCTTAATAAAATCAACAGTGAGTCATAGCTATTTTCCCTCTCAAAATTAGAAGTGGCATCCAGGTAAAGCACTTGTACACAACTGGAGAGGTCAGTTTTTATTTCTTGGTTAGATTTCTCTGTGGCGCTTTATAGTCAGAGCAATAAGGATACAACTATTTGAAACTATACTAGGCATTAGAAGAATATCAGACTGATTTGGGCAATTAAATTTGAAGACAACCGTGAATCAAATGTGCATCTGCTTATGCAACTGGCTATCACATACTAATACCACAAGAGGAAGACTTTGTCACAAGAACATTGAACACTAACTGATGTTCAAACTGCTGCATCTACATTGCCTTGTAAACTGTCCTGATGGGTGGATCTAAGACTGAAATAAATGTCTGTGAATGATGTTTGCCTTACTCAAGGTAGATTGTGCTTATGTTCCAGAAAGAAAGTAGGAAAAACACCAACTAAATTGCAGCCCTGCCAAAACAAGGCTTCCAGCTGTCCCAACAACCTTTGCAATGATAAGCTCAAGGAGAAGTGCTAAGAATGGTTATGCTACACAGAATTCTTGGAGTCCATTCTAAACTCTGGCATTACCTAAATTTTAGACAATCTAAGCTGAGACTATTGTCCCAGACACCTGGTTATAGGTCTACCAAGCATCCTGAAATTCATACTGTGGTTTTCAGGATAGACACAAGTTTGAATAAGGCCCAAAAAATGGGAGGAGAAAACCACCTATTTGTACAAAATATATTGAAACATTATGGAAAATACAAAACTTGGCCCTTCATTTTTTCATCTTTTCTGCTGTCTTCATTCTTGGGCATTTGAGTTTTTTAATGGTTTTCCTTCAGTTGACAGTAGAACTTTGTTTAAACTAATACAGCTATTTACTTTGCTTAGTAAATCAGAACTAACATAATGATCCAAGTCTACTCTTGTTTAGTTTGGCTTGACATTAATGACTTTTTGACTCAATAGGTACAGAGCAGAGAAAGCTCAGTGAAGGTGATGTCTAGACATTTGCTATTGCTTTAAATTCCACAATGGATTCGAATTTGCACACAGATAAAATAAAGCTCTACTTTCTTTTGGTAGCTTGCTACATCCACTTTCACAGATGCAAATGGCCATAAGACAACAACATCACAGACTCATTCAGGTTGGGAATTACTTGAGAGAGGTCTCTAGGGCAGTCTCCTGCTCAAAGCAGGGTCAACAATGGATTCTAATCAGGTTGTTCAGTTCCATAGACTCCCTAAGTTACCAGTTTCAATAAAAAGTTGTCCCCATTGAGACAATTTTTCCTTATACCTACTTGGAATCTCTCTGTTTCCATTTTCCATCACTGTTTCTCATTCTCCCAACATGCAACTCAGCCTCACTCTGTCCTCACAGGAAGCCCCTTGTAGGTTAGAAGGCAGCTAAGCAGCCTGAAACAGCCCAGTTCCCTCAGCCTCTCATCACTGGGTAAACACTCCAGCCTCCAGCCATCTTGGTGGCTCTCTGCTGAATTTGCTGCAGTTTATCCGTGTCTTTCTTACGCTGGTGGCCTATAACAAGATGCACTGTTCCAGATGTGGGCTAATGAGAGTTGACTAAAGGAGTATAACCAATTCCTGTGGCTATGCTCCGATTGATACAGGCCAGTACACTGTTAGTCTTCAGCCAACAAACAGGACAAGCCTCTTGCTCACAAATGCTAAATCTAGGTAAGATATTTATGTGCACAGATACATCATGTGAAATCTTGCTTATGCATATACCTGTTCCCCAGCTAATCAGAAGGAATCAAAACTTTCAACATGATACTACACTAACATTTTTTCCATTGGTACGAGTAAATGAAAACCTTTTCGAGCTTTTAATTCTAAGAAGTAGCACTAATACACCACAACTGGCTATGTTTTAAAGCGGTTTCTAATTTTTTGCTAATTAAAGCCATAGTTTTTCAGACATGCTACAATAGAAGTTGTTAACACAGGAGAGACTTGGACTCTACTTTGTTTGGCAAGTCTCAGAGTGTAAAACTCCTTAACTGTATTTTACACCTACAGTTCTCAAGCCTTGGCAAAAAGTTTAAAATGAGAAGATCTAAAAGCAGGCAAAATTTCTGGCATTAGACTAGAGTGTAGTGTTTAAAGCTCAGATCAACAGCAAGCTGAAACATGGTGTGAGAAGGGTAGCTTTGTTGTTTTTTCTTACAATGTCCCATAGAGCACATGCCAACCCCTATGGAGCCAAATCCTGCTGTCAGCTATACTAAAGTAAATCCAGAAGTACTTTAATAAAGTTTACTGAATTACACTATATTCTTATTTATGTTCAGAAGAAAAATGTTTCTTAATTACTAAGACAAGCTAGTCACAAGGGGTTATGAACACACAGCCTTTAAAAGCTTAGAGATTTATCAAAAATATGGGTCCTGCAGTGCTACAAGAGTTCCTTGGTCAGGGCCTAGACTGTATCCAGTTGCCATTTGTGAGGTAAGGCAAAACAATTATCCCTGTTCAGAAACTCAGATGGCTTTGGCTGTAGAATGATGCACTACAGTTTGAGCCTTTCTCGTGTAGGGTCTGACACTTGAGGGGTTGGCTGGAAGCATTCTCAGAGACAGATACCAGCAGCTACAGACCTAAACTTCTTATGTCGCAGTGCCTTCATCGTGCCTCTAAGTCCTGAATTTTATCCTCTGGAGGTAAATTGTCTTAACTAAGACTGCTGTATTTCTGTGTCAGTATCTCCCATAGGAAAGTCTGTAACCACAGAGATTAATAGGTTATAGGTATACCATGTATAGAGATATATACATATATATATATAATAGTAGCTATACTAATTGTAAAAAGGTGAGGTAGAAGGGATGCTGTTAAAATAAACAGACAAAAACAACCACATGTTTCAGGAAGAATGAAGAACATTTGACTCAGCTGCCTTTCCTGCACTGATTTTTTCTGTTGCCTGCCCATATCTGGTCCAGCAGCACTGAGTAAAGTTTTGTGCTCACACTCACTGCTCGTGAGCCCCTGTGCTGATTTACCATGCTGGGGGCCCCTTGTCTTGGCCTATCACTTTCTATTTCTCCATGAGAAGATTGTGCCACACTAATCCCCTCCACACCAATATGTACTACTATCCTTATACCACTACTGAGCATCATATACACAGCATATAGAGAGGTCAGGCCAATCATAAAAGGGTGTCTTTTTTTCAGTCTGTTTTAGGCAATAAGCTGTCATGATTATTGTCAAAAAAGTCTCAGACCAGGAATAGATGACAGCTAGGGAATCATAGACAGATGATAAGACAGAAAAACAGGCATCAGGAAGAAGCAGATTGCTGCACAATGCTTGTCAGAGACACTCTGCACTGATTCCACTTTCTCCCAGACACCATTCACTGACTTGCAACAATCCAGGTGGCAAACACTGCAATCTTGTGCTCCAGGGCTTCCAAGCCTATACTGCCTGGATAGTGTGCTCATCATCAGACAGTAGGTTGAGGTGGGCTGGGCCAGAAAAAGTGAGGACTCTCCCAAAACATTAGCGAACTAGGGCTTGTAGGCAGCCAAGAATGAAGAATTTGCAATCCAGTCCAGCCACTCAGGGCTGGAGAATTCAGTGTTATACATTCTGTGCCTGAGACTTCTATCTGCAGCTGATCTTCAGTATTCATCTGCATCAGCAGATCAGAGAACAGGAGCCAGAGTCAAGGGCACTCTCTTAGATGAGTAGCCTAAGCACTAGCCTACAGAAACATTCCTTTAATGCTTACTTTCTCTCTATTTACATTGCTCTCTACACAACAGAAATGAGGCAACAGACGAGGCAGAGATCACTATTGGAGTGACTCACTATCCTTTCCAGATGACCATCTTGTGGATCTTTCCATTCAGATGGAGTCCCCAAAATACAACCAATAAAATACACCACTTACATCTATATCATATTGAGCTGCTGTCTCAGCACATCTTATTGATAGATTTGTCAGTAACAGCCAGGAAGATTTTTATTTTTTTAAATAGATTGATGCAGCAGGGGCTGTTGTTGATAATTTTCCATATAAACCAAGGTGTTATATGGCTTTAACAAGAAGCAGTGTGAAGGCTTTAACAAGAAGCAGTGTTAGTGAACCTGCCTTATGTTTAAGAACAACAGAAGCTGCACACGTGTCTGCTTGCATTAAAGGGCATATGAACTCTGGTCCAAGACAAGTCCAGCTCAGAAAATTGCCACTAATTAACCTCTGTCTGCAGTTAGACAGCTGAGCTCATCTAAAACACTCATGCAATCAAAAAGTCTCCCAGAGGGGTGGTTCAGCTTCTTCATCTTCCTGCTCTGGCTCTATCAAGTTAGGACCTGTTTGTAGGTGCAGTGTCCTGCCCTATTCTTTATGCTAGCTCTGACTTATCATTGAGTCAGTTCAGCTCATAAAACCAGCTGAAAAAATGTTCATTCTTTTACTGGATGAGTTTTATGTCACTTCAGAACCTGAATTAACTTTTCAATGGAGATCCAGTGTAAGGCAGAGCTGGTGGAAGTAAGCAAGTGTCCTATGTGGCTGAGCACAGAGGAAGGAGCAGTGGAGCAAAGGGAATAGGGAATTCAGTGCTGTGAAATAACCACAACATACAGGAAAAGCCTTCATTCAATTGTGTGCTTAAACTGAGAGCTTTTACATAAATAAAACAGTGCATTGCAATCTTTCTGAATGAGAGGTGTATAATCAATCATCAGCAAGCAAGGCCCTGATCAGCAACAAAGATGTTATGGGAAGATCTAATACAACAATTTCAGTGATGTAGGGATTAAAAGAAAAGAGAGAATTAAGTAAAGTGAGTTTGTACATACACCATGTCTCCAGCCTTCATTCATCTTACCCTGATGGGAGACAAAAATAAAGAAAAAACCCAACCTGTTCAAGATGAAATAAAATAACTGCTTAGAAACTGCGCAGTTATGTGCAGTTGTGTTGGCTGGCTGGAAGTAACCCTATGAATTAGATAAGAGCACATTTACACTGTAAAAGCCTCTATTCAGTGCAAAAGAATGCAATAGGGAGCTTCTGTCTGAAGCCAAAAAGTTAATGTGTAAAGCTTTTTGAATTCGAAGAGTCCTCTGTTACAAATGGAATCTGCAAAGTGCATGAGACAAGCGTCTTAAATTCTTGAGGTATCCAAAAGATCATTCTACACAACAGTGATGTTACAGCATCAATAAGAGTCTGTGATGAACTGGAAAGCCATCAGGTTGACTCAGCACCAATGTCATTCTATCTTAGATGTGCTATCTCCTGGCCTAGAGAAAACCTTTTGAGGTAAATCAACTGGGGTTTGTCTCAAATAACCTTTTTTCTTTTTTTTTTTACCTCCTTGTTATATCTGCTTGAAACATGAGCTCAGTGTGCTCCTGAAGTTACAAAAGGTCTTGCAGAATTGAGTAGAGATGAAGGATTACACTTTATACACAGCTGCCACATAAAACCGTGCTGAATGTTGTCACACACCTATAACCGTCCAACAAAATTGCTTCAAAATGAAAGGATTACAAATGTCAATGCATTTCATCTTCAGGAATTTGTCACTGGGTGCACTGTTCAGGGATTTGTTATGCAGTATTTGACATACTTCATCCTCTTATTTCAAGAGGGGAATGATGCCTGTTTGTGCCTGCCCTGAGTCCTTTGATTCAGATCTCAGTCAGGATCATGAGTCCAATATCCACATAAAAGTCCACCAACTGAGTCCATTTCTCTCTAATGTAGAGAGAAGCATATTGTGAGGGGCCATATCAAAGGCTTTACAGAAGTCCGGCTAAATGAACCTGTAACCCTTCCCTTGTCCACTGATGGAGTCATGTCACTGTAAAAGGCCAGTGGTTTGGTCAGGCAGGATTTGCCCCTGGTGAAGCTGTGCTGGCTGTCATATATCACCTCCCTGTCGTCAACGTGCCTTAGCAAAACCTCATGGAGGACCTGTTCCATGATCTTCCCAGGCACAGAAGTCAGGCTGACTGGTCAGTATTGCAGTCTTCCTTTCCACCCTTTTTAAAGATGTGTGCAAGGTTTACCTTTTTCCAGTTACCTGGGACTTCACCTGACTGCCACAACTGTTCAAATATCATGGAGAATGGTTTGACAACTACATCAGCCAATTCTATCAGGACTCTGAGATACATCTCATCAGGTCCCATAGACTTATGTACATTCAGGTTCCTCAGATTGCCATGAATCTGATATTTACTTGCTGAGGGAAACACTGCTTCCCCAGTCCCCATCCTGATGTCCATCCATTTGAGAGGTTTGGGAAGAAAGGTTGTCATTGAAGACTGAGGAAAATAAAGCTGTTGAATACATCAGCCTACTCCTAATGTGTTTTCCAGCACTGTTTATTGTGGAGAGGCACACCTTGGACTTTCTTTAACTGGTTTACATCTCTGTGGAAGCCCTTCCTGTTATTTTTTGCATCTCTTGCCTGGTTGCCTGGTTCAATCCCAGCTTCACCTTGGCCATTCTTACTCCTAACCAAACTTCCACTGCCTGCACATTTGCTTCTTGCCCTTCAGCTTGACCACCTACTTCCTACTCAGACATGCCAGTCTCTTGCCTTCCTTCCCAATTTATTACTCCTTCAGATTGCTAGCTCTTGCACTCTATGGAAGGCTTCCTTAATGATCTTGCAGCTATGTTACACTCCCTAGTCCCCAGGGACAGTCTTCCAGGGCATCCCACCATCTCCATGAGTAGCTGGAAGTCTGGTTTACTAGAGTTCAGGGGCTTAGCTTTACTCCCTTACCTGACCCATATTGCTCAGGACTGTTAACTCCACTGGTGTGTGACCACTGTAGCCCAGGCTGCCTCCAATCTTGACATCCACAATGAGATTACTTGCATGGGCCACCAGTGGATCTAGTATCATATTCTCTCTTCTGACAGTGCCTATTACGTGACTCAAGAAGTTATCCTCCATTCACTCCAGGAGTATCCTGGATTGCCTACAGTTTGCTGTGACACTTTCCCAGCAGATTTTGGAGTGGTTCAAGTACCCCACCAGGACAAAAGACTGTGAGCACAATGCCCCCTGTAGCTGGAGCAAGAAGGCTTCATCAATAGGCTCCCCTTGATCAGGCCACCATCATTTTATGCACAGTATTATAGACAAGTTTTTTACTGACTGGAAAAACAAGCAGTGTAAGTGCATTTGAACAAGTGTTTATGGAAAATAGCCTCTAAATGTAAAAACATGCCTTCAGAATTAAAACCTGGTTTTAAGAATGTAATGGTTTGAGACAAGTTGGAGGGGTGGAGACCTCAGACAGAAGTCTCCCTTGGATTCAATACCCCTGGTTTCTCCAATATATAGCAACAGACCAAACACACCCAGATGTAAGTGTAAAAAACCCTCCTAACCAAGAAGAAATGCTGATAACAATACTGATAAAATTGGGTTAAACCAACCAGTGAGGAGGATCGTCCCAAACCCTGCCCACCAGACCAAAACAAGGTGGCAGCTGGCCTCAGCCTTCTGGGAAAAACACACCTGGCCACAGGACAGCAATAGGACAGCCTCCCTTCCAAGTAGTTCACCTCTACCATGGCCAGAAAACCTGGCAGGAATGGTTGGAGAGTCAGTGCTGGCAGGAAACAGCAGATAGCTGGGATTTGATAGTGGCAGACACTTGCATGGGGCTGGAATGAGGCTGCAGTGTTGGTGCAGGCACTCAGAGCAGCAAGAAACTGGAAAGACACAAGTACCTAGGCAACTGGAAAGACACAAAAGATATCCACTGGATCTNAGGCTGCCTCCAATCTTGACATCCACAATGAGATTACTTGCATGGGCCACCAGTGGATCTAGTATCATATTCTCTCTTCTGACAGTGCCTATTACGTGACTCAAGAAGTTATCCTCCATTCACTCCAGGAGTATCCTGGATTGCCTACAGTTTGCTGTGACACTTTCCCAGCAGATTTTGGAGTGGTTCAAGTACCCCACCAGGACAAAAGACTGTGAGCACAATGCCCCCTGTAGCTGGAGCAAGAAGGCTTCATCAATAGGCTCCCCTTGATCAGGCCACCATCATTTTATGCACAGTATTATAGACAAGTTTTTTACTGACTGGAAAAACAAGCAGTGTAAGTGCATTTGAACAAGTGTTTATGGAAAATAGCCTCTAAATGTAAAAACATGCCTTCAGAATTAAAACCTGGTTTTAAGAATGTAATGGTTTGAGACAAGTTGGAGGGGTGGAGACCTCAGACAGAAGTCTCCCTTGGATTCAATACCCCTGGTTTCTCCAATATATAGCAACAGACCAAACACACCCAGATGTAAGTGTAAAAAACCCTCCTAACCAAGAAGAAATGCTGATAACAATACTGATAAAATTGGGTTAAACCAACCAGTGAGGAGGATCGTCCCAAACCCTGCCCACCAGACCAAAACAAGGTGGCAGCTGGCCTCAGCCTTCTGGGAAAAACACACCTGGCCACAGGACAGCAATAGGACAGCCTCCCTTCCAAGTAGTTCACCTCTACCATGGCCAGAAAACCTGGCAGGAATGGTTGGAGAGTCAGTGCTGGCAGGAAACAGCAGATAGCTGGGATTTGATAGTGGCAGACACTTGCATGGGGCTGGAATGAGGCTGCAGTGTTGGTGCAGGCACTCAGAGCAGCAAGAAACTGGAAAGACACAAGTACCTAGGCAACTGGAAAGACACAAAAGATATCCACTGGATCTAGCAACAAGACTTGGTTGTTGCAATTTTGATCTTTGTTGGTCAAAGAGATGATTACAGTCCTGCCAGAGTGGTGGTCACAGTCTGGATTTGTTGAGGTGGTGGTGGAAGCCCAGGTAGTAAGGAAAGTTCCCTGTGGTGTGGGCAGAAAATCCCCTGTTGGGTGAAGTCTGAGTATGGTCTTTTATTGGGCTTAGGTCAAGGAGGAATGTCTCCAGTACCTTCCCTGGGGTGGGGAGTTCTACACTGGATGATGCAACACTGGATCAGGGAACATTTCAGGAGTCTTTGGCATGTTTTAAGATGTTACAGGTGCCTATTAGGTCAGCACAGGTNAGACTTGGTTGTTGCAATTTTGATCTTTGTTGGTCAAAGAGATGATTACAGTCCTGCCAGAGTGGTGGTCACAGTCTGGATTTGTTGAGGTGGTGGTGGAAGCCCAGGTAGTAAGGAAAGTTCCCTGTGGTGTGGGCAGAAAATCCCCTGTTGGGTGAAGTCTGAGTATGGTCTTTTATTGGGCTTAGGTCAAGGAGGAATGTCTCCAGTACCTTCCCTGGGGTGGGGAGTTCTACACTGGATGATGCAACACTGGATCAGGGAACATTTCAGGAGTCTTTGGCATGTTTTAAGATGTTACAGGTGCCTATTAGGTCAGCACAGGTGGATCCATTATAGCCCATCATCAGAGATAAATATCTTCAGGCCATGTGTGAGTTGTCCTAGGGTTTCTTCAGAGGGGAGTTATCACAGCTGAGTCATTTGTGTAAGGATAAAGAAACAACGCCCAACTTGTGAAGTGTCAGCTGTGCAGGCCTTCAGCCCCTGGCCTGGGTGGCCACTCTGTACACTGTTAGCAAAGCACACTGATGGTTGAGTCGTAAGCACCAACAGTCCAGGCACTTACAACAGGTGGTTGAATGTCTGAGACATTAGTCACTAGCAGTTCAGTCTCTTTAAAGAAGGCAAAAACTGAAAAATCCTAAAAGGCGTATTTGGAGAAAAGGAGGATACCAGAATTTTTGTGTAACCCAGGATAAAGAGTTAAAAGAATTTAGCCCCAATTCAAACATAAGCTATATAAGTTTCACTTTTCCAAGAAAGGAAATTGAAAATGCTCACTAAAAACAGTGCACTGAAATTGACAGGGTTTTCCACCTATTCTGTAATCAAACCCTCTTTGAAGCCTAATTGTAGCATGTTTGATGTAGACATTGATTTTGTTGCAACTGTATGTACAGCCATTGAAAACAGTCAAATAATCTTGAGCCTTTATTTGGCTCCATAACCATTTTAATGGCTTTTTCCACATTTACTGCTGGCAACAGCACACCTCCACAGAAGCTGAGTTGTGCTTTTTGTCTTGGTTTTGTTATTGATTTACAGGCAAGCTCTTTAATTGGACTCTTAAGAACACACTGTGCATTCAGAACCTTTGCAAATAGAAGATGCATTTAAAAAGTTGTTAATATCTGCATGGTGGGACCTGGGTGCTTACTCTCTGGTATGTAAAGTGCTCATTTAAAATAATGAAAATAATCGGGACATTTGCAATTCTCTATGATATGTTCATATACTTCAAGCATCAAGACTGTTTGAGGATGTCTTATAGTCTCAAATAGAACAAGTCTCTTTGATTTCTGTTCTCCCTAAGTATTCAGAGTTTTTCCTCACTACCACTTCATTCATCTCACAGATATATTTCATCTTTCCATACCAGAACATATTAATGGAGTTTTCCTGAAGGTCAGCCAAAGACTCAGACTGACACAAATCTCCAATATGCTGCAGGGAAATGAGAAGGGGGCATGTGTGAAAACAGTACAATATCCTTCTAGTATTTTCCAAATTAAACTAAAAACTAAATGATAAGAAGAATGTTTGTTTTACTGGGGTTTTTAAATGAAAAAGATAATGTGTTATAAATAAAACAAGTCTGGATAGTAAAAATATGTTTAAAGGAATGTAAATAACATGAAAGGGATGCTATTAAAAAAACCCAAACCCACAGAATTAAAACTACACGGTTTACAACAACCGTTTTTCTGAGAACAGTTATATATTTGCATATATATCTGCACTGCACACTGGTAGATAAAATCCATATAATTTCACACTTAGGGTTTGGCTATTTTTCACTATTAAGACCTGATAAGCCTCACCAGAGGAGGATT
Organism: Sakesphorus luctuosus; assembly: GCA_013396695.1. Classification (NCBI taxonomy): domain Eukaryota; kingdom Metazoa; phylum Chordata; class Aves; order Passeriformes; family Thamnophilidae; genus Sakesphorus; species Sakesphorus luctuosus. The sequence continues at coordinate 162,853 of VWZD01008883.1, read as the reverse complement.
GGTTTGTGGGATTAGGGATGTAGCCATCTGCAGAAAAACACTGAAGGAAATTTTGGGTGACTTGTATTTTTTACACAATCAAGGTTGTTGCTTGGTTTTGAGGGTTCTTTTGCTCATTCTTCAACAGGTGCAATTCTACTTACAGTAGACACAAGTATTTAGATTTAATATTAGGTCTGTTTTAAGGTTTGTACCAACATTATAGAGCTTTTTTCCAAATCTCAGCCTTTTCACCAAACCCAAGTGCATAGAACACCAGTAAAAAATTTACTACTGTCTTCTATTGTCTTTTCCCCATAGTATGCCTTGACAAAGAAAATGACATCTTGAGATAGTGTCCTCATACACCACAAGACTGCCCTATGGGTTAGGACATGATCAACATGTGCCCACCCATACAAGGGCACCAAGGACATGAAAAATCTTGTTCACTCCTAGTGTTCTTACTAAAAGTACATATGACATCCCAAAGACCTCAATCACAACAGCTGATGCTCTTCATTTGGGAACACACAAAAGCTATGTTGGAATAGACACCAACAGCCAAGCATAACAAATAACATTATTAGAATTGACGATATGCATAACGGAAGTAAGGATTTTTACCACCTGTTTGCAGGTGCAAAACCAGAAAACCAGTGCTGTGCAAATCAGCTGCCAGTTATCAGCCAAAGGACTGGCAGCTGAGCTGGGAACAGGCTTCCTATGAGTGCTATGCCACCTGTGTCATGGCGGCTCTGCTGCATACAGCGTTGCCTTTATGGTAGAGACATTTGTGGGATTTAGCAGGGTCCTCAGTCCCTCTCTCTTCTGATGAAGACCATTAAAATACCCAGAGAGACTGATTATCTTTAGAATGGCAACCATGAGGTGTAACTGGAGAGGAGCGTATGGGAAAACTCTTGTGAAACGTTCCTGAACTTTGAAGGTGAAGTGCAAGTACAAACTGTGGTTGAAGCCACATCTGTTTAGCAAAAACTCCTGAAAAGAACAGGCTTTCCGTTTGAAGAACTTATTTCTGTTCCCTGTGACAGCTACAACAGATCTCAAATAATCTTCTTGTATCAATTCAAAGCATGTGTGGTCTGATTCCAAGGAAACTGTGGCAAATGCGGTAAGCTTCCTAGGAAGAGCATGATTTAGAAAAGGTCACAAAACAGCACACAAATCTGACAACTGCCTGCCGGATTATTGGCGTTTATTGTGTATGCTTTCTTACATAATAAACACCTCTTTAAAAGTATACAAAAACAGTTATCATTCCAACAGTACAAGTGGAGCAGTGTTAGGATTAAGTAATTTTTTTTTGACACACAGCCAGCAAGGCTGATAGAACACTTCTGTGTAGGTGAAACACGCACTGACATCACAAAATTGTGACACAAGCATCATGTAGTATCTCCAAGCTAGAGTTACTTTTAGATTACTTCTGCTAAAATCTCAGTTATATAAAAAATTTACAAGTAAAGCCAGGAAAATAGGTCTAAAAATCCCATCATCTCTGTCTTCACTGGACAGCATTTCCAGTGTTGTTCAAAAGAAATAAGCAAATAAGGACACTACCCCGATGAACTTTTGAAATCTGAGAAAAAATTATTTTTCTCTGGTAATTTTGGTTTAGAATGAACTACTTAAATCCAAATTGAATTTATTTTGTAAGAAATTCACCCAAAAGCACTTATGCTATATGCTTATATGTTACAGAGTTTACAAGTGAATGAGGAGAAAGGGGGGTGGTAGAAAGTCTGTCCCATATAAAAAACAATGTACATATTCACAAGCATTAACATAATGCATAAAATAGGTTAAGATAATATAATTCATGTTATAAGCATGTATTTAAAAAACTAAACATCTGGCTGTGCATTTTTAATTTGATCCCACGTATTAAGATTCAGGCTTTGCTTATGAGATTGCACAATTTTTCCTCCCATATTTTTTACTTGTAGAAGAATCCTGCTTTCTTTTTGAGAGGGGTGGGGGAAGGAGGAGAATCAAAGTGTCACAAATGAAGGCATCTCATATGCAGAGCCCTGTGCATCATTTGTCAACAAGAGGAAGCACAGGGAAAGGAGCCAGAAGTGTTGAGATTAGCAAAATACAGTCCTGTAACTGAGGGGGTTACGTGTTCCCCAGGATAATGGGTTTCTATCCCTGCCTCTGTCAAAAAGTTGCTGGGTAATGTTTAAATGCAAGTGCTAAGGCTCAGATGAGATTTAGGTATTACTGTTGGTGCTAAAAAGACTATAAATTAGGCATGTAACTCAAGGAGAGAAAATAAAAGTTAAGTCCCTGTTTTCCCTCCAACTTCTGTAAAATGGGGAGCCTGAGGCAGCCAGGAGCAGGTGTCACAACACCAGACATGTTGAATGGAAATAAATCACTAAGAAACACTGAGTAGGGGGGTTGTTCTGCACTTCTTTCCTTTTTTGGATGAGATGGCTCCCTGAAACTGGGATTCATAGCCCAGAAACCTGCTTTCCTGCTTGGCTTGTCCCACTCAGCAGACACCTAATCTACAGGGTAGTGCTTATACTCACTAAAAGGCTATAATGGCTAATATGATTAGCCAAAAAATCAGAAGCTATATTTCGCTGGCTTTTCTCAGCACAGCACAACTAAAAGTTGTATAATAATTTCTCAGGAAAGGAAAGCAGTCAACCACTAAATTATAAAACAAATAGAGACTTATAAGTCTGGCTTATCAACTCCATCAATGACATTTCTTTCCCTGCAACTCAATTCTGACTTTCATTTGTTTTGTCCTCTTTTTCTCGCACTCTCTTTACCCTACTGTAATTCCAGGTGTGTTTGCCCAGTCATTTCCAGGTTACAGGACCCACATCATTCCATTCCTACATTTCATCCAGTAAATCATAGGCCCAGACTTCTTGGCCAGCTACTACCCAGGCATCAATTTACTGCTAAACCTTACCAGTCTCTGCTTGCTTCAGCTTCTGTATAATACATCTTGCCCCTCCATATTGTCTGTGCCTAACTTAAGAGGGGACACAAGGAGGAAAGAGGAGACATCCTCTGAGTTCTCATGGACAAATATTTCCTTAGAGATGTTTGGAAACACTGTAGACAATTTTTGGTGGTATTTTAAACTGTTTAATTTTCAGCAGTCTGTAGTTCCTATCTCTGTGGCTTTAAAGCATTTTTTCAATTTCTTCATGTATATGTTGGATTCGGGGCATTTGGGAGGAGAAGGGTGTGTTAGCATCTTCCCAGAAGGAGTAATTTATTCATTGTGATCATACAAGTGAATAGGAGCCAGAAAAAACTTGAAAATAAACCCTACAATTCATGCTGCATTTTTTCTAAAATAACCAGCTCATGGTGAAAAAATTTCATGTATTCTGACCCACTAAATGCATGTTTCTTTGCCTATGGTTTTCAGTTGTGGTTATTGTCAAGCAACCATGTAGTCAACCTCCAAATAAGACACATAGTAACAGAGTTTAAGGAAATGCACATCTGAAAACTTTATGTACATAGGCTCCAGTATTTCCAAAGCATCACCGAATCTGCAGTGTCTGATATTGTTGACTTCACTGATATGAATATAGAACAAGATAATACATGTAGAACAATAAATGATATTTATTTATTATAGACAGTAACTCCCAAAATTAACATGTCATCTGTTCTTCTGTCATATTTCAACAACTCAGTGCTCATGGCAGAGAATCCATCCTTCAACAAAATGTCTGAGCTCAGAATAAAGTCAGGAAGGACAGTATATTCCTGTTGCAGAGTAATTCCAAGGAACAAATATAGGCAATCCTCTGTTGTCTCGCTTGTCTCAACTGCTTCTGAGTTAGGTTGGGGAAGAAAGCTACAAGATGGGACCTGCTCACTATTGAATATTATTTCCAGGAACATGCTTTCCTTATTCTTTCATCCTTGATTGACCTGAAAATATACTGCACTAAAGCTTTGCTTCTGGGTGTTCAGCTCAAAGTCAACTGTTAGCACTGCTTTATACATTGCAAATTACATTACAGGAAATGTAAATTATTTTTGCAGCATAATCTTTTAAGTGTTCTCAAAAAGGAAACAGTTCAATGAATATTTGTTTAACATCTGGCACGTTTGATCTTTCTGAGAAATCACTGTGTAAAGCAATATGCTACAGAACCTATTTCATATAGTTCACTGACTACCTGCTACTGGAAACTCCTGGAAACAGTATTGCAACAAAAGATCAAATGATACTTCATGTGTATTGAATTGGATTATTAAATTAATGTAATTCTATTATTCATGTATGAAAACTTGATTGCTCTGCAATTCATAGATGGAAACAGAGTGGTAAAGAAATCTCAGTTAACTGAGATGAAATAAATTTACAGTACAAATCTGTCATGAAAACCTTTTCTCTTACTTCAATGGCAGCATACGGTACCTTTCTAAAGATGGGCTGCTGTTTCCATTTTAGGATTCATTTATGGAATATCATCATTACATAAGCCACATGCTTTTTATTGTACTAAATTCATTAGTTATGGAAAACTCACTTGTGCCAGCACTGAATTACATTTATAAGCATTGAAAATGCCGGTACCCATCTAAAAAAAAGAAATTAACTGTTAAGCTATGTAAATAACTCAGGAAACAGATTTCCAAGAGATGTCTGGATTAATGGGCTTTTTAAGGAAGGCATATGCATTGACACTGTGCCAAAAAGAGGTGACATACATTACATAACATGGAAATAATTATTTTCATACAATATATTTCAAAGAAAATAATTTAACCATGGTCCTTGAAAAATTATATTTTTTCTTGTATAGGTATATACCAGCTCCAGAAAAGCAGCTAGATTTCAAGCTGCACATGAGTATGAAAATGATTAACTTTATGTTTAAGATTATTCTAAGATCTGATACTTTTACTACAGAGCTTCGAAAGCACAGTCATATATCTCTTGCATTCTGTGGCTGGATACATGATAACAATGTAAAATTCATTAAATTTCAAGGTTATCTCAGGGCTCCAGCTGCAAAACTGTTATCTAATAACATTCTGGGGAGATTATCAGTTTGGAAAGCAAAACAGTAATAATAAATATGTATGCACATATATCTATACATGTAACATCTTGAGGTACAGCTTGATCTAAGGTGTGAAAATAGATTTGCACACAGGTGTGCAAAATCCTTATGAGGGTTTGTTCTCTGGTTAAGCAACACAAGGTTTTGCATAAAACTTGTCTCCTAAACATTGCTTATCTGCCTTATGTTGTATTGTGTCTCTGAAAAGGAAAGGAGAAATAAATAAGTGATTTTTGAAAGGTATGTACACCCTATCAAGGAACAGGCACTTTATGTACTCCCTAGTTATACTGGTAATTTCAGTAAAGACAGCAATTAGACTTTAAGGCTCATTTCTGCCTCATATGGGTTTTGCATAATTTTAAAGGCATTTTAAAAAAAAGATTAAAATAACAGCTCAGCTATTTCTGGAAATATTAGAAAAAAGAATACTTTTGAGTTATGGTCCTAGTAAGGAATCTCTGTTATGGCGCTGGAACTTTATTGTACCATATGACCCCTCAGTGCCTGTGGAACGATGGCCAGACAGTCCAGCAGCCTTAATGATTTAGTGGACTGTCCTCACTCAGTGCTTAATTCCTCAGTGGATGCTTCCTGGACAGTAGTTCCTGATGATATTAGACTAAAACATTTGGTTTGGAAGCAGCAGTTCCACCTGAAACAAAAGAAATTCTTCCACCTAATTGAATCAGTAAGATCTGTGTTAAGTGACATCTTGTCTTATCTGGCAGTTTCTCCTTGAATGTCTTGCTGGTCCCTCCCAGAAAACAGAAATATTCTGGCAAAGGCAGGGGACTAAAAAGAAGGTTCTTTGTTCTCTGAGATTCTGTATGGCCTGACAGGAAAGATATAAAAATGTCTGTAGGTCAGTGAAGGTTAGTATTTCTTCTGGCATTATTGATTTGACAAACGAAGAGAAAACAAACACTCCAACCACAGGAACTGAATGTCAGGATCATTGCAAATCCAGAAGCAGACAACACTAACAAACAACTGAAGGTAACCTTTCAGTGGCATCCAAAGCAATATCCGACTGAGGATCTGGATTAAAACTTGTTCTGGACATTTATGTAGGACAAAGAGCTTTTCTGTTCTTTCTTTGGGCACCTGATGCTAAATCCAGATGTCTGACTCCTGGTATTGCACACAGTGGCTGTCCACTCATTTGTTGTGCAAATATTTTCCCCCAGCTGAAAGTAAGTCCACTTTGGCCCCTTATTGAAGACAGATTAAGGAAGCAAGCAGCCATGTTACTTGTTCAATCACTCACCCATCTAACTAAATTAAGAAACAAACTCATCAAATTTTCCTTTGTCCAAACAAAAAACAGGCAAGATAGTAAAATGGTTTTAAATAAGAGAAATGATATGTCCATATTAAACACAAAATTCTTTTAAAGGCTTTCCTTTTTTCTATTTCTTTTTGGGTTTGGGGCTACTTTGTGGTGGGATTTTTTCCCCCAGGAAAGGATGCTGCACTGCCTGTACTCTGTATAAAATGATTAGATAGAGTTATTATTCTTATCTGAAACCCATAAAAATTATTCTCCTTTAAGAAAATAATAGCTGCTTCATCAGGTTTCATTTTACTCTAAATTAATGTATTGTAAAATAATTGTAAGAAGGTGTACTTTTTTAACTTTCCACATGTCATAATGAGAAGAACACATACTGGATATAGGTCCTGTTCCTACTTCAAGACTGCTTAGTCCATATGTAATGACCACAATCTAGTCCTACATCCCACAGATTCAAGTTCAAAAGACAGAAACTACTAAAGCTTCCACTATGCAGAGCCAGAATATGTAGGGAAGTGGTACTTATTAGGAAGAAAAAGTCTCCTCACGTAGAAAGAGGGGGAATATTGCCTGCTTCATCATCCTTATTTTTCTTGACTGTACTTTTCATGAGCTCTGTTCCTTTTTCCTCCTGTTTCGCTGCAGTTTACAAGTCTTCCTTTGATATCTTTTTTTTTCCCTGCCTCCGTCCCTGTTATCCACTGTCTGTCATGAATATTTGTCTTACACAATTACGGACATGTGAATAGAGTTAGATCTGAAGTAGCTACCCAGAATACAGGTCCAGCAGGTCATCATGTCACTTTAGCAATCACGGCATGCAGCTAGAGAAGATTTAAGAGCAGTGACAGCAGGTCACAATACAGTGTTTCAGTGTTAACAGCTGATCACATAATAACCTTCTAATGGAAGGTGTCCCTCTCCATTCAGATGATGATGGCTTTGAAAAACATCCCAGATTTTGGGCTTTACTCTTATAAATGCTATGATGGCACAACAAGCTAGTTTTGTATGTCTGTAACTAAAGCCATCGTTATAAGTTGTTACTGGGCCATTGCAATCAAAGCAAATATGAAGACTTGAAAACAAACCCCAAATGAATGGATTCATTCATTTGAAAAAAAAAATCCAAATCAAATATCCCAGTTGTTTTAATCCCAAATATTTCCCAAGATACATGGTTGATAGAAGCACTCGGAAGTTTTAATTAAAACTTTATTTACAGAATGAAGCTTGATTATTAGAATTGTTGGCTAAAGTCAACAAACTACCTGGACTGAGGAAGCTAAATAGAGAGCTAGAGAAATCAGCTGGATCCAGAGTTTTTCATATTGCTGTGAAGAGTGTGGTTTTTCCAAATAACTGTATTTGGGAATGCTGTAAGAGTAATAATATTAACACTGTTATAGGAATATTAAGTCAAAACTAAATAGATAAAAAACATCCATTGACACACATACCAAGAACTGCAGCGGATGACGAACTCAGGACAGTACTACTGTATCAGTTACAGCCATTTCATACTCTTTACAAATGTAAGGGCTTAAATATATGTAGGGCTCCTAAAGACATAGCAGTGGTTCTCTCCATTCTCTGTCCCTACTCACCAGCTGTGCTGTAGGCTGTCTCTGCAAGCACTGTGGGATCTCAGTCTACTTCAGGGACTGCCAGGGAACTAGGAATGTTGTGATCTCAGTGAAAAGTGGTATGCCATCAAAGCCATAGCTGAGTCTGCCAAAGGACTCACACTTAGAATAACAGAGTTCCATACTAAGACATGTCACATATTGTTTACATTAAAAGCACTGACTATTTGATTAGAAATTAAGACAGCCATGAGTCTTAAGTGCATCTCCAGAATCAGCCCCATCAGCACAATGAGGCAGTTTCAGCCCTTCGTGGTGCCAAGTGGGTATCGCATCTCTAACCAAACCCCACAGGCTCCACTTTGACAATGAAGTATTTTCTTGTCAAATAGCTCAGCTGAAGGAGGAGTCTCCATGGGTCTCCTACTTTGACTCCCTCCAGAATATGACTCCCTCCTGCCCCAACACAAGCTTTTCTTCCCTCTTCTGTTCTGTGAAAGCAGGGAACTTCTCTGCTTCCTGTGTGTCAAGCCAGTCATAACACTGAATGGTCACACTGCCACTATATATCCAACCATACTGTGAGCTGGATCAATTTTGTTCTCTTATTAAAGGAAATAAGTGTAATAACTCAATTCAAGAAAAAAAATTATTCTGATCAAAGTGAAAAATTAATTTTTACAGGCCCAAGCATCTCATATTTTAATTTCTTCCCTTCAAAACATTGCAAATGTATCAGTTAAAATGTCAAGGTAATAATGACAATGATAATAATTTCAACAGGACAGAAACAGTTTTTAACAATTTGCTGAAGACACAAAAAATCTCAAATTCGTTCCTTCATTCTTCTTTGTCAGGTAACAAAATATTGTATACTTAGGTACTGAAGTTCAACATTTAATACAGGTCTAACAGGTTACAACACTATATAATAAGCAGATGTTCAGGAGAGTTGTTTACTCTTTGTATGCTGTAGTTTTGTCAGAGGACAGGTTTTGTTCTGTGACTGTATGATTAGGTTTATCTTTGGCCAACTTTGATTTCCTTACCAAGTAATTGTAACAGTGAGCAAAATTAAATCTAGGACATATCTTCACTCTTCCAGCTGCTTTGAAACGTTTGTTTTGTGGCTAGGCTCTATCAAATACTGTGGAAGCATCAGAAGACCAAGATGTGAGTCATCACAACTGGAAAGAAAAACACAAGCAATGTGCCAGCCTAGGAACCAGATGAGTTTTCTGGGCCCCTGACACTAATAGCTGCAGCTGTCAACCCCACTTGCTGCCCTGTGTTTCATGCAGATCCTTGGAAAGTGAGTCATGACTCACTTCCTCTGCTCCTAAAACGTCTACTGAGCACAGAGATGTCACTCACTGCCTAGTGAACCTGTTTGTACATGTGATAGCTGGTCATGCTTGTCACAGGGGAATTTTCTGCCATGAATCATAAAAGAATGTTTGAAAATAGTACACACTTCAGAGCTACCATTCTCTGGTATTGCTTTCATGTCCTAGTTTTGGAGTGATGGTTAATTAGGTCACCACACCTTACTGGAAAATTTCCAACCTTTCCCCTTACCTGACTCTGCATTACAGTAGAAAAATTGAAAACCACATCAAGAGGCTTGTTTTTTCCTTTTCTAAACAAAATTAGGCTGCCAAAGACTGCAAAGTCTCAAAGAAAGGCACAGTGGTTCAAAGTTGTTGGGTTTCTTGTTTTTTTTTTCTTGTGATGAAGAGTGCAGTATTGCAGGAACATAATCTCGTTCAAGTTTAATCATGAACACCAGCTTTCAGTTCAACCAATGCTTCTTCAGAATAAAGGTTCACTAAAATAATATTTTAACAGTTGTCCGAAATCAAGTGCTGATTCATAAAGTGTTCCAGCTCAATTTGCTATTGGCCAATCAGATATGTTTCATAGAATCATAGACCTATAAAATCATGGAATAATTTAGGCTGGAAAGGACCCTTAAGGGCCATCTAGTTCAACTTGTCTGCAATGAACAGAGACACCTTCAATTATATCAGGTTGCTTGGAGACCCATCCAACCTCACCTTCAATGGTTCCAAGGATGGAGCATCCACCACCTCTGTGGGTAACCTGGCCCAGTGTTTACCATCCTTATTGTGAAAAATTTCTTCCTTTTATCTAGTCTGAATCTATCCTCTTTTAGTTAAAACCATCACCCCTTATCCTATCACAACAGGCCCTACTAAAAAGTCCACCTTAATCTTTCTTATAGGCATCCTTTAATTATTGAAAACTGCAATGAGGTGTCCCAGGAGCCTTCTCTTCTCCTAGCACAGTGCCCCCAACTCTCTCAGCCTTTCCTTACAAGAGAGGTGCTCCAGCTCTCTGATTCTCTTTGTGGTCCTCTTCTGGATGCACTCCAAGAGGTCCATGCCCTTTCTGTGCTAAAGACACGAGAGCTGGTTGCAGCACTCCAGATGGGGTCTCAGAAGACAGGAGTAGAGTGGAAGAATCCCCTCGCTCGCCCTGCTGGCCATGCTGCTTTTGATGCAGCCCAGGACACAACTGGCTTTCTGGGCTGCAAGCCCACATTGCTGGGTCATGTTCAGCCTCTCACACACCAGCACTCCCAAGTCCTTCTTGACAGGGCTGCTCTCAATTCCTTCATCCCCCAGTCTGCATTGGTATCAGGGTTTGCTGTGGCCCAGTCAGAGGACATAGTCCTTCAGACACATCCTTGGTCACTGACCACAGACGAGGCCAGCTGCAAAAGATAGAGCAGGAGAGAGCTGGCACACTGGTGTAAATAAATTATGTACAGTGGGTGCATTTCAAGCAAAATACAGCAAACCTGATAAAGCTGAAAATTTTAGCAATTGTAATCTGAAACATTGAAATTATTTCCTTGACAGAAAACTACTGGGACCTGCAAAACCAGTATCACTTTACAAATCTGCCAACAAATGGTTTATTAAACCAAAGGAGTTGACTGATCTCCTAGGAAATCATGGATTTTGTACAGCAGTGTGACCTTTATTCAAGCAGGCATTTTATAAATATTATTTCCATTTATAATTACCTGAAATAATATCTTAATATGGCTGGCCATGATTTCAATAAAAAACCATGATACTTGAAATTATTCTGGTGTGTGAGAAACAGGATGCATGTACAGCACACCTGGGTGCTGGAACAGGTAGCCATTAAAAGATCTTTTTATTTATGTGTTCTGCAGAAAACCCCCAGCTCCAAGGTGAACATGTTCTGTGTTGGTAGCCAGCATTCCTGGAAAACATCATAATTCACAAGAACCTTTCTTACATCCTGTCAATGTGCAGAGTGGGAAGTCGTTGCTCCATAATAGTACTTATTTTCATGACTATACATGAACAAAAAACTTCAGAAAAAAGAAAAGGCAATGATATGTATTTGTTGAAAAATGCTAGGCAATATATTTTGGGCAAAATACAGCCTCAGAGGATAATACTATAAAACTCATGGTCTCTTTTAGCTCAGTGATTTTTTTTTCTTTAGAATTAGATAGTGATGTTGACAAATATTTGCTGACATCTTCCACTAAGATGTCATATGACTGGAAACATTTAAGTACCACTAGGATTTTTCAGTGTAGCTTTATTATCATATGTCAGGTAATAAATCTTCTCACATTTAAACAAAAAAGAAGGATGGCAGGGTAGAAAACACTGTTGGGCCAAAACAGAGCAAAAATCTACTTGACACATAGGTAGCAGGTGGCAGTCACTATGCTCCCAGATGACAACACTGTGTGCTACACTTAAACACTGTTTTCAAAACAAATTTCAAAGACTTTGAAACAAGTTCTGATATATTTAGAGAGCTGTCAATAACATATACTTTATCTAGCCAGTAAAGGTAATTTTAGAAATCAGTCATCTTGATGTTTTATCTCCACTGTAGATAAAGGTTTACATATTTAGCATTAACTGTTGAACATGATGACTAAATTTATTGTATTATTATCAACCACGTGTATTGTCTCAGATACAGTACTGAAGTTTGATTGGACTATTACAGTATTTACAGAATTTCAGTTTCACCTCCATATCTCAGCCTCAATTAAACATCAAAAACATTTGCTTTTTACAGAACAAGTGATTGTCTATTGGAAATTTTTCCTTCCGTTCTCTCTGATGTTATATTGCCATTTCTTCTTTTGAGTTTCTACCAGTGTAAATGGAAGAAAATTCAAATCTACTGTTTCTTCCTATAAATTCAGTGAAATGTATGGTCACTGTTTCAGATATCTATCTGGATATTAATTTCATTACACTTTCTATAGGAATGTTAGAATAATCCTGATGTCCTGTTTTAAATTAATATTAAAAACTGCATTGAAGTTAAAGCATCTCTGGGGCAGCTTTGCTGAAAACCTAGAATTTATATTAGAAAAGATGTTTACTTTAAGCTAAGGCTGTAAAAGGTAGGTGTTTTAACTGTAGATCAAGGTCTTGATGCTCCACTGCCTGAGAATGAAGGGCCTCAGTTCTAATTGGTACTATTCATGTATTTCATTGTTCCTTCCAAAGTAAAATTAGATAGCTTAAGTGTTTTTAGAAGCCACTTTAAATACATTTTAAGTCATATGAATTTGAACAATCTAAAATTTCTAAGCAAAAATTGTCTTTTGTGAACTCCAGGAACTTGAAATTCAGTAACATACAGAGGACAAGCAAAATGACAGAGGTAATGCTTCTAGGAGTTATCTGGAAAGTGACTAAAGGAAAAGTTTGATATAACCTACTCTTCTGGGGGTGATGATATTAATAAGATAGTTAAAAATAATGTTCTTAATCCTAAAATAAGAGGCATACCTGAAAAGTAAATCTATTATTGCTTGCTGAATTTGGAATCCCACCTAACAAGTCTTGGGCAGAGAAGAATAATCTCTGTTCCTTATATCTGAAGCAAATCAAGCTGCCAAAAAAAAAAAAAAATCACCCTTCACAAGGTCTTAAAGCAGTTCTATAGTTTGCTGAGCTTTTGAGGAATGAGCGTCCACGTGATGCCAGCACTACAAGCTTAAGGAGAGTGCAATTACATGGATAGCAAATTTGTGTATGAGCAGAGGTTATTTCCTATTGACCCCATCACCAAAGGCAATATTTTCACTCTGTTGTCCAACTGAAATGGATCTTTTCTCTTGATTCACTTACTTTCCCACAGACTGATCTTTCATAAACTTACCTTTTCACAGAAATATTCCAATACAGTTTACAAAACACTTTTGATCACTTTTGCTTCCTTAACAGTCATTTTTCATGTGAGCTAACTGAAAGACAAGAATCTCTAAGGCCATATTAGCAAAACATTGTCAAGGAATGGAATTCAAGAACCTAATCTCTGATTTAACAAGGAAAAGATAATCCGATGAGTAGATATACCATTTAAATATTTTTATAAGTTTACTTCCTTGTTTTGGAGAGGTTTGTTAATACACATATTAAAAACAATAATGGAATTTTGTTAGAAGTGTTGCACTGTACTCTCACTTCAGTTTCTAATTCATGGGTATGTTATGGCAAATTTCTCAATGACTAGGGAGTTTTATTCTCTTCTAGGAATGACTGAATGTATTTTAGAAAAATAAGACGTGTCTGAGAAGTTCATAAAAGCAAAACCAACTACTTTTCAGAGATATGAATTCCAGACAGTTCTATAAATTCATTTGTTCATTTTTGTTTTTCAAAGAAAATAACTTTCTCCTGTTCACACTCCCATGTATGGCAGAGAACAGAATTTTTTCCATTTCCATGAGAATAGCTATTCTTGAAGGTCCCTATGTACTCATCAAAGAGGTTAGGAAAATACCAAAATTTACCAAAAACAAAGAATACCTCAGTTATGCTGAAAGCAAGTCCAAACCTCCTACTCAGAAAGATCCTCTGCCAAATTACAGCACTAAATGGTCCCATGGTGAGAATCTTGAAAAGCAAAAGTGAAGTTTTAGCTTACACAGGGGAGGGGGAAAAAAAGGAGAGAAATTTTTTTCATGATAATCGGAAAAAAGTAATTTAAAACAGGAGGTGTATAAATCACATCAAGTTATTCTTGTACCAGGGCTCACTGTACTATTATCTACTTTAATCACACTTTGTTTTAATAATGAACCTTAATGAATAACTCAGACCTGAAAGCATCGGAAATCTGATTCAGATCCAGCATGAGAATGTGCAAATATGTCATAATGCAAAATAAATAAAAATAAAATGGGTGAATCTATGAAATTATTAACTTCATCCTAAGATACCTGTACTGTCATATAGGGGTCTATGTAGAACTTAGTTGTGCACTTAAAGCACTTCCCATTTAACTCTCCTAAGTGAACAAAAGAGGTGATTTTCTGTTAAAGTGTTGGGACAAGAATGTACTTAGACAAAATCAGCAGAAAATTTGTCAAGAAAATTCAGAATACATGAAGACCAATTATGATACAAACTCTCAGATTTCCACAAGCAATAACTTTTCTTTGAGTCCATCTCTCAAGAGGTAGCAACTCTGCTAATTTAGCTAAATTAATAACTTATTCTGACCATGAAGTGTTTTGCATTTGGTCTAAATTATCTTCTGCATTGTAAAATGTAGATTTTTATGATATTTCTTTAGTTGTTAAATTGAAGAGCAAAGTATCCTGTATCTGTCAACAAGAGACATAAGGCACTGATTGCTTAAACTCAACCTGAATTCAGGTTCCCTCTGGATGTTGGCTCCATGAAACAGATGACAGCATTCTTTTTAAGAAGGTCTCACGGTGTTTCCTGACACCTCTTCCTGGCTCAGTCAGAAGGCATAGCTGGAGGCTGCTGGGCTTCACCTGTACTGTGAGGGGCAGCTCTCTGGAGCATGTGCACTTGGCAGACTTTCCATTTCCCTGGGGAAAATCTTCAGTTACAACCAAGTCAGCCCCCATGTCACTCTAGCATGGTTGTCCTGAATATGTCTATGCCACCGTGACAGCTGCTGTCCAGCACATTGTATATGCTTGCCTAATGATCACTAATGAGCACTTCAGTCTTATATCTGCCTAGAAGGTTGCTGGAGCTATTAGTCTGATTTTCACTACCTATTCATTCACACATTACTTTTGTTGACTTTGACATGTTAGAACTTTGAAATGAACATTGACCAGACTTAGGTCCTCTGAATGTTAGTTTCCCAAGGTCTGGGGTCCTTGAAACAGTCATGGATAAAACTATATAGCTATGTTAAACTCCATTCTCAGCAAACTTAATAAAAGGGGCATTAATGCCAAGGGAAATCAAGTCAGCCAGTTCTGGTGTATGACAGCCCAGATGCGTAAAAATTATAGTGATGGATCACATGGATGAAAGTAGCATCTGAGAATGATAAGGCAGATGCTTCAGGAGAGTCTTGTTTTCTCTTTATCATGCAGCAGTGGTGTAAAAGAGACACATGCAGAAGACACAGTATACATATGCAAAAGGCTTTTGGCATGAATTCTCTCTAAGTGTGATGAAGTTACAGACATTTTAAGTCTCACTTCAAACCACAGGGCTGATGTAGAATACTTGAGAAGGAGAACAAAGAAGTGGTGTTCTAACAACTAAATTAAGCACTTAAATACAAAAACACAAAACACTTTCTGTGTGGTATTTGATCCCTGAGAGGCTGCAAACAGGCTGGTTTTGTCTTAATTTTCTGGTTCTGCAGACTGTGCTCTAAAAAAAGAACTGGTCTCAGAGTCCAAAAGCAAGTCATCTGTAAAGTTCATTTTAATGATGGAATGCAGATTGTTGTTCATTCATTTTTTTAATATGTTCTGCTTATCTTCACAAAGGTAAACATCTCTGGAATGCCAGTATTAAAATATTTAGAGTGTTATTTCTAGCCATTGTTGCCTATGATCTGACTACATTATTTATGTTAAATTTCCATTTTCTAAGGAAGTCAGAAATTTCTAAAATGAACATCATGTACTTGAATGTGCTGGAGTAGTAATTTAGGCATTCTCATAATTGAGAAGTCCTGTGAAAAATATAAATTTTCTACTACTCAGACTTCTTTTTTAGTTTTCCTGTGTTGTGACTCAGAATTTTTACCAACAATGATTTATATCACAACCATAATTTTATTTTATTGGACACTGGTTTTATTGGGAAAGAGGCAAATTTAATTGTGTCACTTAGAGTCTTTTAATCACTCACCCCAAGCTCTGAGTACATAGTTATCGTTAGAAGTCATATCTTTCATAAGTGAAAAATAGCTACACAATAACAAATTGATTTCACATCCCTTAAAAAGTACCTCTCACCTCTTCATCCCCAAAACTCAAAAGCTGATGAGTTTTGCAGAAGATTTCCCTTCTTTAATAAAATTGATTTAATAGCTCCCTTTTGTCAATGGCAACTGGGTGCATTGCTGGATTAAATAAGTGGTGTCTGCCAGTCTCTTTCTTTTCATCGCCAGCTCTTCTAGGTGTGCTGCAATACTTTAACAAATGAGGAAATCCTGGAATATCTTCACCTAACCATGGATTTCTAGCTGTTATTTAAATAGACTGTCAGACACGCTGTTACCAACCCTTTTCTTTCTCTTCCGAGAATATTCACCGTTTAAGTCAGCACCTATCAGCATCAACGGAAAAGAAAGGAAACACCTTATCCTGCCCTGGACCCTCCTGGTTACTCACTAAATGTGACTCTAACAGGCTTGATGATAGATTTCAACACATTTCTCTTTCATTTTCCACTTACAATACTGACAGTTTTTCTATCTTAACTGTGCTCACAGCCCATAGATGTCTCTCCAGGTATACATGAATGTGTACACCCACGTAGTTCCCTGGTATTATTCCAGGAAAACCCTGGTCTGAATACCTTACACTTTGAAATCTGCACAAGTATGCTCATAAAAGCATGCATATCTCTCTAATCAATGCAGTTGTGCTTCACTGAATGTACCCTAAAGGTCTTTTACAAGTTATTTCTGACTAAGTGAAGCAACAGCAAAGAACAAAATCTGTTCTGAGCTTTGATGTAACTCAATCCCCACAGGTGTCAGAAGGACTGATATGCAATTGTTTTTGAACTAAGTTATATACAGGAATGACCTCTGCCTCACTGGGTATATCAGTATACCTCAGGATACAAATATAAAAGTTTTCCTTCACTTCAAGAAAAAAAACTGCTATGATATACCAGAAGAAGGTTACGCCCTGTGTGTATGAGAAGGCAGCAATGGAACAGCTTTTCTGAACCTGAACAGAGGCAGATGGATTTCACTGCCACCATTTAATACAATCAGGCAGTCATGAAACAGGTAGGGTCTCATAATCCACTTTATCAAAAATTGAGGTAGGATACAACTAAAACAAGGACATGAATCTCGAATTATTATCTTCTAAGATGCTAAGGAGGGAAACTTGAAAAATTTCAGAATTCTTTTACCAGTTGGATTTACTCTGGGATTTTCTAAATGACAAAGAAACTTTCCCTTTAAATACTTCTCGGTTGAGCAATAATCTTTGTTATCTGTCTTCACTATTCATACTGTCCTCAGCAACACAGGACCTTATTAGTCCAGCAGCACTACTATAACATAAGATTTTACTAATAACCCATTCAACAGAGTTGGCACTGGGCACAGAGGCATTCTGGTCAGATTTTTGAATGCCATTTAGATACACACACAAAATCAGTGATGTGTTCATCTGAGGAGCCGAGAAAAGCACTGCCTAAGATCACTGCAGGGCCTTGAGGATGCTGGAATTAGGATTTCCCAAGTCCAAGCTGATGCCTAAAAATGGATCTTTTTCATTGTCATCAGACTACTACTTGAAGGCATCCCATTAGTTTCAGTGAAAGTATTTTTATGTTGATCTTGGTCAAACTCCAAATGAATAAACGACAATTGCAATTCTGAATATACAAACCAGTTACTGTGTGTCAGCAGCTTTCCAGCAACCACCCAGCTGTGTTTCGTAGCCTCAGGTAAATGGCAGGCAATTCCAGGTAGCTCACCTGCTCAGCAAGGGAAGCATAAGGCTATTTCCAATTTAACCTAGAATAAGTCTTGACAAATAAAACCTTTTCCTTAGGTAGCTGATGAAATTCACAGCCTATCTTACAGTTTTGCAACTCATCCATACAGTCAGGTCGTAACTGCAGTTTCTACAGTCTTGGAGATCCTGATGAGGGGAACAAACTTTTTCTTTTGGGCCGTAGCCTGCATCTGTCAGGAGCCTCTTAAGCACTTGCCAGCTCTGTTTTGTGATTTCAGTCAGATGAGCGCAGTGCTAGTGTATGTATTGGCCTGCTCTGTGGAGATGTGAGGTGCCAAACTCCCAGCGGTGATTAGTCCCTAGAGAAGAGTCAAGCAGCTAAATACTCTATTGTCAATCTAGCCCTGAGCTACCAAATAGAGTCGTTGTGGTCTACCCCCTAGCTTAAATAAACACCAACTGAAACTTGTCACATGTGGCACCTAATTTTGTCAAAGTCTGCCTCAAAAGTACTCAGGCTTCACTTTATCAAAAAGGCTTTTGCCAGAAACAGCAGGTTAGAAACTGGAATAAAATGAATCAGAATATTGGAACAGAAGTGGTGATTTTTTTCACAGTGAATTCATAATTACCATTTTCAGAGTGTCTGGAACATTACCAAGGATAAAAGAGTAACACAAAGACTGCTACAGAGAGAGCTTCTTTCATAACCCTAGTAGGAGTGAGCATCTAAAGGAGAGGCTGGTTGCATTTACTGGATGTACTTTAGCAAGTTTTAAATACAGAAACAGTGAAAGAACTTTTATAACAATTTATATGAGCTCAACAATGATTGCATTTTAACAGCTGCTCTTGGTCCTCTGGGCCATTGCATTCTAATGGAGTCAGTTTTTCTGCTGAAAGAAATGATTAAATTGTTCACATAGAGTCCCTGAAAAGGTGTCAGTATGAGCAGCTGGAAATTTAGGATCTAACAACTTTAGAATGGGAAAAAAAATGGTTTATGTTCCCCTGTGGAAATCAAAAATGAAAAGTTAAATTCTGGTAGAATTCAGGCATTGACTGCAACCAGACAGACATTTAACAAATTGGAATGAATATCTATGCTTATTGCTCTCCATGTAAACTTTAACTGATGGTATGTGATATTTATACCATTTATAGAGCCATAGATCCCTAATGATTAATAGTGACCTATATTCAGGATAGCATTATGTTGTTCTCTAGAGTTTGTACATTGCCCACTACTGAAACACAGCTACTACTGGGGGAAGATGAGAAACTAGGCTATGTTTTGGAGGGTTGTGTGGAGCAGGAAATGGACCTAAATTCTTCTTTTAACTGAAACCCTCAGAGACATTTAAGTGATAATGGACCACATTGCATTATAGTTTGGTTTTGGAGGCTAATACTTGTGTTCTAGCCAACACAGTATCTTGGGGTCTTTGCTAATCACTTGGGCCTCTCTCACTTTCATATCTTATACAAAAGGCACGTGACAGCACACAGCATGCTAAAAACACACTGAGGTGACAGATTTCCCCATAGAATTTGCCCATATAGGAAGTTACTTCATCGCTATCTAGAGTCCTCAGACTTTCTTTAGCAAAATCTTAGACAGTAATAATCCAAGAGTGGTAAAGTTCTGAATCCTGACTGCTTAAAACCCATCCCCTGACTCTTGTTTCCTGCTGGAATAGAGTTATTTTTCTTCCTAGTAGCTGTTACAATGCTGTGGTTTGGATTTAGGATGATAATAATTTTGATAACATGCTGCTGTTTTAGTTGTTGGTAAGTAATGTTTATGTTAAACAAAGGACTTTCAGCTTCCCACCCTACCCACTGGCAAGGAGGCTGAGGGGCACGAGAACCTGGGATATTCCATACCATATGGTGTCATGCTTAGCAGATAAACTGAGGGGAAATTAGCCAGGGACCCCTGCTGGGGAACTGTCTGGGCACTGGTAGGTGCATGGTGAGCAATTGAATTGGGCATCACTTGTTTTGTACATTCTATTACTATTATCATTATCAATTTCTGTTCAATTCCTGTCTTATTAAACTTTCTGTATCTGAACTCATGAGTTTTACTTTTTTTATCCCAATTCTCTTCCCTATCCCACTGAGGCAGGGGAAGTGAACAATTGCCTGTGAGGCATAAAACCACTTGTGGGGTGAAACCACAACATGGATTTATGCCTGGTGCCCGTGGTGTTGTAACCACTGCTCTGTGATGCTGTAGCCTGGTTAAAATGGAAGTAGTGCACCTCTGGAGCAGCTAATGCCAGATTTTCAACAAGTAACCCTTGGTGTTCACTCTAGAAACTGCTGGATGCTGAGCAGTTTGGGAACTGTGGCCATTGCCTAGGGTGTCTGAAAAGAAACTTCTGGTTCTCAGTGAGAAATATGGCCCTTTTGTTATTCATGAGGTGTTAAAAATTGGTCCAGAAGATCCCTCTATGTCAGGCTTCCACTAACATGGATCTTCACTTCCAGATGCATATCAGTGCTACTTTAGTGCTGCACATTTTCCTTTCAGGCTATAGTTAATCAGTTATGATGTTTAGTGACTTTATAAGTGACTCAGATTCATTGAAATTACAGATGAAAATGTGCACTTGCTTATCTGTCTTCCTTCACTGCATAATTCTTCATTGCAAGGAATTTCATAGTTTTAAATTAATAATTGATAGTTTCAACCCTTTCAGAATTTCAGGAAAGAGGCTTTCTATTCATAGGGAGAAGTAATTTATAGGTACAGAATAAACCCCCATAATTCTAAAAATTTTGTGATAGATGATCATATTTATAAGACTGCATGATATAGTGTCTGGTTTGTCGACAAAAATTGTGTTTATTTTCAGGCATAATCAAAGCTACAAATTCTGAAAGAAAGATATGTAAACACACAAAGAAAAACAGAACATGGAATAAACTGAAATGTTTACTTACCAATGGTAGAATAGACCAGGCCTAATACAGAGCCTTTCTTCAAAATTATTTTTTCTGCAAATAAAGTAGATCACATCTCAGTATAGCATTGCATAGAAGTACACTCATTCACTCAGATGAGGAACTGTGTATTTAATTTTCTAGGCAAATGGAGTAGACCCTATAACTGTAGGTTTAGATTTAACACTTCAAGTCTCAGTAAAGTGTTTAACACAATTACACATTTAATCATCATTTTTCTAAGACAGGTGAAAAACTAACAATGGTAGTATTTAAAAGGTGTGGAAGGGGAATAGACAGAGCAAGGAAGGTTCCTAAAGCACTCCCTAAGGACTATTTAAGTACAGTATCTCATCTGTGATGCTGACAGAAAAAGGCTGGCACAAGGTTATGAGCCATCATAAATGCAGAGGAAAGGATGAGCTCTGGGACTCAAATAACAGAAATGGTATAAAGTCAGCACCAAAAATTGAAAGATCCTGAATACAATCAAAAATAAAAGGAATTTATTCTATAAGCTAAGAAATCACCAGTTGCTAAAGGCCTAAAGAAACAGCTCACTATTCAAAAACAGAATGAGTAAGGCTGTTACTGTGATGCTATGTGGGAAGAGCAGAAAGAAATGTACATTAGCTGGAATCCTGCACAGTTCTGCCATTCTCCTTTAAGAAAAAGACATTTTAAGTACAATTAAAAAAAAAAAAAAAAAGAGAAAAATGAGATGATCCAAGGATGAAGAGTGTATCCTATGAGTAGAGATGATGAGAACAAGCATTGCATAAGGAACAGTTACACTGGAGTTGGTTCCACTTAGTCCAAATGAACACATGCACATGCCATGAGACATTTCTGAGACTATTTCCTGTTGTTTCTGCTGGCAGAAAAATCTAAACAGAAAGGCAAAGAGCTGTAAACTCTGCTCTCATTGCCACCAGGGCAATAAAATATGTAGTGATCCATAAAAACTGTTGCAGCTTATATCTTTAAATAGGTTAGCACCATGTATGGGGACATAGATCAATTCTGATATTTACAAATGGCTTTCTGTAACCACACAAAGCTATGAAAAAAACATCTTTTATGGGTCTAATAGATCTAATTTTCTACTGAGATAAAATCTCCTGCAAAAGGCTCTAAGACATCACACCAAATTAGTTGTTTGCAGTCCTTAGGAAAAGCCTTTCCACAGTACATTAATTTTGCAAGCATAAGAACATACATATCTATTGATAATTAAGTAGTGAGCACCAGTCATGACATATTTCCAGCTTACTTTGCTCCATGAGTAGGCAGTGTGCAGCTAAATGCCAGGCTATGTGAAGAGTGGAGTGACTTCAATGACAAATAAATAAAACAGACTTCAATGACATTGTGGGAAGGCTCTTAAGAAAGTTTTTGAAATAAGAGTGTCAGGCCTTTCAAAAGCCAAAAAGACCTGATTCAAGAGTTCTATGTGGAAAGGTGGGATGTTGATGTCATGTATCTTTCTGATATCTTTTTACTCTATGTGTACTTATTCTGCCTTTTTCTTTCTACCCTTTGGAAGACTACAAAAAAGGATGCTTCACCAACTCATAATATGCAAGTGAAATGCAGAAATCACAAAGTAATCACACAAAAGTATTGCTATGAAACTAAAATATGTACTTTGAAGATTGCTATTTTAGTACTAATTTCCTTGACAAATGTAGCCTGATGACATATCAAAAAGACAAGGGCTAGGAGAAGCTTGAACAATAATACTTTCCTGCTGTTGCAGAATGGGCAATAAGCTGCTTTTATGTAGTATTGCACTGTTTACTTTTCTATGCCTTTAAATATTTTTGGCTGCAGAAAGGATACAAAATCTGAAGAGACAAATATAAAATTGGCATAAAAGAGATGATGAGATCTCTTGTTCACTGTGGTTCTGGTCATTCCTTTCTGATGCACATCACAAGCAAAGACTTGATAGTTGCTTCTCCATGCCAACCACAGAAGACATTTCGAAATATTTATTAGTAATATTTTTTTCTTGAGTGGAAATATTGCAGTTTTTTAGCCCAGTTTGGATTGTCTCTGCATGGACAGTGACAAGTAATGCAAAGACATGGTGACTGTGAAGGATGGAAAGAGAAAATTTTACAATTCCATCAGCTCCTGGAATGTTGCGCAAACTCTCTGATTATCAAAATACCACGGAACTTTGATTCAGCTTTAGAATCAATGGTAAACCAAACAGCCATTGCGTGCAGACTATGCTTGGCTTGCTAACATGTAGCATAGTAGCCTGAAAAAATACTCCTTTTCCAAGAAGGCAAGAAGATGAGTTTCTTTTCAATAAAATGCAGTATCTTGTAAGTCAAACATAAAATAACAATGTAGAGAAGAAGCAGTTTATTTTAATCATGAAAGTCAAAGTTTTGGAAGACAAATGAAATCTAGGATATCATAAGTCATACTTTGTCACCAGTTTTGACAATTTTTTCTCTTTTTAGAAAGTGTTTTTATTTGAGAATTCATTCAAAAACATCAACTAATATCAGCATATTATAAAAAATATATAGTATCCTTATACAAAGTACCTTTGTATAATAATAAAAATTACAACATTGCAAATCCCAGTCTAAGATTTCATTATGGACTTTAAAATGAATGTAGATACATTCATATATAAATAATGTAAAATATGTTCTCTACATCTTTGAAGAATATTTAAAATATATTAACCATTACTAAATCTAGAATAATTTCTATTGCATATTAAGGCTATTTTAGCAATTTATCAAAAATTAACAAAGAACTTCAAGACATAATAATCTATTTTTGATTGACAAATAGTTTTCTAAATGAATGTGTGGAGGTTTGTAATCAGTGTCTAGAGAAAAGGTCTATTTTCCTACTATTTTGAGGGATTCTGAGACTATGAAAGCAGTGTAACTTCCTCAGCAAGAGAAGGTTTTACGGATTATGCTGAAGCACAGATTCTGGCATGAATCCTAGACATGTGGATTCCTTGAATCACAGTGTACTCAGTAAAGATCTGGTGTCAGTCCTGGATCAGCCTCTGGTCTGGAGTTCTCAGGAAACTTGAAAAGGTTCTGAGAATTTTAACTAATAGAAGAAAAGCAGACTTCACAAATGGTCTCTGCTGCCTGGCTGTTGTCACTCCTTACAGGATACCCTATTGAGTACTACAAGAAATACTTTTATTTTAGACATTTTTTGAGGATGTGGTACATGTCTGAAACTGTAGTGAATTAATAACAACAAAAAAAGATTGTCTATAAACTTGTTTTAAGACTTTTTATGTAGAAGCTAAAAATAATATTAGAGTATTTCAGAGCAAACACCTCTGGATATCGTTGCAATAAAGAAACAGAAAAGGTCTAACTTCTTTCTGAAAACAAAATAAATCAAGAAAAAAATCTTAAAAATATTTCTTTCTCTAGGTAAAAGACAATGTATCATATCGCATGGCCAGGCTTCATGAAGGAAGCTTAGGGAAGGGCTTTACCCATGTGGGTGTGTCCTTCGAGCCTGCGCAGTGGACTTTTTAGGTGAGGCACAGGGTGTGCAGAACTGGCCCCACCCTTTAACTCCTGAGCTTCATCTGCCACGGCCAAGAGAGCTTGGACAGTGACAGGAAAGTCCTCAGGACTAGAACCTACAGTCCCCGGTATTCCCAGGAGGTCTCCCATCCAAGTACTGACCGAGGCTGACCCTGCTGAGCTTCCGAGATCTGGCGGGATCGGGTGCCAGGGTGGCATTTAACTGCCTTAAAGTCAATGTAGCCAAGTATAATAATAATAATAATAGCCAATCTTCAAGAACGAAGATTTGTGAAGGGCTCACCCCACACATGTGCCCTTCGAGCCTGCGCAGTGGATTTTTTAGGTGAGGCACAGCGTGCGCAGAACTGCCCCACTGTTTAAGTCCTAAGGTTCATTTGCCACTGCCGAGCAAGCTTGGACAGCGACAGTGAAGTCCTTAGGACTATCTACAGCACCCGGTACTGACCGGGGCTGACCCTGCTGAGCATCCCAGATCTGATGGGATTGGATGGCAGGGAGGCATTTAACTGCGAGGGACGGTCCCTACACTGAGACTCAAACTCGCGACCTTCGGATTCGGAGACCGGAGTAATAAAAAAAAAAAATAAAAAGGAAACAGGCAAAGTCAAAAGGCCTACAAGTGATTAATACTAGTTCTTCGACTATTCAACACTTGAGACATTTGTTCAAAAATCTCCAGGGAAACAAAATTTCTCTGTAACCATATTCTGTGTTTTGAATTACTTACCAAAAGCATAGTTTAAATGGACAATACAGCCATAGAAGTCACACAAGTCACTAATATTTTCACTTTCTATTATTTATATATTCTAAAATTATATATTACAAAAATATTCTTAGAAAAATCTGGGGGTTGAGCCATTCTTTGTAAATACATAAATTACTCAGTAATACTTTCCCTTCCATATTTATATAAATAAGCACATATTTGCAATTTCTAAATTCAATGCAACTTATGATGATGAATGAACAAAGGAATTCTGACAATATTTAAAACTTACTTGTTTATATCTCTATCATGTTTTATAAAGATTCAGTCTTCCATCTACATGAAGAAACATTCTTTCATCAGCTACCTTTTCATTAGAGTCACCTATCTTTTTATAAGGCCTCTAGTCCCAAACTAGAACAATGTAACTGCCTGCCTAAACCCCCAAATGTCTTATCATATCAACTCATTTGGAAGCACAGCCCACCACATGTGCTGAATGCTTAAATGATGTAGCATCTCACAGTGAAAGACTTTAGTATCTGCTTGGTAAGTGAAGGGTTTTGTTGGATCTCCATCTGTGATACATTATTGAATGAAAGGTGGTAAGCAGTGGTCCATAGTTTTCCATAAATGAGGATCATTGTTAGCTTACTAATTTCCATAGTAGTGTTTGAGAAGTATCAGTCACTGTAGATGAAACAGGTACCAATGCACTTGCAAGTTTTTTCCATTTTTGATCACTTCACCAAGACTTTCCATAGGTCATTAAATAATAATATTCAATGTGTGTATCAACAGACAATGTTACAACACAAAAGAGAAATGGATATCACAAGGGCAGACTGATCTTACTGATTTTTATCGGGTTGTGCTATATGAATATACTGAGAATGCGATCTAATACAAAAAATCCAAGTATAATAATTCAGAATTAAAAAGTTTATAATCTCTTGGATAATTTTGCCACCTGAACTCTTCTTTGGAAACTACTTTGAGTAATGTGGAAATGTTTATTAATTTGAGGATGATTTGCATATTACAGATGTGAGGACATCTCTCCAGCTTTACACGTCAGTCCAGCACATGAAGTCAAACTACTTTTTCAACTCAGGCAAGCCAGAAATGACCCTTTCAGGAAAACACAGCCAATGCCTACAGACAGCCCTAATCTATCCTTTTACAGCTAATAGATGTGTCATTCCAGAAGACTGTTTGTGCAGAGAGACAGTGTAATACCACCTCAGACAATTGCTATTCTGTCACTTTTCTATTTGCATTCTGGTACTGGTCACCAGGACACGAGCTGGTTTTGGCTATGTGATCCCATCCCATTGCATTCTGACACATGCAAGTTCAGACTTACACAAGGAAATCTTTGTGGTTAGAACCTGAACTTCTGTGGGTTAACCTACCACAATATTTAAATCACTGAAAATCAAAACCCTATTCCTCATGCCTGTGGGAAGAGAATAACATACATCTTGATTTGGTTGCCTTTGTAATAACCATAGTTCCTTGTAGGCTTACAGAGAAAACAGTCACCTCATAATCTTGCAGATTAAAAGCAAAGGCCTATGCTAATGAGCAGGGGAACCAAATCCTACTTGCATTCTTAACTATGCCTCAGAATACAACTCAAGGTGTGATTCATCTCACCTAGTTTAACCATCTAGAACTTAAGCATCTATTTTCCAACTGTCAACTAGACTACCTGTAAAGCAAATAGAGAAAAAAAATTATCTTCTAAGATAGTATCTAAAAGAAGTGTGGTAAGTGCTGTCTAGACATGCATGTCTCTTTACACTAGTGAGTGGGATTAGAGGCTCAATGAACCTTTATTCTGTCTTTACCAGCCTACTCTGGGTCTAGGTCTTCTCAACTGTCAGATGATGAAGATAAGCATCTTCAGCATATAAGTCACCACATTTTTCTTCAAAACTCATTTTGGAATAGGATGAATCACTTCTGAAGTATCTCCATTGACTAAAAGAACCAACCTGAAAAAAAAATCCTATCAAAATGTAACTCAAGCTTGCTTGGATAAAAGTCACCTGTAGACACATCTATTAGAATTGGTTAAAGTGAAAAATAGCAAATTCATTTTTAGCTAATTTTAGTATTCAGTTTGACCAGTATTAACTAGCAGCAATAGAATATCTAAGAGATATTATCAATTTAGAAGCCAAATGAATAAGGACTGTCATATTTGTTAAGTAAGACCGCCATAAGCAACTCATTAAAATGCCTGCTAGCATGTGATTATTAGTTCAAATTGGACATCTGAGTAAAATATTCACAATTTGCATCGTAACTACTTTGTTGGCACATTTTATGTCTCCACTAGTTCTACCAGAATAAGCAAATTCCTTCTGCTGGTTTGTGTTCTTATGGAACTACAGTTCCTCAACACAGCAGTAAATTAGACAACACCCATGCTCAATTGCAGCAGCCCAACTATTTTATTTTCCATTATAATTCAGGGACTTATTGAGATGCATTCAATGTCTCTAAACAACTGCTCTCCATCAAAGATTTTTGAATTTTGGTATGAACACTGAAGTTTACATACATTAGCAGAATGAACAAGCTCAGTGTGAACAAAGCTCATTTTGCTAGAATAGAGGTTAAGGAGGCATACGCTGCCTCTACGTTACATACTTGTCTTTCAAGAGAAGAGGCAATTTGTTCATGAGCTGATTAGAGTATGGTACCAATAATGCCAAGGCCATGGGTTCGATCCCAGTACGGGCCATTCATTTAAGACTTGGACTTGATGATTCTTGTGGGTCCCTTCCAATTCAGAGTCCTCTGTGACTCTATCTTGAATAATAAAATGGAGCTATTAATACAAATGCAAATTTTAGAGAGGAAAATTTCATAGAGACACTTTTCCTTCCAGCTACTTTGTTCATCCGATTATTTTCATTTGGCTTTTCATTTGAATGCTTCAAAGAAGATTTTATTGTTGCATAATGACAGCTATGTGAAGAATGGTCACACATACCTAGGCAATGAAAAATTGAAAGGAAAGATGCAGATCATTTACCAAATACCTAGACTGTGAGTCAATATATTTTTGGATGCCTCAAGTTTTACCAGTGTGTGATGGAAATTATGAAAATTGAGGAGAGGAAGGCTACTGCTGATAAATTATGGTTTAGAATTAAACCAAATGATTCAAAACTTAAATCAGTAAAATAGCAGAGACAGTCATGAACAATAAAGTGAAAAGAAAAGATAGGAAAAAAAAAGAAAAAAGAAAATAATGGATTTGAAAAGGAGTTTGTTTCCAGCAAAGGGACTAAAAAAACCATGTGATCTATAATCTTAGCTTGTTAGAAATTGTCTGAAAGTCTATTTAGTGACCAAAGAGACCTGTCTAATTCATTCCCCATTTTTATCACTTGACTATTATGCTGTGTTCCACAGCTGAGGAGTAAACGTGCCAAAAGCTGACATTCTAAGTAGCTCCGAAAATATTTAGATCCCAGACATTTTTAAGCAAATTGCAAATTTGGCTTCCCCATTTCAGAAGATAGCAAAGGGCATGTGGCTCAGCCGGTGTCCAAACTGGTTGTTATACCTAGGAGGAGTTAACCTCAAGCTGATTCTTTCATAGGATCAGCAGGCAATCCAAGAATGGTAGTAATATTTTTGGAAATTCTGGTTTTGATCCACCATGGTAGGGGGGGAAGTAATGAGTTTAGCAGTGTTAAATCAAATGCTGCTGGAAAGATATGCACAAACCAGTTCAGTCTGGAAATATTTCTGTCTTGGCTTAAGCTCTTAATCTTTTACTGAAAAGGAAAAAAATATATGACCATTCACTTATACCATAAAAGGAAAAACTAAAAATTCAATTAATTTTGGTCTTGAAGCCCATCAAAGACTTTACAATATTACATGCAAACCTACTCTTTTGATTTAAGAGGGACTTTTCTGAAATAGTAATTATCACAGTTTAGGTTATATTTTACAGCAGACAGAGGACTAATTTCCACAACTCTGAACGTGAGAGTTCAGCTCTATGGTTCTAATGGTGTATCTTCTTCCCAGAAAACTGACAGTAAAAAAATAGGCAAAGTAATGCTTAAACTATGATTCAAAATTCTGTAAGGAAAATGACTTGGTATAATTTCATTCTAAGCCTACTTCAACCATTATAGGGGGAAAAAAGCCCATGTAAATTTAAAAAGTAATTAAAAAGCATAATGTATCTGAAAGATGCAGAATCACTGACTCTGGTGAATTAAATCCTCTGAACTCTCTGAATTCAAGTCATCTCAAGGAAGTGGTCAAAAGTAAATCAAAAGTCTAAAAAATATTAGACTAGAAGTGTCTACCAAGGAATGGAAGAGGAAGGTATCAACAGGCAGAGTCTGTACTATAACATTTTTGATGTGTTACTTATCAGTAAGTGTGTATGAAGATTTTTTTTTACATACTTTCAATATTTTTAATTTTTATTCTTTCCTAAATGGTAGGCCACAGAAATTCAAGTAGGGAACAACCTCCCTTCATTTCTTCAATCCAACTGTCCCTAAGCAAAAACAAGAACACAATGTCTGCCAGGTCTGCAGAACAAGAGGTGCGTTCATGGCGATGAGCCAGGACAAAAAAATGCCAGGGCACAATTGGATTTCCAAAGGAATTTTTTCTCTTCAGCTCAGGCTAGAGCAAATTGTGACAGGTTCCTAAGACGAGAGAAAGAATTAGTAAGAATGATACCAATACCTGACCATAATTCCCTGCATTCCGTGTTACCACTGGCTGTAATTCACAAACTAGCAATGATTTTTAAACCCAAAGTTGTCAACAAGACTCTAGCTGTAACATTGGGTTTTTTCTTATTTCAGACAGTCTTATAACTTGGCATTTCATATGTAGCTGCTTCACAGGAATCTTAAGAGAAGATGATGTGAAAAATTTATTATTTGAATAAAAAAAATCTAGGAAAATTTGTCCAAAATGTCTTTACCTATGGTTCTGGAACAGAAGAAAGTTCTTCAAGTTATCACTGGAAAAGATATAAGAGCATTAGAGTTACTGATAAAGCTAGAGATTTACCAAAATTTATTTTGATTACCACAGGCTAAATACAGATAACCTTAACTCCAAATGTGTTTAATACCCACTGTCTTCTCCTTCAGGTTTCTCCCAGAAGATGGTTTTCAGGACCACTTTTGTCTACAATTTTCAGATTCAGCAACTTGTCTGAGAGGAAACATAATGGAGCTTTTAAGTCATTTCAGAAATGTAAACTTGTAAATAAGATATTGTAATGATTTTCAGTTCTGAATGGTGTTTGCCAGGTTCAATATGGAAGATTCTTTCACTTGCCTTTTGTCTTACACTCGTGGTTTGTTTGTTGTTTTTTTTTAATGACTATGCTCACAACTAGAATAACTGAGCAGAAAGTAGAAATTGTGTAAACAAGGGTGATTTTATTATTCCTCCATTCTAATTACTCTCATAGACTGGCATCCTGTAAGTTGCTTCTTCTCACCAAATTTTAACTTTTCCCTTACATGCAGTAATATAAGGGATACCAGCAACTGATAGATTCACACACCATAATACACAGATCACAAACTGTCATGAACACTTTTCAAATCATTCAATTTCTTTCTAAAATTCTGTCCAGAGTCATGTATTTAGTGGGAAAGAATCAAAGAGGAGAATGAGTGAATGAGTGAGCAAACAAAAGAAAGAATGATAGTTGCAAATAGGAGACATCTGAGATGAAATTTTTTAGGGTAATTAGAGAATTTGATACCTGTGAGAAACAGGGCACATCAGTATTACCTACAGGTGGCTCACTGTAGTTTATTTACACTATCACCACTTCTCTAATATTACTGTAGATTTTCTGAGAAGAAAAGCAATAAATTAAAGAATCCTACATTCGACAAAAGAAACTGAGTACAATAAACTTGTCAAATCAATCCCTCATTCTGTTCATCTCATATCCTGAAGGTAACTATTGTCTATCTCTTTTCTAAATCAGCATGCCATCTGGAGCCCTGAGCAGACTAAAAAAATGCATTTTTTTGTTCTGTGGCAAAGGCACTATTCACACTGTTATAAACTAATCTCAGCATTTCTATTTTAAAGCCCCTTAGATCAGTTGTCTATACTGACACTTCACATTTTTTTAAAAAAATTACATTAATTTCTCTTTATTTTATGTGGTGATATAGTTATCAGAGGTAAAAGATTTTATTTGGCTTTAGTTCATAAAGACCCAGAAATTTTGACGAGATCAGTGGGGTTTTTTTCCATTCAGGATTTAACAAATAGCTTTTTAATTGAATATTTCACATTTAATTCAATATGAGATTAGAAACTTTATTACAGAAACTGCTACAGTTACATAACAAAAGAAGTTCTTTTCAGTCATAATGCAACTATAATCTTAAAATGGGCCAAAATATTCTTAAAAGTTGATAGTCCACTGCACATACACGGATAACTTTATTTGCTTAAATTCTTAAATAATTTTGGACATATTATTACTTAATTAGTTTTGGTCATACTGTGAACTCAATAAACATACTGCAAAATAATCTGAATGACATTATGAAAAAATGTACAATCCACTGGGTTTTAATACACAAGCCCAACACATTGTGCGCATGTTGCAGTCCCAGAGATTAAAGGATCATTTCAGTGGTGGAATTTATCCTTTCAAAGTTTGTGCAACAACTTTCTGGTCAAATACCTGTCAACAAGACAACTGTGAACGCAGTAGGAGCCCAGGATCCTATGCATCTCATCCCTAAGTCAGGAGAGGCTGAAGAGCATCTGCAGAGAGTGTCCCTGAATTTTCCTGTGGGTACATTCTGGTCACAGCTGACCTGTTCTTTCAGGTTTCCTCTTTGGCCTCAGCATTACCCCCAGCGGTACCTCCTGTGACCGCTGCAGGTACGGCCTGAACCTGGAGTAGTACGAGCATGTTGGGTGCTGTGCCTGCACTGTCTGCCCAGCACAGGAGCAAATGTACTGCACAAGGCTGCAGCCAGCCAGCACACTGAGCAAAATGGCTCATCATCAAAAGGAGGCAGAAAAGACAAAAAGGATTTGCCCAAACCTACAGAGTGGGGTCTTCAACTGCTTCAGATCACCTGCAACTCTATCCTGAGAGTATTTCCCTACAAATTTTCTTCAACATTACCTATTCATCTAACAAAGGCATCACATGGCACCACAAACCTGTCCTTCCAATAAATACTCACTAACAAAAACACCTGAAAAGGCCAGACTCAGCTCAGTCCTCCCAAGGGAGAACTCCTATTAGATTATGGAATCTTATTCCCTTCTCACTTGTTACCTCTACTTCAGTCCTGTACCACATACCTTTCTGGACATTCTTCATGTCTTTATCTCCATCTTCATAAACTTATTATTCACTGAATATTTTTCCATATATTTAGAAATAAATGGTCCAGATTAATCAGTGAGCTAAAACTAGATCTCCAGCTGAAGGTACTGAAATCCCTCAGCTGTTAGACGAGACTTTTACAGCACTGCTATACTGACATCCACAAAAAGTGGTAACTTCTTACGCCATTTGCAAAGTATCAGATGCTGCCTCTGTGCGTTAAGCTTGCCAAGGAAATTTGACACTAACTGAGTTTCAGTGAGCACTCCATGGACTCACTTTGGACTCAAGCATCCAGGGTCAAGCAGGGATGAAATTTTGGATTCTTAGTGGCTTAGGATAAAGCAGTTGTCCAAGACAGTTATAGAAATGAGGAGCCATGCACAAAGAGTCACTCACAATATCCAATGGGCATTAGAACATTTCAGTGCTGCACAATATCTCATGCGGAATAATTTGATTTCATAGCTAGTCAAAATGACATTGGAAAGCTTTGTACCAATCAAGTGTAACAGATACGCTGAAATCGTCCACTCACTTGTCAGCTCAGCATCTATATTTTAGCCAGCTGAGAATTGTCTGCCTTCACATCTTCATCTCTAGCCCTTTCATCTGAATATCTGTTTTACACAATTATGTTAATAACAACAGGCATTTATGTATGTTTGCTAGGGATGGGGAGAAATGTATAAGGATTTGCTGGTAAAACAACGAGAGGTGGATGCTCTCAGGGGCTCATTTATGGTTAGTGTTCTTCAACTGAACTTCAGAGAAAAGAAAACACTGCACTACATTACAAAAGGCATTGCCTAGGACAAATAGGCTTAAAAATTTCTGTGTCATTTCAAATGAATCTTAGAATCAGGAATACCTTCAATCAGTTCTTGAATGGCAATTTTTAATTTGCATAGTTCAGATGTTTCTCCTGGCAGCATTCTCTGATGTCATTATCACTTACTAAACTTTGATACAATCTACAACCTGAGCCTGAATTCGTGACACACAGTACCACAGAAGTAAATATTTTGCCAGATTAAAGAGTAGCATGTTTGGACAATTATGAAGACAAGCGTTTCTCTTTTACAACAAGGAAGTCTCAGAAAATATGTAAATACTTAGGCGGTTAAATCGTGTGCAACTTATTCACAAGGGAAATAACTTAAATACATAGCCCTAAGCTATTGCAATGCCTTTGATTATGAATAGATCAAATAAAACAGAAGGCACTTGGCTCCTAAGAAATTTCATAGTCATTTCTAACCTGAAGTCACAGAACTTCAGGTTGTCATATTCTCTGAACTCTGTCTCAGTGTATGTGAGTAAATGGCTGCACAGGAAACCCCACATGTTTTTTCAAAGTAACAAAGAGGCAGTATTCTTTTGAGTCAGGATTAAATCCATAGCTCATGAAACTTATGTTCCTGGGGACATAAATTTCTGCTAGAGCTCAGCTGTTGTCCTAAATTCCCATTCACAAACTCTTCTAGTGGGCAGATCAGCCTGGTATTATTACCTCCAGAATACAGGTGCTTGATATTTGTTTTCTCATAAATATAATCTGTTAACCTAAAGTCTCATCAAAATTTAAATTTGTTAATATGCATTTTTTGTTTCTTAGGATGAAATTTTTCTCTAATTTCTGCACTGAATCCTACCGCATATATTTGGTGGCTATGGTCTGAGTTATTTTTGCATATCTGGATAAAGTAAGTCAAAGAGATTCTGTTTAAAACTTTAAAGAGCCTTTAAAAACTAAAAATTAAGGAGATAAGACAGTAACTTTGGAACATGTGTATCAGTGTTTTATCATGTCCATAGGTACATGCTACTATAACATGACTTGGTATGAAGAAGAGCAAACTGAAATTTAAAAAGCTACCTGTCAGCTTCCCATCTTTTTTGTTGTTGTTGTGATTTTTCATGGAAACTAAAGAAAAATGATAAAATGCTAATTCATATTTCACATCTCCTTGGCTAGGCATACACTAAGGGTTCAACTAAATTTGCACCAGTTTCCATTTTGTTTGTTGGATTCTTTCTTGATTTTTTTCTTTCATTGTTCAGTAGAAGAACTATTGAATTTATGATGGTTATTCTTCCCTCAGGTTAATTCAAAGGATATGAAAGCTGTGAAACTAAAACTTTATATAAGAATTTGTAAAGGTAAGGCTCATTGATATGAAGACAACAGATGACTTCATGTAGGGAGAGTAGAGAATCAGATAAGAAAAACATAAAATAAAGGAAATTTAGAAGGAATTTTTTAAATTATTTTTTTGCTAGGCATGCCTGTTGAAATTTTACAATGCATCCTTAATTGCCTGTGCAGGTTGCCGTATTGGATCATGACAAAAGACATCTTACTCAGTGTGTTCTAGTAACAACTAGTGGTAGTAAATGTTAGATAGTGGTCAAACCTGACAGGTCAAAAGAGACAAGACTGCCACAACGGCAGGCCCCAGGTCCAACCAATAATGAGGCTGAGCATATATTCCCACTGGCACACACAGAAATGCACACACTACACCTATATACACACAGGCAGGTTCACAGATCAGTATGGCCAGAAACACCCAGACCTCATGCAATAGCAGACACAAGGCATGAAGTCGCAGAAATTAGAAAATAATAATATCTTACAAATGGGATTTCCTCTAAAATATCTTAAGGTTAAACTCAAATTTGCACTTCTCTCTTTTAATTAAAGGTAGCTATAGCATTCCTTTCTCTTTTTGGTTCAGTGAAGGCCAGACTCAAAACTTTCACAGTCCTGTTCAACTATTAAGCACCTGAGTGTCTGGACAGACAACAAGACACAGGAATAAAACAGACCATGGACTTGCTTGTAGGACACAGATATAGGATGGTTAATAGACAATTGAAAATTGTCAATATCATCTCAACGAACCTAGCCATAACAGGGAGAAAGGAGCATGTCCTTATTTCAGATGAGGAGTTGGCAGTTTTTGCAGAGCCATTGACACATTGCAATTTCATACCTCTCAAAATGAAATTACACAGCTTTGCTGGGTGTTAGAAAAGCTGTTCATGGCCAAATGAGGAAGTCTCATTTACTTCTTTCATTTATCACTGCACCTTCCCTTTTTCTTCCTCATGGATCCTTGGCTCAGTTTCTTACTGAGATTCTTCACTGAATAAACTCATCCAGCATAAAACTACCCACATTTTTTATTCTCCACGTAGGTTTCTCTTATGTTAGCAGATTGAGTCAGTTCCTGGAGGCTTATCATTGACTAAGAATTGGTTCAAGTATGAGGATTTTCCCCAACAAAATTGTCAGCTTTACTAACATTGGTACTTATTAGCATAGGTGACTTTTGATGACTTTTGGAGATGATTCAGAGGAAGAAACTTTTATTTGCACTATTAGTGAGACTGTATAATTAACAACATAGTCTGCCTCTGAATTAATTCTGGTGTGCTGCTGCTGGGAAAAGGTGTGTAGTATAGCCTTCCCTTCCTAGCAAACTTTATCATTTTCTCACAGCCTCTGCCAAAGAAGGAAAACTCATTGTTAAAGAGGGGCAAACATGCGTTCACCATATTCTAGGGAGAGAACTATGACTGCATTGACTTCCTTGGGACAGCAGTAAGCAGACACAAACAGAGCTCTAGAGGGACAACTCACCTCTCCAGACTGCTGGCAGAGCCTGGGGCAGAGGCTGGAGCAGGCAAGATACCCTTGTTTGCAGTAGTCATACCCTGGCGGAGGAGCTGTGCTGCCAAGGCAAGGAACTGGGTGAGCAGCTGTGTAGATTGTGCAACACCAAGGAACTTCAAAAGGAAATGGACATGATCTTCACAAAGACCCTGCAGAAATAAGTGTCTTGCAACTTCATTAGGATATTAGGTCTGGTTAAATGGGTAACCAGGTAGGTTAAAACTGGAAAATTGAGTTTTATGGGTAGTGATTACTGGGCCAGTTAGAAGTAAGGTATTGCAAGAGGTCTATCCCGGGACTTCTGCTGCTTAGCAGCTTTATCAACAAGCTACAGGTGAAGGAATAGGCTTTCATCAAGTCTGCAAGCAACACCAAAATGGGGAGAAAGGACCCTCGGGGGCAGGGCTGTTATTCAGAGGAACCTTGACAGGTTGAAGGAATGGACTGCAAGGTTTTATGAAATTCATCATAGATAAATGAAGTGTCCTGAACCTGGGAATAAAGACAACTAGCAGCCATGAAGAGACCAAATGACTTGGAAGTAGCTCTTAAAAGGAGCTGAAAATTACCTGGAATTCCTGGTGGATGGGCAGGCACAAGGTGCATATCAGCCACCAGTGTGCTATATCACCAAAGAAGGCCAAAAGCACCCAGGGCTGAATTCACACAGAATCACAGAATCAACTAGCTCGGAAAAGACCTCTGAGGTCACTGAGTCCAGCCTTTGACCCAACACCACCTTGTCAACTAGCCCATGGCATTATCACATCCGGGTTCTTCTTAAACACCTCCAGGGGCAGTGACTCCACTGCCTCCCTGGGCAGCCCATTCCAATGTACAATCACTCTGTAAAAAACTCGTCCCTAATATCTAACCTAAACTTTCCCTGGTGCAGTTTAGGACTGTGCCCTCTTGTCCTACTACTGGTTGCCTGGGAGAAGAGACTGACCCCCACCTGGCTACAACCTCCTTTCGAGTATTTGTAGAGGATTATAAGGTCTCCCTTGAGCCTCCTCTTCTCCAGGTTGAACAACTCCAGCTCCCTCAGCTGCTCCTCACAGGACTTTTGCTTCAGACCCTTCACCAGCCTCACTGCCCTTCTTTGGACACGCTCCAGCACCTCAACATCCTTCCTAAATTGAGGGGCCAAAAACTGGACACAGTACTCGAGGTGCAGCCTCACCCATGACTAGTAAAGAGGAACAATCACTTTCCTGGTCCTGCTGGCCACATAATTCCTGATACAGGCCAGGATCCCATTGGCCTTCTTGGCCACCTGGGCACACTGCTGGATCACATTCAGCTTCCTGTCAATGAGAACCCCCAGGTCCCTTTCAGCCTGGCTGCTCTCCAGCCACTCTGTCCCCAGCCTGTAGCACTGCAGGGGGGTGTTGTGGCCAAAGTGCAGGACCTTGTCGAACCACTGGATTTGGGCCATCAATCCAGCCTGTTCAGGTCTCTCTGCAGAGCCCTCCTACCCTCCAGCGGATGGACATTTTTCCCCAACTTGGTGGCATCTGCATATTTGCTAATAGTAGACTCGATCCCCTCATCCAGATTATCAATAAAAATATAAAACAGGACTGGGTCCAACAGTCATCCCTTTGGGATACCACTAGTGACCGGCTGCCAACTGGATGCAGCACATTCATCCACTGCTCCCAGGCCCAGCTATCCAGCCAGTTCCTAACCCAGCAGAGAGTGCCCTGTCCAAGCCATGGACTGCCAGCTTTTCCAGGAGTATGTTATGAGAGATGGTGTCAAAGGCTTTGCTGAAGTCCAAACAGACTACATCCACAGCCTTTCCCTCATCCACCAGGTGACCAGAACTGACCATTAAATGTATCTTACGAACAGTGTTGGATTTAAAACAGTCACTGTTAAAAACCAGTCAAGTTATCTTTCCCAGAATGTTTGGGAAGTAAACATAAAATTCATATGATGTTCAGTCAGAAGATAATGCCATGGATTACAATTATGTACTTGTCCAAAGAGATGGTTCTGGTTTCGGTTCAGACCTATTTTATATAAATAATATTTTTATTGGACTGCTTTGAAAGCTTACCTCTAAGTGTTGTTACTTTATTATGTTTATCACTTGCTTTGCTTTCCCATGAAGCTGAAGGCAAAAATAACATCTGTCAAAGAGAATGATTTCCAAATCAGGCCCTCTACATCTAGGCAAGCTGCATCAAAATAACAGGCCTTTCAGGCTTGGCTTCCAGAAAGAGATCTGTGCTTTAAAAGTATTTGGCAGCCATGATTTTTACTGCCTGTCAGTGAACAGATAACCTCAATGAGTAGACGAGTAGCCATCCCGCAAAACTGCCAGCCTTGCCAATTATCACCTCTCTGTTTTCTCACATGGGGATGCTGGTGAGGTACAACCATGAACCTAAAATCCAGACGTGTTTGTTCAGTTAGATTTTCTTCTAGCTCATCAGGGAAAGATTCTTTTCATTCACTGAGAACTTGCTCAACCCCATTTGATCCATCTTAAGTGAGTATATTGCATCACTTTAGATATTGCTGGACAGAACTGCCTGGTTATGTCTAATTCGACAGACTTTATAAATTGCTACATCCAATGCATGTACATTCCATTAATAAGCTAATTTTATTGCTGGGTGTATTACAAAACTATTGAGAAGACTATTGAGAAATGACTGAGACTTCGTAGTGAGAATCATCTCTCTTTCCCAATATAGAGAAAGCCTTTGATCTTCAGAGCTGCCTGAAATGAGAGTGTGAGTTGGAGAGAACTGGATAAAGATCAATCAAAAAGAATAGAAAAGAAACTAATAGGTGGAAAACATCTACCCTCAAATAACAATTAGAATTGACTGAAATTTGTGAGATGGTTCTAAAGGCTATGCTGGAATCAGGCATTTCCTTCTGATTTGCCCATCCTGTGACTAATAGCAAATATCTTTCTTTCTGGCACAGGTTGATTGAAGTGTCTTTCATCATCTGTAGCTGGTAGCCCTTTTCTCTACCATTACTCCCATTTCTTAAGCTTCTCTCTCATAGGCAGAATTATTCTTGCATACTTTTGGTTTCATTAGTGACAGCATTGACTTTGAGACCTGATGGTTCTGCCTCTGCAAGTGAAAGGTTTCCTTCGCAGAAATGTCAGAGCCAGACAATACTCTATCATCTTTAATCACATCCCAGAAAACAGAATTTTCAAGACATATTTTCAGTTTAAATCACTGAAGCTTCATAAGCAGAGTGTTATTTTCTCCTGGGTTTGGGGGTTTTATATTATATATAGTAATAGTCAATTATTGAAAACTAAATAACATATCTTTATTTCACCCTGATTATAGTTGTAACAAATATGAAATTTTTTTGTAAATTTCAGTGATGGAAAATTAACTTATAAAATGTATGCTAGACTGACTGCCACTAAAAAAAGCTTTGGAATTTCCCTACAAATACATGCAAACCATACAGAAGGCTACAAACAAACAAAAACCTGAACATTTGACATTTCTTATTTTATGCTACAGATTCTGGGACATATGTATTTCTGACTAAAAAAAGACTTCAAATAATGTTGAAAAGCTTCCTGGGACACTGAAGTCCACAGGCTGCAGACCAGTCTCTGGGCCAAGTACTGAAATTCTCACTCCTTTCTTCAGAAAAGACACAATGCATTCCTTTTCCTTTTGCATTCCCAACTGAAAAAGGAGTCAATTTCAACACAGCTTAACCATGAATGAATTGAAAAAGAATTTCAGAAAGGAAAAAAAGAGATCTGACTAGCTGTGAGTAAATGCCAAGGGGCACAGGAAACCTTAGAACATATCACATTCAAATGCACATTCAAATCAGGTAATTCAAATTTCATTAACTGGCCAAGATTTTAACATTCTTTGTCCCAGTTCAAAGTACCGATTGTAGCATACCACTTCTGTCAAATAGAGACTTTAACATGGAATGTCAATAATCTCTGTTTCAGATGGGAAGCTCTTCACAGAAAAAAAATGCTCTCAACCTTAAGACTTTAGCAGACCATTATCTATGGCAAACTGCTATTGGCAGTACTAATCTGTCTCCTGACAGAGGGACAGATGGTAGTTTGTCCTTTCAGCTCCACCTAACAGCATAAGTGAGACCTGAGGTTCTCTGTTGGTTCTTGGGGTTGTTTTTTTCATAATAAATAAAAGCTCTCCTTTAAGATAAAGAGACTCAGATACTAATTTTAAGCACTACCATCTATGGAACTCTTTGTGGAAAGAGTCTACTGCCCACCAACCTCAAACTTTTCTGTCCATTACTTCAGTAGTGACGGTGATGTCTAATTTATTAAAAAGTGCATCTCTTAGTTTTAAGATGTCACCTTCTAGCCCAATTACAGTTTTTATTATCACTCTCGAATTATTTCAGATGCTAAATATTAATCACATGCTTAACTTTGTTTTTGTTTCTGAGTAGTTTGCCATGTTACTTGATTGGACATTTTGAAGTGGTTCAAAGAAGTTATGGTACAATGCTGTCAGAACAGATCATCGGATGAATGTGAAATCAGTACATTCTTTGATACAGATAACACTGTACCATGGCACAGTGGTTTTGTGCCACTTGAAAATTTTCAGAGAGTTTTGTCATCAGTTCAAAAGGAAAAACTGTTGATTCTTGTCATCTGTATAGAAGTGGCAGCCTTTGGGATTGTCAGTTGACAAAATTATTACAGACTGGATTTCTTTACTTTGCAACACTGGGTTTTACCTAAATCTTCTGAGGATATTCACAATACAAACTTTAAGAAGTCCAACTTTTGTCTCAAATAGACTTTAATGAGACCATAATGTTAATTTATCCTTACTATGTGATGCTAAGGTACTTTTTATCTCTAACAGCTAAAGTGAGAGAATTAAATCCCAAAAATGTGAACATACTATTTTTCTGCAAGTCGTTTCTTCCTTGATTTTTCCTTTTGTCCAAGGTACAAAAATGAATTAAAAGCTAACAAATGGAGTCAACAAGAAAACATTTTACTCTGTTATTCACAGTAAGTTCTAGCATTCTGAAGGCATTTTGAAATGTTCTGTATGAACAGGCATAGGAAATTTTGTCTGAGACTGCGTCTACTCAAGTCTCCTTAAACTTCACTGTCTACAGAGTCCTTGGCACAAAACTTGTCCTTGTAAATACTCAGAATTGCTGGTGTTGTCACTCATCCAAATATTCTACAATTGTTATGAAACAAAGAATAATAAGAAAATAACTAATTCCACTATATTTCATCATTGCTACTAAAGTTGCTAAGTTTGGATTGTGCTATGTCTACAGTTATGCCCAGCTCTGGTAATTTTAGTTTAGCTGTTTTCTACCTGGGTAGAATAACAGTAGAACTGATGACAACAAAGCATCGACTTGTACCCATTGTATACATTTGCCCAAGCATTTGCTTGTGTTACTAGAGCCCGTGCCCTCATTTCTTCCCTCTTACTTTTATCCAAGCTGATTAAAAGAAAGTTGGCTAATACACCTCTCCTCATGTTGCAGTCACAATGCCCTCATCAGTGAGCAAAGCCTTGGGTAGGGTGACATTCGGGAACATGACAAGAGCACTCTTCTCTTCTGGCTCCCTTTGGGAACCTATGTTATCCTCTTGAGTGCCATGACTGATTTTCATTAGCATCTACAGAGACTCTCTGCTGAGCTTGCTGTAGTTGATCAGCCTTTCCTATCTGGGGGGCTGAGGTGTGTCAGTGTGGTGTGTGTCATGGAGAAGGGTGTCTAGAACAGAATGCAGGATATGGTCTAACAAGGGGTCCAAGTAGAGGGGTTATTCATTTTCCTTGCTCTCCTATTTCCCTTCCTGTAAACACAACCCTGGATGCTGTGGGTCTTCCGGACTGTCAGGCACACTGTTGGCTCAAAGGCACTGGTAAGAGCCCATGGTCCTTACAGAAAAAGGAAGCATCTCTCTTTTAATGTCAGACTGCCTGCTCATGGTAGAAATGTCCTTCACTCTGTCATATGAGAGAACTTCTCAGTATTATTGAGCTTCCAAATTTAAAATAGCTGCAGTCACATTGTCTAAATGGTGATCTGTCATCATCAATGTTGTTATCAAAACTGATGATATAGGAAGAGTGTACAACTGAAGTTTTTTGATTAGTTCAGGTGAGCTACCTCACCTCCCACGATGTCCTACAGCTTAGCAGGCTGAGGTCACTCTTTGTACACTGAGTGTATGTCCTTTTCAGAACAGGATTTTTTTCCAGAGCAAACCATTTATTTTCAAAAGCCTGAGGAGGAAAGGTGGGAATACTAGTATCTATGAGGTTAAGTGAAAATTTCCATCCTTTTCTGGATGATTGACCCTACTAGTCATAAACACTTGCAAAATGGATGCTCTCTACATTGTAAATAAGATACACTCAGATGTTTATTGAACAATATTCAACTGCAAAATAAAATAAACTATTCAGAGGAAACATTGGGTCTTGGACTGCACCCTTGACTTCTATTTAACCCCAGAGCTTGTAATGACCTTTACTGGTATTGGTGAAGACACCATGGTTTCATCCCATTGTGCTGGTTTTGACCGCAGTAGAGTTGATTTTCTTCACAGTGGCTGGTATGGGGCTGTGTTTTGGATTTGTGTTGAACACAAGGTTGATAATATAGTGATGCTTTTGCTATTGATGAACAGAGCCAAGGCCTTTTCTGCTTTTCATGCTGCCACACTGAGGAGGGAAGCTGGGGGTGCATGGGAGGTTGGGAGGAGACAGCCGGGACAGGTGTCCCAGATTAACCAAAGGGGTATTCCATACCATATGGCATCATGCTCAGTGTATAAAGCTGTGCGGACATCTAGAGTGAAGGCATTTGTCTTCTCAAGTATTTGCCTGTGATGGGGCCCTGTTCTCCTGGAGATTTCTGCACATCTGCCTGCCCATGGGAAGCAGTGAATGAATTCCTTGTTTTGCTTTGCTTGTGTGTGCCGCTTTTGCTATTAAACTGTCTTTATCTTAACCCATGAGTTCTCTGGCTGTTACCCTTCCAATTGTCCCCTGATCTTGCTGGTGTGGGAGTGAGCGAGCAACAGTGAGGGGCTTGGTTGCTAACTGGGGTTAAACCAGGACACCCACAAAGGCAAGATTTCCCATTAAATGGAAGGAGAACTTGATTCTTCAGGGGAAAAAAAAAAAGGCCCATCTGTAGTAATTCAAATATTTGATGGCTTATTTGTATGGTTCCAGAATTAGGATCTAGGCATTAGTAGAAACCTTTGTTCAGATACGGCAG
Organism: Sakesphorus luctuosus; assembly: GCA_013396695.1. Lineage (NCBI taxonomy): Eukaryota > Metazoa > Chordata > Aves > Passeriformes > Thamnophilidae > Sakesphorus > Sakesphorus luctuosus. Next base: position 119,390 of record VWZD01008883.1, on the reverse strand, counting down.
ACTGATTCAATGATGGTGCTCTAAACTCTGTAGAAAATTACTGAGAAATCCCTCTCCGTAATCTAACAGGAAATAACTTGCACAAAGAAGAACCTATTTTAAGAAGCATAACATAAGTTTGTCACAGTTTGAATTGTTGACTAGGACTGGATTTGACACACTCCATAGAACATACTGTTCTTTCTTACTTAGGTTGTTTTGACATGAAAATATGACCATCTACTAAAATAAGGGAGATGTTTGGTGCCAAGGAATGCTAAAGCAATTTCTGGTTTGGGGGGCAGGGGAGTAGAATGGTGATAAATATTCATTAAAGGATTTTCATTTCAAAATGATAGCTCTACCATCTTAACTTAGAGGGTAATTAAATGATCTTGCCTTTTCTAGAATTTCTACAATTAAGATTTGGTAAAAGGCTCCAATAGGTTTACTTTGCATGCACTGGTAATACCAAGCCTCTGAATCCTGAAGTTTTAAAAATTCCATCTGGCAAACCTCATGCAATTTGAGATTAAATTGACAACCGCTAACCCTGCAGCTCTTGCTGCTTTAGGCATTGACATGAAAATCCAAGGAAAGTATCTTCTGCCAGGAAAGGATCTTATCCTATTATAATTGTTCATCATTATGGTATTTTCATGCTACTGAATCTCGCATACTCTCTTTAATTAAACTCGGACTCCTGGTATATAGTTTTAATCTATGACTCATTTAAAACAATGTCTCCCCATTTAATGCAATAATATTCAGATTCAACTTGTATTACAAGTCTGAAAATAAAGTATTAAAACCTCCAGGCAAATAATAAAATTGGAGTGGTAACAGAAATTATCTTGGACTTTACAGGCTGATCTGGAGTCTCAGATGAAGGAAACCAGATTAGGATTATATCACACTACATCAGATGTGACTCTACCTATTAGGCACAGTTTTGGCTAAAGTCAAGGTGAATGGGTAGCTAGTTTAGGAAAAATAATGTCCAAACTGACTTTTCATTTAGTGTTCAACTTAAAATTCTTCAAGCATTTTGCCTGTCTCTGGGATCCCTAACTTTTACTGAGAAGACCATGAGGAAAAGACATTACTATGAAATTTTCTAAAATCATAATGGACCAATCTTTTAGGCAATTCTAAGAACCACATTTACTCAAGTTCAAATTTTTTTATCTAGATTTATGCATATTTCCTTGAAGAACATTTCTAAATTATTTAATGTTGTATTCGGTCCAACTTTAAATTAGAAATCTTTGAAAAACTCACAGTTTAGTGTTTATCCTGTACTAACTCTAATTCATATTTTACTAATATTGTTTACTGAAATATGCCTAGGAAAAAATTGTTTCCTAATCTTTTATATTCTTCTTTCCATATAATGTATAGCATCTAGGCAGTCAAATGCCACCCTTATGCCTGATCCCATCAGATCTCGGAAGCTGAGCAGGGTCAGCGCCGGTCAGTACTTGGATGGGAGACCTCCTGGGAATACCAGGGGCTGTAGGTTCTAGTCCTGAGGACTTCACTGTCACTGTCCAAGCTCACTCGGCCATGGAAGATGAACCTGAGGAGTTAAAGGGTGGGGCCAGTTCTGAGCACTGTGCCTCACCTAAAAAATCCACTGCGCAGGCTGGAACCCACATGGGGAGAACCCTGCCCAAATCTTCATTTGCGAAGCCAAGCCAAGATGATGATGATGAACGTAAAGTACAAGGTGCCAGAAGCTTTCCACAAAAATTGATGCATTTAGTGGAAACATCAGGATATGTGAGTGCCTCAGCCTTTCTTTGTTTAATCCTTCTCAGTCTTTCTTCATTTAATGAAAGAACATATGTTCAACATTGCAACACAATCTGCCTTGCTGCAGCTTATTTAGTGAAACCCTCAAAACTCCTACTAGAAAAGGTTCTAGGAAGAAGTTAACTAACCTATTATCTTTTTATCGAAATTTTGGAAGACAAACCATCGTAATTTCTGTATCTCCATTCACAGAGCAAAACAATAGAGATGTTGTTGCTCAGATAAATTAGTGGCAAAGTGGTATCTGGAGAAAATAGACAAGAGGTAACAAGAATTTATTGTGCACTTCAGCAAAAAAATCACTTCCAGAGTGGACAACCACTTCAAGAAACTTATTTCATGTATCTTAATTGTGTATTTTTAATAGTCCAATATACTGATAATAGCTAAAGAAATAAATGCATTTTTATAGGATGCTGCTAAAACACTGCATTACAATGGTCAATAAAAGTAGTAATTTTGCATAATCTCCTGAAGAAACAGGACTAAATTCATCACAACGTCCTAATAACTTCTCCAAGTTGATTTCTAACAAAACTGACTAAAGGTAAAGACATTGCAAAGATATTACATATCTACAAGCTTCATAGGGGTAGGCAAGCAGATAGAGACAACAGATCTCATTAACACATTATTGAAGAATTTTCCATTTACACCAAGGAATATAGATGTCACAAATAAATTACTAGTTCTGCTATTTATGTGACAACGTTCTGATGTTTCATTGTTGGATTTCAGCAAAGTGACATGGGAGCACTGAATATCTCACTGTTTAAATAATCAAATGTTTGTGTGCTGAAGTTCTCTTACATGTTAAGTTTAGAAATTCAGTGTTGTTTTTTATGTGCACGGTGTGTCAGGTGTTTGAAGTTGAATGAGGATGTTTACCGGCACTAATAAAATCTTAATATCTTATGTATTTTATGAATTAATCAAAATGCTAGGGAAACAGTCACCGTTCAAATAAATCCCCTCATAGGATATGCTTTACGTTAAGAAATATATATCACCACAAACTTTTTCAGTTGAGAAAGAAGAATTAATCAAAATAATAACAAACAGAAATGTATGTAATCACCATGCATTTTCATGCACCTTCAGCAATACTGGTATTTCTGTGGAACATCATGATCTATGCTTAAAATGTATCATAGAACTGCTGGGCATGTGCCCCTTCAAGGACTAATGTATCATAACTATCAGGTTACGGTATTATGGAGCCCCTTCCGATGCCTACACATGGTAGCCTTATGAAATTTTTTGTGCAGAGGATTTAAATGAAAATTAAGAGCATGGATATTGCAGTACTGAACCACACACAAGAATGAATTAACTTTAGGCAGAGCAGATTCTACTCTCACCTGAGGTAGTTATCATAAGCCATTATTCAATAATTTCACCTGCAACTGAGCACATCAATTAACTGCAACCTATTTCTCTCAGCATAGACTTTTCTGCTTAAAAACAAAATTGATTGGTGATAGAGAGCTTGATCTCAAGGGGTAACCAGTATTCACATCTTGCAAGCCACTATCCCAAAGTAAAAGGGGAAATATAAAAATGAACTCATACAATTTACGTAACCTTTCTTACTCCTTTCAAAGAAACACAAATAATCCAGTTCCCTAAAATTTCTGATAGATAAAGTATATATTAATAATTACAGGAGGAAAGTAACAACCAAAAAAATCTGAGGCCCTGTAACATAAGGTATTTATAAGGCTTGTCCCAGTGTGAGATACTGTTACAGGATAAAAATCTTCTCAAACATTTTTTCTGAGTCATACAGTAAATATGTCATCTGAGACAGAATTTACCAAAATATGGGATTATATGGAAAGTATGTGAAACATATACAAGGCAAGGCCACTAAGACATCAACCTCTTGTCTCAACAGGATTTTGTAACCTGGCCTCAATTTGGTATCCTGACTATGATTCTGTAAGTGGAATCTATCCAAAGGAGTTTCAAAAGTTGAGCTTCTGATTCAATCAAAAGAGTAATAAAACTACCAAAAAATCCTGAAAAAGTAGGTCAGAATGGATCTCAAGGGATCACTAGTTTCTGTCCCTGCCAAATGCCAAAGTAGTACCTCCCAGATTTGAAGGACTAGATTTGCATTTTGAAAATTGGGATTAAATGTATTTTGGAAATGGGGATTAAATGCATTTTGTGGGAGCAAAATTTTCTGCATCTACACAAGGAAAAAAACTCTGCATTTTTCTCCAGAGAAACCCAAATCAACTCTAAAATGATAGCTTTAATGGCAATTGAAAACACTGCTGGATATGAGAATATTTTGGGGTGAACAACATGCACTATCCTAAACAGAATGATCATGAAAGTTCTTATTAAGACTGCCAAAAAATGGGCAGCATCTACAAGCCACTGGGATGCCTCCCTGGCTCCTGGAAGACTGCATATCCTCTCTGCGCACCTCTAAATGTCCTGTAGGATATGAAATCCTGTGGGACTCTGAGCAACCAGTAGTGGCCCATATAGCAGTGGTATTTGTATATTTGTATCACAGCACTGCTTGTATTTATACACTATATAAATAGGTTTATCTATTTATACCACTGTGCATCTCATAAGATGCTATGGTTGTGCAGGTTTTTCTGGGTGTGATTTAATGCCCTTCTGACTTTCAGAGACAATAAACAGATTCTGAGAGAAGCTTCATGGCTGCATCACCCTGGTGATGAAGCTGGAGGATTACAACAAAATGAATAAAATGACAGATTATTGACCTATCTGATTTCAGTTCCATTTATTAAAAGCAGGTCAGAAAAATGCCTTTGTATCCTGTGTGTGCAGGAAGAAAAACATGTTCCTACGTACAGGCTTTAAGAGTAAAATAAGTGATGTTCTGCATTAATTTCAGTATTTAGCACAACAAGAAATTGAAACAGAACTTGGGTCAGAGGTATATGTAAAAAAAGCAACCCCCTCAGTGCAGACTTTCTCTCAATTTACTCCAGGTGTAACACTTATGTAAACATGTGAACAACAGAAATAATTCATAAATCATATTTTCCAACTTCGGAGAAGGAAAGCCAATGCACAGAACTGCTGTAAACAAGAATGGAAGCATATAGAAAACCAAATTGTAGTGACAGCATTATGCTGAAATAACTTATGGGAATTCACTCCCATAATAATCATTATTTTCTAAATATTTATTATAATGATAAACCTTTTATAACATGTTCTGCAGTTTGCTAAAAAAAAGAGCCCAGTAGGGCTGTATTGTGCTGTGACACATTGGGAAATATATAATGCTTAATAATGCGATTAACTAAACTGTATAAAAATGCCCCGTTTTCATCCTTTCCAATGAACAAATAATTAAAAAGCATTCTTAGCTTTTATAGACACTTACTATAAGAGTAACAACAGCATAAAATAATATATTTTAGAAAACCAGATAGAGGTTTGCTGTTTCTAGTCATTATATTAATGTCTGACATTACAGTATACATAAAATGAAATGAAGGGTAAAAAACCCCCCAAACTAAAAAAAAAAAAAAAATCAAATGAAATTAAGTAAAAGAGACCAGTGATGTTCAATCATATAAACACAAAAGGGTAATAAATTGAATCTGACCAAATCTACATAGAAGATACCAGCAGAACTGTACATGTTTACTCATCAAATTTGCCTCTCTTTTAGCTCTGTATTACTCCACTACTAAAAGGCATTCACAGTTTTAATTTTTATTTATACTTCTATAGTCTTCTGCCTTTTTTGCCCCTGTATTTCTTGAATATAATTTTTGCTGTGAACTTGAAACTTTTCATTTTTCCACATGATGAGGTTTAAGATAGCTTTAAGGAAGTATAATAGAAGAAAACCTGGTGTGCACATCCCTTTAAAAAGATTTCATCTTCTCATATTCTTTTCCTTCTCCATATGCCTTGACAAGCTCAACACGTTCAGATTTTGTAATAGAATGTAGAAAGGTGAGAACTGTATTCACTCATCTAATAGAACAAACCCCAAACAGCCCACCTCTGTGAAGCTACATTAGAAAAACTTGTAATTGTGTTAAGTTTGATTTTTTCACAAATTCACAGAATGGCTGAGATTAGAAGAGACCTTTGGAGGTCAACTGGTCCAATCCCTTTCTCAAGCAAGGCCACCTAGAGCCAGTTGTCCAGGACTTGCTTTCAGCCGTGTCCAAGGAAGAAGACCTGACAACCTCTCTGGGCAACCTTGGCCAATGTTCAGTGTCTCTCATGGTGAAAAGGTGTTTCCTGATGTTCAGATGGCCCCTCCTGTTTCAGTGTGTGCCCATTGCCTCCTGCCTTATCACTGGGCACCACTGAAAAGAGCCTGTCTCTGTCTCTTTGCACCCTCCCATCAGGTTTTTCAATACCTTGGTAACATTTCCCTCAGCCTTCTCATCTCCAGGTTCAACAGTCTCAGCTCTCACAGACTTTGTTCATAAAGGAAATACTCCAGTCCCGTATCTTTGTGACTTTTTGTTGGACTCTCTCCAGTATGTCCATATCTCTCTTGAACTGGGGATCCAGAACTGGACACAGTGAAACATAAAAGAAAGTCTTCACAAGTTTCTTATGGAGTTTTTGAATACAGACTAAGAATTGTGATTGATTTGACTTTATCTGTAAGCATCTTTGCCTCCCTTGAAAAAAAAAAAAAGATGTTGACTGAAAAATTAAAAAGGCTTTAAAGTAATACAAAGCTCCTAAATTTGGGGACCATTACATCTTTTATACAAAGTCTGGGCCTTAATTGTCCCCTGACCACTCTTACTATCTCTGGAAAAATACAGTCGTTGACTAATCTGGACTATGCACCACTTACATGCATCTTATAAAGGTTTCAGTGACATAGTCCACTTCAAAAGAGTATAGAAAGCTCTATTTTTTGCCTTGGCAAATATATCTGTAATTAAATTTTGTGGGATCTAATTTAACCTTTTGTATTCAGAGGTAGATGCATCAGAGAATGAAACACAGATCATAACTGGCAAAAGTGCACATCAGAGATAATTGGATTGTTTTAATTATGTTCATTATGTATCCTCATAAATCTTCTCGAATTACTACTAAAAATATGTACCATAATAAAGCATCAATCTGTTTTCATCTGAAAAAACCATGCTGTGATCTATGCAAAACCAGGCTGCATTGCATATTTATCATTGGTCATTCACAACAAAAATCAACCATATTTTTCTTTCCAGTTGATTAGGTTTGGGGTATTTAAGGCTTTTGTTAATTTAAAATTATCCTTTCCAAAAATCTTCTAATTTCTCTGATTAATAGATAAATACATTATTTCACAGAACATGTATTAGCACACAGTTTCTTTAGTCTTCTCTAGTTTGGGGCCTGAACTTGCCCCCATTGAATTTGTTTCAACTAAAGAATTTTTCCTCCCAGGTACTTAAATCATTGTTCTCACAATTCCCTGAATATAGTTCAAATGTTTTCTTGTTACTGACTGCACCATTTAAATTGCAATCTCCACCGAAAAATAGGGCAAATCAGTCTTTTTTGTTTTCTTCTGGTTTTGTCTAATTTTTTAGAACCTGCAAATCTTCTGGGGCTGACCAGACCTCTGTGGAGCACATATAAGCTTAGCAGCAGTAGGCTGCTTCTTTTCATTGCCTTCTGTAGGCTTTAAGTCAAAAATAGTTCATGAGCCACAGCCTGTAAACTCCAGGCCTAAATTCCTAATGGAGTGGGTGTCTGAGCCCGTTCTCAGATACCAACTTGCCCAACGGGCAAACATGTTCTCACATCTGGTTGCAGCCTGAACTTGTTAGAGGGGTCTCATGCACTCACATTCTCACTTCATCATTCCTGTGCATCAAGCAAAGATTCTTGGGCATACAAAAATCTACTACAACCAGTCTACCAGCTAATACAGTGAAGCTCATGCGATCACAAGCAAAGAGCCAACAATAGAAATGTTTGAAAATTGTAATGGTAAGGACTCAGAGGATACAAGCCCACTTGGTGGCCCCTCGATCCTTGCACAGGGTCAGGTTACATCTCTGTCTGTGCATGTGCATTTTGGATTTGTTGTGGTGAGTGAGGGAGGTTTTAGGCAGTTGCAGACTCTGGGTTGCAGTGTTGTCCACAACAATGTCTTGCAGTAGGAAGGCTTCCTTTCACAGAATGTTTGTGTCACACACTTCCCCACATGCACTCCAGATTTTTTTCTTTCTAAGGATTACCTTTTATTAATCTCCCTCTTTTGTATTTCAATATTTTGAAGTCTTTCAAAATATCAATTGCAGCCATTTCTTTAAAAGGGCAATTAACAATTATAGTAAGAAAAAAACAATAGCACTCAGAATGTTCTCTGTGTATTGCTATTACAGCATAGCACTTACAGACTTTGCTGTCTTGTATAGAAAAGACAAGGTCTTAGATAAGATTGAAATAAACTGTCTGCAGCCCATCACCACTGAAATTAGAAAAATATTAGCAAGTAACTTTAGCTTCACTTTCTATTTTGGAATTACCAATTCTTGGATTAATTTACACTCTTCCACCTCTTAATATATATAGTTCTTTATAAGTATGTACCAACAATTGTCATATTTCCTATGAAACTTTACTTAGAACTTTATTCATTCATAGTATTGTTACAAGTATTTATCACTTAAAAATACCTCTCTTTACATATTTAATGTTTCTGATATTAAATTTGTGTTCTTAATATACATTTACTTCTGTGCTTAATTATTTATAAAATTAAACTGTTACAGTACAAATTATTTCAAATTTATCTTAAATACAAAGCAAAACACTTTGTCAAAGTGTTTAGTGTCAGTAATGAAAAAGGCCTGTTCCCATGTCTGCAGGTCTTCACTTCTCATTATACTATTTACAGTTCAAAATACTGCAAACTAGGAAATGAAGCATGAAAATGTTTTCTGGATGTTTGTTAATCAGTATAAGAGTACAGGCAGAGATGTTGCTGTGGATTGGAAAATAGCAAGAAATTGATATTTTATTTGTTTCCTCTCTTCCCTTGCCACCATATGACTGTGATTGATATCAGATTTATTCTTGGGGAGAGAAATAAGAAACCTCTGGCCTCCCCACTTGTTAGTTTCTCCCAGTGTGCCATATGGAGCCTACCCAAACACTTCACAGCTACAGCCAATGGGGCATTGACGGTGCACAAAAATTAGACTTGTCCTGTCACAGACCAAGTATCACATTTAAAAACATTAACTTCCTCCAGCTTTCTTTCCTGCATGTTTCCATTGGGTTACACAGGCCTCACTTCCAAAAGAAATTTGAAAAAGTAATTCAGAATTCATAACTTAACCTACCTTTGGCCTTTCTGCTGAGGCCACCAAGAACTGTGCCCTGCTGAAGACAGGGAAAAGGGAAGAGGTGAACCATGCTTTGTCTTCATTTCTAACTGCAGTGGAATAATAATTTTTTTGCAACACATGTGTTAATCTTGACAGACACAAATTGGACCTAATGGACTATCCTCAGATAACTCCATGATATCCAGGCAAAGATCTGCAGTGTTTTGCAACTGGAGCTCTCAGAGAGATTAGTCTTCCACAGTTCATCCCATGATATGTGTGTGTTTTAACTTTGAAAGCTAAATATTTCCTGCTGGATTGACCATTTGACCAGATGCTTTTCACCAGCATAAGCATATATACACTCTTGTGTGTTCTCATGTTGCCTCTGTGTGGCTAAGGAAACACTTAAATAAGGATATTTCTTATTGTCCAATTCTGCTGTTGAGTTCTGCAGCACTGGCAACACCACTATCAGTGGCAGATGTCTCCTATGGAATTTGCTCTCATGTGCTCCTTGCTAGATCCCAGTTTTATTGGCCTTCTGAATGCAACATAAATCACATTTTGTTTTGTTTTCATTTGCAGCTATTTGGAAAGGTTTGTGTTTCATCCCAAAGCAGCTGCAGCAGAGTTTTGTGAAGTGTATTGATGTTACTGCTGTGTTATTTTTAAGCCATTTTAGTGTTTTGCAGCAGCAGCTGTCAAAGTAGTATCTGCTATATCCGTAATGCAACAGTTAAGTAAATCTGATTTTTGCTAGCAGAACTTTTGAAGACAACTTTTAAATGTGACACAGTATAGCAGATTTCTAAATGTGCTCTGTGCAAAACCATTTCCTGAACAAATACCAAAAATTTAGGAGTCAGTTGGACCATACTACAGTGCTACAATGTCTAGCAGTTAACCACCAAAATTATCATTACTAGTTTTTCTAACAGATGTTTAACCACTCTCAAAGCATAAATAAACATCTACCAAAGCCTCCGTTCCTCCCCAGAACTCCCAGAAATTATGGCAGGCAGCCTTACAACTACACATGCATAAGAAAAAATTTGCTTATGATTGTGATGTTTGTAAGCCTCCGCTCTTCATCCTACACTAGAGTAGTACTTGAGTAAATTCAACCCAGAGATGGACTATTTTATTAAAGGAAAATCTTTTGAATTAAACTACTTTGTCCAAAGAAGAACAGAGACTTTTCTTACATAGCAGAGGTACTCATTGGGTAAAAAATATTTCTTGTTTGTTACTCTTCTATGCTTCCTTGTAGAGACACAAAGAATACACAAATTATCTCTTTGCTTCTTCCCAGAAATTTAACAATTTGGCTTCTTTGGCAAGCATTCAACAGGCAACAGTTGTCGACATATAAAATGAAATAAAGTGGCAAAACTACAGTGGAATCCTTTCTAATCTAAGAACCATTGCTGTGGGTAGTAACAAGTTGTGGTTTCTAGCTCGTCTCAGTGCTTTTCATCTAAACACATCAGAGAGTCACTAATTTGTCAATTTAACTACCACTACAAAATAGGGTCTAGTGGTCTCCCTTAAGAGCCTTACATGTCCTAATTAAAAAAAAATAAAATAAAATACTGCATTCCCTCTCGTAATTCAAGTGTCTACTGTAGTAAACACAGGATGGGTGGACACTTCAATGGAAAAGTGTAGTGCTCTCTTACAACAGAATGGGTGCTTCCAACGTGAGTGGACTTCCATTTGACCTTATGGTGACCAGCCCTGGTTCACAAATCAGGAAGTGTCTTAATCTGGTCATTCATCACATGAACAGGGAAAGGCTGAATCAGTCAACCTTGTAGTATTGCAACACTGAGGAACACAATGGCAGACTATGCTTTGTTCTTAATGCAGAATTCTGGCTGACGAGATTCAGTCTTTCCACAAAACCTGGCCACAAAGCTCAAAACAATCTGAATTTTATTTCATGTCATTTTAAGACTATGGTGAATCGTACATATGAAGACATCAGCCATTGGGAGCTTGTTATTTTGGGGTAGTGGTATATTCTGAACTACAGAGCTTCGGTCTAGAAGGAAGGGAAGATGGTTTATGAGATGGGTTGCATGTGAGCTTACAGTCAGGGTTGGGTAAGGTTGAAGAAAAAGCTGATGCAAAGATTTCTCATCGTTTCAAACAATTTTTATTGAGATTTAATCTGATCTGAACATGGAGAACAACTAACTTGTGTTTACCTTTAATTCTTATTCACCAAAAGGTTTTTCATCACTAATTTTAGAAAATAAAATTAATCAAATTCATTCATCTGCTTCCTTTGAGTGATGCTGAAACATGAGGAAATCATAAGCACTAAGAAATGGAAGTTATACTGTCTGAGTAAAAGATGCTATATAAAAAGACAGACTCCACACATTGCAAATATATGTGCTTCAGTAATCACTTGAGACTTAACTCCCTGAAGAGGTATCAGTTTTAATTATTCAAAAAGGAGAGTAAGCAATATCAAAGATACCTAAACATTTCTGTACAAATATACTTTTTCTTCATTTCTATCTTCTAAAAGCAAATTTGCATGCAACATTTCAGTTAGTTACAGAAATGTTTCTATTTACTTTAGCAAGAAATACAGGCAAATCACAATGCCTTTAAACTGAAAACCTAACCAGAGGCACTATCACATCTGTGTGCTGATGTGTGGTTTTTACTATACAATAGGCTTCCAGGTCAAAAATGCAAAATTAAATTATTCATAGCCTAGGAGTGAGACTTTCAAAGAGGTATAAGTAAATTGAAAATAAAATTCACATTACATAATCTGTACATGCATTGTGGGTGTAAAGAAGCATGTTTATGGCCCTGCATGTTTGCCTGGACAAACATAAGTCTGGTTCAGACCAGAAGTCAGGTAGGTATATTAGCACTGCACTGCACTTCACCTCATGTAAAGAACAGGCAAGCAGCCTTGCTACACAACAGCCCAACATGATGCACATTCAGACACAAGCACAGGCAGAGAAAGAAACTATCTGCTTACATTTGTGTCAGCACATGCATTCAGCACTTCTGACAACCCTAGCTAAGGCTTACACAGCTCCCACTTATTTTTCAAAGTGCACTCCAATGTGATGCTTGAATGCCTCCACAGGCTCCTTTATGCCTTTATCCAGCAGTTGTTCTGGTATCAGTAGGAAAGGAGGCCAGTGGCAGCTGTAGGTGGGCTATCAACACAATCCAGAATTACACTCACCCAGCATATTCCAGGTTTGGGGTTACACAGCATTGCCATGTGTCCAAAAGACTCTTCAGTAGATTTTTATCATAACAATAACAATTGGAAAAAGAATGTTGGCAAGTAATTCAGGTATTTATCATAATTCAGAACAATAAAATGAAAAAAAAAACCAACCAGAAAAAAGCCCAAACACCAAAAAAAAACAACACCAAAAACACATGCAGATAATGAAAGACATTTTCTAACTTTTTCTGCCCTGTCCAAGAATTGTCCAGGCCTATGTTTAAAAGATATTCAGCCATAAACAAAGCACTCTTTTCTCTTAAATCAATTTCCACTCAAGATCTAAGATGAAGGCATAATAGAGTACAGTGTAAATTGCTCTAGCATAAGGAGATAACTAGGGAAGTATGAATGTTCTTGGTTGTGGGTTTGTGGCCCTGCACAGATATTATTCTAATAAACAGACCAATCTCTAATCTTATGGTTGTATTCTGAGAAAATACGATATGACAGGTCCAGATGTTTGAAACTGTTGCAGCAATTCACACACTGGGAGCAATAAATTATTATAAAGAAGGTATTTAATTCAATTTATAGTGGATTTAGCACTGTCAGAGGTATGGAATTTCTAAGTAAGTATAATTCAGAAATCATTACATGCTCTAGCAAACTTTGGAAGTGAAGTGTGCAAGGCAGAGGGCATTGTCGCCATGCTGGAATTCTTTCTATCTGTTAATCAATATTCATTGCAATACATTTGTATTACTGTAGATTTAAATAGTCTTGAAATAATTAGTATTAAAAAATTTATGAAAAGTTCACCAGTGTTGTACATTCTTAAGCTTTTTCACCCCATTATGAATTTCAGTAATCCACGTAGCATGAACCTTTAAGAGCATGGAATGAACACAAGACTAAAGACTTTGCCTGTTGCACCCAAAACAACTTTTCGAAAGAATATGTTGCATATCTATTTCCTATTCAGTCACCTTTTATATCAGGTTAATCTATGAAGATCTTCCGTCCAGTAATCATTGACCCAAGTATATTTTATATATCTGTGCACTGTGGAATAGTAAGACAATTTCAGTTTCTTCGTTACTAAGACTGTAGAGCCATTAAAAGTGAGCTGCTTATGTTTTCTCCTGATTAAGGGGAATTTTCAGTGTCACTCCTAAGACATATAACTATTCTTATATAAACACCTGTATATGTGTGTGTATATATATATATATGTCTGATTCAAGTCCTGCCAGAAATAAGGGTTTAAGGAATTGACTGAGCCACATGCATGCCAGGAGACATTAGAAAGGAGTTTTATTTTTGTAATGGTGATCCTGCCAACAATCATCTTCAGAATCTGCCCTATTTTAGTTTCCTCATTCTCAACAGATGAAATGTTCAGATCTATTATACAGTTGAGACAGTCAGCAGCACCGTTTAACAGACTTGTTTACATTATTCTGCCATCTGGAGGCATGGGTATTATGATAATGTGACAACAGACCTTTTTTGCTACCTGTAGAACTGAAAAAAAATCTCATCCCTCCACATCTCTACAGTTCATGTCTCACATCCATCTTTCCAGGTCAGACAAAAAGATTTTCTGTGAAACCATGTCAAAGGCCTTACAGAAGTCTAAGTAAACGACATTGGTGTCATGGGCAGATCATGAGCCACATTCATTTCCTAGCCAGTATCAAAACAATCTAGCTTGATTTTAGTTTCTATTCCAGAATTTAAATCATTACACTAAAATATTGTTTAAAAATGGCACTGACTCTCTGAAATACTCTCCCAGTTTGTTGGTGAATCAATAATTTCTCACTGAGACAGTTGTGCACAATATATGTGGGGAAAACATTATACAGACCTGACTTCTCTAGCTTAATTCTGAGAATTGATGTGACAATACAGAGGTTCTAAGGTCAAGGCATATTATACCTGCAGCTCTGTTAGGCAGTTTGCTACTCAGAAAAACAGAAAACAGATACATTTACTGTAACATTGTTTTGATAATTTCATGTTGTTTATCTATTTATTATTCTCCCTATTGTTACTAAGTTATAATTTTTTTCAGAACCTCTCTTGGATTCTATGCCTGGTATTTCCTTTTTAAAATCATCCATATTTTCAGAGATAATTATTCACAGATCAGAGACTACTTTTACTATTGAATTTAGTATGCTGCACTAATTTTCATTAGATTCATGCAATGTGACCACATTTATTTTTTTTTAGGCACCCTTCAACTTATTACTTCTGCATTCAGGATTTATTGTTTATGGCAAGATATTGTGGTGGCTTTGATCATGGCTGGATGCCAGGTGCCCATCAAAGTCATTCTACCACTTCCCCTCCTCAGCAGAGGAGGAGAAGCAAAAATATAATGAAAAGTTTGTGGGTTGGGATAAGGATAGGGAGAGATCACTCACCAATTACTGCCACAGGCAAAACAGGCTCAACTCAGGGAAATTAATTTCATTTATTACCAATGAAATCAAAGTAGGTTAAAGAGAAATAAAACAAAGCTTAAAACACTTTCCCCCAACCCCTCCCTTCTTCCTGGGCTCAACTTCACTCATGATTTCTCTACCTTCTCCCTGCCAGTGGCACAGAGGGACAGGGAATGGGGATTGTTGCCAGTTCATCACACATTGTCTCTGCTACCTGTTCTTTCTCAAGGGAAAGACTCTTCATAGTCTTTCTTCTGCTCCAGTATGGATTCTCTCCCACAGGACACAGTCCTCAACAAATTTCCCCAGTGTGGGTCCTTCCCACAGGCTGCAGTACCTCAAGAACTGCTCCAGTGTGGGTCCCTTCCATGGGGTGCAGTCCTTCAGGGACAGACTGTTCCAGTGTGGGTCTCCCAGGGAGTTGCACATCCTGACAGCAAATCTGCTCCAGTATGGGCTACTCTCCCAACAGGTCCACAGGTCCTGTCAGGAGCAGGCTTCCCACAGTGTTACAGCCTCCTTCAGGCTTCCACCTGCTCCGCTGTGGGCCTCCATGGACTGCAAGAGCACAATCTGCTGCACCATGGTCTGCACTGCAGGCTGCAGGGGAATCTCTGCTCTGGCAGCTGGAACGCCTCATCCTGCTCCATTTCCACTGACCTTGGCATCTGAGGAGTTGTTTCCTTCACATCTTCTCACTCCTCTCTCCAGCTGCTGCTGTGCAGTGGTTTTTCTGCCTGTTAAATACACTATCACAGAGGCACTACCACTACCACTGCTGGGCTTGGGCAGAGGTGAGTGTGTCTTGGAGCAGGCTGGCATTGGCTCTGTCAGACATAGTGGAAGTTTCTGGCAGCTTCTCACAGAAACCACCCCTGTAGCCCTCACAGAACCTTGCAAAGCAAACCCAATACAGATATACCCTGTGCCATTTGTGGGACTGGGCCAAATTCTGCAAAGTCTGATTTGGGCAGCTCTCAGTGGGAAATGTACCTTCATGAACTGTGGAATGTAACTCACAGAAAGCTCAAGGTTTATTTCACTTACAAATACATGCATATGATTTTTATACGGTGATGGACATTTCACTTGACCCCTAGAGGGCATTTCTACAGCCATGAGTCCTGTATGTTTGGCAGTCAGATGCCTCTAATCATCTCTCAGAATTGCATTCAGCCTAAATTATTTGGTGACAAGCACTTTTGGAAAAGCTGAGGTGACCTAACTGAATACAGCCTCATTAAAGATCTCTCACCTTCCATCTGCACACTTCCTCATCTTTTAAACCAGGAGAGCAAACATTACACAGGAAATTCTTTGTTGATGACAAAGGTGCAGTAGCTTTCCCAATTCCTGCTCCTCTCCTCCATGCCTTATAGGCTGATCTTTACAGCATGTCTAATACATTAATTTAGCCTCCTTTTAGCTCTGCTAACCTCACTGCCTCATTTTTGGGTGAAACTTAGACACCTACAGCTGCCACATTTTTGTATGTTTGGTTTTACACATCCAGCTAGATTAATATTTCCTGGAACCTCTCTTAAGTGTCAGAAATTCTTAAATATTTGCATAGTAAAAAGTGCTATCACTCATTACTACAAAATGTTTTGTTATCTGCCAAAGAATTCAGAACTTCTTAAATATTTGTATTGTAAAAAGGGCTATCATTATCATTACAAAATGTTTTGTTATCTGCCAAAGAATTCAGAACTTTGTGCAAGCTGGGGAAAAATTATGCAAAGACAGGAAATTAATAATAAAATATCACTGAGAAGAATTAAAACACATTTCTATTCATTATCAAAAATATTTGCTAATTCAGGTGTTCTGAGGTGTTCAAGAGTCATGTCTTTCCCCATCCAGGAGATGACCTTTAAGTAGTCTTTTCTTGGATGGGTACAATCACAAACACGAATCTCATAACATATATTATAATGCATTTCCACTTATCTTGGTTCTAAGTCAATGAGATAAATAGGATTACATAATGTAATTTTCCTTAACTGAGCAACCACTATGTAGTGTAATACTTTTATGATATGAAAACTATTTATTCAAGGGATAGATCTTATGAGTACAATTGTTATCACAGGAACTCTTATCTCAATGCTTGGTGTCATCATATGCAATATCAGTATCAGCCACCAAAAATACAGAAGTAGTATATACAATTGCTAACTCCAATTGTATAACTGTGAGACTAAAGTTTTGGGGGGGGGAGGGAAATGTTAATTTGATAATTTTTGTTAATCTTTTAGTACTTTTCCCTCTCTTAAAGTCACCAGGACTAGAATATCACTGAATGAAAACCGAGATTCTCTCATATGCAGCACATTTTGACATGGAACCATATCTAACATCTGTAAAAGGGATCAAAAATTACGCAAAAGGTACTGAATTTACACTGAAAGAAAATGCCCAGACCAGAACCACATTCCTAGTCACTACGTCATAATCTTTATCAAGATGAAAGCATCATCAGTTTTTGGGTGACAAGTTTTTATGAAAACCAGAACCTGCTCAAAGCCTAGAATTTACTATACAAATCCAGTGATGGCAATGAAGAGAATTAAACCTTAGTCCAGCTTCTTTCATACATATCAGTAGTAAATAAAAACCTCAAAACCCTGAGGGAAGCCTTCAAAGAAATCACTGCTTTGAGCTTAGCAAATAGACAAGGACCTACATTTTGGGAGGAAACTTCCAGAGCTTCTTTAACTAGGAGAAGCAGTGGGAAAGGAAGATCCCCTTGGCTTTTCTGGTGTTATCAGACCACACAGTGATGCACATTCTGTCACTTTTGTCCAAGTTTATCATCCACCTGTTGGAAAGCATCCACAGAAGAGAGGGAATCACATAGTCCACCTTTCCTCACCTATCTATCCCAATACACTCACCTTTCCTCTTCCTACAGAATCCCATCTGCCCTTTTCTCCCCTGCTTCCACTTTATTCCTATTCACTTTTTGTGTTCCCAAGTCTACTCTTGCCCATAGAAAATTTTAGAAACATCTACATTAATATATGAGATCTAGATCCTTTCAGATCCCTGGAATACTGTTCTCCCATTATGCAGACCAGGTATATGCCAAAGTACAACCCCAGTTCCCTCGGAGCCCATGTATAGAATTTAATTTCTATAGAAATTTAGTGTAGGCACAGAGAGGAGGACTGGCACACACATGGACTTGGCCTTGATACATGGCTGGAAAATGGGATGGGTTTGCAGTTCCACATCAGAGACATAAAAAGTATTCTCATAACTATATATTTAGACATTATTTAGAAAACAATTACGATGATGAACATCCACCAACTCAATCTGCATACTGCCCATCAAGCCTACTACCTGCTATCTTCTACATTCTTCTGTCTGGAGAAAAAAATTACAGGTGAAGGGACAACTAAAGTTGTGATGCCTGCTCCATTGTTCAACCTTCAACTGAGCACATTTCAATTTTGAAGATTCCAAAACTGCCTACTAAAAGTAAGTTTGCAATCCAAGTAATTCACAATGCTCAACAGCCTGTCATCATCCTGCCTTCTAACCTGCATTCAAAAGTCAAGCATAGAAAGGAATCTAGCCCATAGTACATATTATCTATTTAATTTGCATCTAGAAATGGGAAGTAAACCAATATATGCAAGACAAGTCTGCGATAAGAGAAAAGTTTATTGTTTGAAATACCACATAAGTTTTGCTGTGTTCTTGATTTCTTGGTTTGTCATCACTATCTGAGATAGATGAAAATAAGCAAGTATGAATTCCAACTTTCTGGAATACGGAAAGTACCAAAAAGAGCAACTTTTACTATCTTCTATGTACACTTTGCAAATATTCTTGCTTTACTTCCATTGCCACTTTACTTACAGAATTTGTGACAGAAAAGAACTCCAAACAACACATCACATATTATTTGATTACTTTTCCCAGAAATACTAGGAGATAATCATAACATTACCATGTGTGTCTCAGCATAATGAATTTTGGCTTGGACTAGGACACAGCTTCAGTTAGACAGACACATGTAAAATGATGAAAACTCATGTGAGCAGCCGACAGAAACTGCTGCCAACCTGCAGATCTGTGATAAAATAACAGCTGCTACAGTAAACAAAGGAGGCATATCTGCTACAAAAAGAAGCATTCAAGTCTAAAAGTGTAAAGCAACAGTGTTTTTAGAACCTCTGTCCCAAGAAAAATTTGGCATGAGGAATAAAAAGGCATTCTTATATAGTGTTGGGTTTAACAACAGACCTTGAAACACGTATGACACCATTTATACAAATTGAATACTATTACACCAGTAAAACCTGGGCTCAAAGGACAACAAAAATGGCAGGAGCATGTTCATAACCTAGGGAGATAGTCAGCTTTATACTGACTTGCCAAGACAAACAGGAATGCTTAAAAAGTTGTTTCTTTTAAATTTCTGTCTTGTATAGCAAACTCTGATTTATATTGACCTTCTGGAAACAAGTGCAAAGGAATAAATTCTGGGGCAAATACCAAAATTTCTTTTTATCTGGATGTCCTAAAAATTGGTCTAGAATTGATGCCAAAATTCTTAATTGAAACAAAGCATTTTCCATTAATTTCGTTTTGTGGCTAAACAAAAACACTGGCAACTGAAGACAAACACGAGCAGTCTCCAACAGAGACACTACTGACTTCTTGCTGTGAAAAATCTCGACTCTGTAGCTTTCTTAATGCTTGCAAACATGTGTAAGTGTAAACCTTACACAGACAGAATTCTGTGAAAAAGCTGGAGGAAAACAACATATTAAATCCGTCATTACAAACCATGTTAGTTCATTCCTAACTCATTCATGACTAACTGAAGAAAAACAAACCAAATCCTCGGTTAATTACACAACCAGGGTTTCAGCCAGAGGTCTGTGATAAGGTGGCTTCAAAGGTCAGGCACATAAACTACATTTTCAGAGGAGGATCCTACATAAGGACATAAGTTTGGGAAAGATTAATTCACTTTACAGATTGCTAGTTTTCTTTGAAATACATAAAAAGTACCTCAGAAATAAACACCAATCCAGCTCATTTTGCACAACACTTGAATCTTTCTCAAGAAGAAAAGCTCAATTTTAGAAACATTTATTAACTTTGTTTAAGTCAGTGGTGACACAATAAGAGCACATTCATATTCAGGCAGCTAATATTTTCTTCCATCCCTAGGTTGCAAACTGGAACATCTAAGCTGAAAGTTCAATCTGAGAACGAGAAATCTGTGAAATCTATGGGAAAAGTAGCAAGGAGACAAGAAGTGATCCTAATACTAGCATCTGTTTCTAGTCTGAGGAAAATCACTCAGTCCCATTTCACATTATAACAGATCTTTGGGGAATAAAAACCTGAAGGGTTATGCTAGCTGAGTTAAGAAGGGGACTTAGATAACACTAGGAGCAATTTGAAATGAGGAAATCTTATGAAGTCATTTACTATAGCCCAATTCAAATATTAAAAGCAGTCTGCAGTTATAAGCTTCTTGGCCCTCCCTACTATACTGTATGAATCCTAAGGTTCACAATGTGTACAAGCTATGTTAGTACTGAGATTACATAAAGCATAAGAATTTTGGGTTCTATTTCTTTATGGATAAATTATCTCAGGCCATATATGAATGTCATATATGAATTTGCTTTAAGGAAAAGAAAGCTCTTGTAATAACTTGTCACCAGACTCTTCTGTCACCCTGGGAACTTTAAAGAAAAAAAACTCCATGAAGGACCTATGAATAAAATAGAATAAAATAAAACAAAACAAATACAATCACAAATGTATTGGAAATTCTCTTACATGGTGTTATTTTAAAGAATGACAAGTCCTATATTTGGTATGGCAAAACTTCACTGGAAAAGCCTAGAAACAAATGAACAACCCCACCCACAACTTTTCTCACTGCTCTGCTTTGTAGAGGTGTTGGTGAAGAACAGCTGCATCTACACACAGAAATAGAAATCAGGAGACCAAATTCTGCACATGGTTTTATCCAATGTAGCCATGTAATACCTGCTTCAAATTCCAGATTCTTCTGGGGTTTCTTGCCTGTAAAGATGGGACTACAATATCTCACTTGTGAAGAGTGTTTTAATTCACCACAATTAGATTCAAATTAGAGAACTATTCCTTTTAATGAGTATAAAAAATTGCATTGGGATCACATCACTGAAGGACAGGCTGATGTTTATGACATGTAACTCCTAGCCTTGCAGTGTGTGAGGGATGCATGTGAATATCAGCACATCTCTAAAAGTTCAGCAGCAGCAAAGTTCCTTCTCTTTGACAACATTTTTGAATACGGTCTTTAATGAATGCAATCTGCTGGGTCTGACAGGTAAACACTAACTGCTGCTGGGAAATAAATTCAAGATGAAAATCTTTATTGCAACCTCTGCCAGGAAGAGAGATGGAGCTTCTTCTTGGCAAAACTTGCTGAAGAGCACTGCAGGTATTACTCAGTGGTGCTCTGCCTCTCTCTATCCTCTTCAGAATGTGTCTAAGGGAAATATTTCACCAACATAAGAGACTCCAAACATTGAAATTCTGACTCTTTTGTCAAATTGCTGTTTGAGTTTGAATAACAGTTGTCTGTATCTTGTAAAGTTTTATCTGAAGGTGTGTAAAGCAAAAAGAAGTATTGATTTAACACGTTTTCTCCCTCATTATCTTTGACAGAAGTTCTGCATAGTTAGAGATTATCATGACATACTTTTTAATTCTGTATTTCTCAAGGAGAAAAGTTCTACTATAAGTAGAATTATTACAGTTGTAAACCTTATCATTAAACAGGACACCATTTCTCTTGTGATTTTTACAAAGGATACGGTAAACACTTTCCAGAAAATTTCTCACTCAGGACAGGGCTTCTATATAGTCAGATCCATCCTGGATCTTCTGTGTCTTAAATCCAGATGCTTCATACTGTTACTTAAGTATTGGATCTAAATAAGCAAAGTGAAGATCCTTGTTCACTGACCCTGCTCATTGATTTTTTTTCACAGTTGGTCAATTGTTTGGGAATAAACAGAATTTTTTTATAAATGTCTAAGAGATTTGTATAAATCATTTTACCAGTATTTTTGTACTGTGAAATAAAATTGGTAACTTGGTAAACTGAAACATCGGTAATTACTCAGAACTAGAATCACCAGAATTCTTTTCCCCCATAAAAGCACTAATTAATAAGCTTTTTTATCACTTCCTCTCTACCCCTCTAGCATCTGCCTTCCCTAATTCAAAATGTTATTGTTCTCATTGAGCATAGCCCCTACCTTCTTCATTTTCAGGTACACTAAAAGAGCTGCCTACATGGTAAAATGTCCTGACACCAGTGGATACAAGACTACTATGAACTCACTCTTACTACGAACAGCCCAGATCAGTGCATTCTCTCTCGTTCATCGCTTGAACATTGCTCACAAAAGTCTTAAAACACTTAAAATATACCAAATGACTCTGTTAACAGATGTATTCTGACAGAATTTAGCCTGGTTGAGTTCACCTACTGGCTGCTGCACTTAAACCTCCTGTTCTGAGCACAGTCTGCCATCCTACAATGCCTCATTGTTTGGCTCCTTATAGGTGATAATGAAATTGGCATTCAATTCCCACTCCTGAATGGCTTCCATCAGACTTTGAAAAAGTTGTTTGCTACTCCTAGTATTATATAACCATCTCAGTTTCAGCATGCAAAAAGGCATGCTCTAGTCAAATACCTTATCTCCAGGATTATATTAATAACCAAATATGAGTCATCCTGGGCATCAGACATGTTTGTGTCTATACACGATATACAGTTAGGACTCAAAAACTGAGCTAAGTCTGTTAGTTAAATGGCTTGTCAACACATTACCCTATGACTTGGACAGCCCTTCTATTTACTACACAAGTGGCCTGGTTGTATTTCTATCTATGCACAAGTTACCACTACTCTGGAAACTGAAGAAAGGATCACAGGCAGACTGCATTACCTGATAGAAATCTGGTGTTGTCCAGCTAAGCTTTAAATTAGGATTTTAAACCTGCATGATCAGTGCCTAATGAGCCAGGCTGAAAAAGTACTGAGCTTTCTGACCCCAGTCCAGCAAAATACTGAATTACATTTAACCATAAGGACACAAGTAGTCCCATAGATTTCAGTGGAATTAAGTAAGCGGTTTCACGCCTACATCTATCAGTAGCAGCGTTCAGCACTTGCAAATGCAGCCACCAAAGGAAGCTTAGAAGCACTGGGGAATGGATACAGTCATATTGAGTGTATATCTACCATAAGAACAGCAAGGAGTTACAACATAATACTCTCTGTGTGAGGTGTAAGTGGTTTGAAAACAATCAATAATATTTTTTAAGTGCAGCTTAGTCAGAACTGTAATATGCTATGAGGGGAAATAGAAAGGAGTCTTGTCCAAGTAAGTTAAAAAAAGAGAAACAAAGATTCTGACAAACAACTTAAAATACAGGTACATACTTCACTGCAAAGTATCACAGATAATTGAAAACTTACACTGACCCTGACAACAGATAGAAGTTCTCTGTGTGCCCCAGGACACCAAACTGCAACTATTTCAATGTTACAGTCACATTGATATTTTATTGCTCTTTTTTGTTACATTCGTAATCTGGATGTATTAAGAAATGCAAAGCGGCTCCTATGAACATATTAACCCACACAAAATAATCTCAGCCAGATATTTCTACTTCTATGAAATTATTTAAACCTTCATCAACTTATTTTAATCTATCATGTTTTATAGAGTATCTTACCATGAAAAAAGGATCTAATAAGGCTCTTCTAACCAAGAAATATCTGGAACCATGAACAGTTTGTCTATCATCAGGCCTTCCCAAAAGGACCCTATTCTTCCACAATCTTTTGTAATTTCTTTTTTTTATTTAACATGAAAATATTAAATGAATCTAATGTATAACCTCAGGCCCCTTGTGCTTAAAATGGGATTTTAAGTCTTTAGGACCAATTCAGCATCTCAGAATATCCCAGGCAGATACCCACTGTATGTTCAAAGTGCCTGAAAACACTAGCACATCATTTCTGGGCTTGAAAAGTACCTACATAACTACAGTCTTGTGCCACTGGCATTTCTGAAATATTCTGCCCTAGACAAGGGACATTACTCACATTAAGATCTCCAGAAAACCAATAATTGGACCATCCGACACCTAAAGCCAATAGCTGAACTAAAGGCATGCTGAATGACAGGATTAGGCTCCCTGCAGACAAACAGTCATGGTGGTGACTGACATCACTTTGTTAACTAACTGGATGAGAAAATATTTACACAGGATGTGGAAAATTAGACATCAAATCATCCATATTTGCATGCAGGGTCTCGAGTTTGAATTCATGTCTGAATCCAATCTCAGACTCATCAAGGATAAGACTGAATCAAAGACTCCTACCTTTCAGGCATCTGTTCCGGAATCACTCAGGCCAACTGCCTTTCAGCCTCCTTAGCTAAAGCTCTTCTAATGTGCAAAGTAAAACAATTAGATTTGAGTCAGGATAGGGAGCAGAACTTGGGTCACTTCTCTTGCAGACAAGTTTCCAATATGGCTGAGGAGCCATGCCCTAAGTACACTCAAAGAACCCTTTGTGCATCAAATAAAAAGAATACTTTCAACAGCACACACTGGGGGGTGAGAGGGTGTGTGTTGTGTGTTGAGCAGCAGGTTCCCAACTACCCCATGCCTTGCCAAGACAAGGGTCGCCCCTGAGGGGCTGCAGAGCATGGGCAACCCACACATGGCTATAGAGAGCCCTGAGGGGCTGCAATGCACAGGCCACCTACACAAGGGTAGAGGTACTAATTAAAAAGAACAGCAGCAGCAGACCAGCGAGAAGCTCAGAGCTTCAGACCAAAATCTGCACACACAACACCAGTCTGCTCCACCATTCCTCACCTCACTGGAGGAACTTGTAATGACCCAGTGTAACCCTTACTAAAAACAAGAGAAATTGAGACTAGGAAATGGTAGGATAGGTGTTCAGCTTGGTAAAAGGGAAGGAAAAGTGTTTCTTTGTTTAATTGATTATGTTGTTTTCTTCTTAATACACAAAATATTGATCAGAAATTTCTGTAAATGGACAATGAATTAAGGACAAATTCACCAAGTTAATTTTGCTCATAGCATTCATCTGAGCAAAAAAATCAAATTCCTGCACAATTGTAGGTCCAGTCTCTCTACTCATGGAAGGAGACTACCAAAGTAACCATCAACACAGAAGTACTGATGCACTCATTCTTGTCTATATTTGTGAGTCAAGAAGTATTAGACTCAACATACCCCCACAAAAGAGATGTGTAAGACATTTAGTCACACTGAGATGTTTCTTTCAGGGTTTCTACACTACTTGCAACAGGAG
The DNA here is from genome assembly GCA_013396695.1 of Sakesphorus luctuosus. NCBI lineage: Eukaryota > Metazoa > Chordata > Aves > Passeriformes > Thamnophilidae > Sakesphorus > Sakesphorus luctuosus. The sequence goes on along the minus strand of VWZD01008883.1, from coordinate 94,220 downwards.
GATAAAGAAAGTGGTTTGTTGCCAGAAATGTGTGTGAAGCATGCAGGGCAACAAAAACTAAACTTGTCCACCTCATGGATTCATGCATCTATATCTCACCTCTTATGGAAAAGATCTAAATATTGAGTGATTTTAACTTTTCTTGGTCTAAAATTCAAATCAGATTTCTTGCTAGAATTCTTTAACTATGACTTTGTCAGCCAATGTTAACGTTTATTGGAACCTTTATTTTTTCTGCAAAACAGAAATACGTTGCATTTGCTAGTTTGGTACTGACAATCGTGGCCTGGTTTGTTTTATACTGCCATCAGCACCTTTTTTAAAAAAAGCCATATAGCAAAATAAAAAAATTAGTTCAGACAAGAAGCTTTTTTACATTGATAGGAAAGTTTTAAGTCATTGAAGCCAAAGAATGCCCACCCCTGAGGTTTTGGCTCCAGAAAGTGACTAACTCCTTTTATGCAAATGAACAGGCATCTATCTGTTCTTACTTCTATACCTCAATAAAATCTGTAAGCAGCACAGCTTAAAAGTTTCTGTGTAATATAGCATGGAGCTGTGAAAAGCAACATACCATTTCATTTCTTGTAGTAATTCCAACTCCAGATTTTAGAAGCCCAGTTGTATTGTTATAAACAAACCCTACAAGTCTGATCTGATTGTGCAGACAGTAAGCAGGCACACAGTTCCTCTTAATGTATATTAAAAATTCTTGGCACCCTAACGCAAACAAACTGCAATGAAAAAAATATCGGCATGAGCAATCCTCCAAGTCTTGCTTAAGATTTCCTTCATTTCCCCATGGTCAGTCTTCCCTGGTTTTTGTGCTGAAATGCATACCATTATTTGTCTAGATCTGAGCTAAGAAAGAAAACAAAACTCTCTCTCACTGAGAATATTTTCAAGCAGTCTTTCAGAAGTTTAATGCAAACCCAGTACCAGCTCCATTTGAATAATATTAATTTTGTGCATCTGCAGCTGTGCACATGCTTTGGTATAGCTCTGATGAATTCTAAGGAACAACTGTATCAAACCTCATGGTAGCTTCATGTTTGGTATTAGAATTCAAGCTGTCATTTTAATGAAAGAAATGGCCAGGCAGTCAAAATTGCCCTAGCTTGAATTTTTTAAGAGAAAACAGAGAGAATAATATTCATTAGCAGAAAATTTTCTTTTATAAATAAATTCTGTTTGATTTAGGGGGTGATTTTACCAATGTATCTTCCTCTTGGAAATCCACAGCTCTGAAAGCCTCTGAGAACTGTTTTAGTGTCAGAAATGCCTTTATATTTAAAGTTTAATTATAGGCCTTATTTCTATCTTTTTATGCCAGACAAAACTTTTGGTAGCCAATGGGAGTTCTATACATCTAAAGTAACCTCTGCAAATGAAACACAAGCAATTAAAAATATATTATCAATTAGATTCAAAATAGTATTTTAAATGTTTCTGTAATTGGAACTATAAAGAAAATTTTAGCTGCCTAAAACATAGTTTCTATAAATGGCAGTTTCAAAAATGGTGTTGGCATCTTCTGTGTTAAAAACTTGAGATTTGCCCTTATGGCAATAATTACTTGGCAATTCTAGTTCACTCAAATTAGGTTTTTTTCAATCACAACCATTTAACTGACGATTCTGATGCCACCTTATCAGGACTCCTCTTTCTTTTCCTTCACTTCAAATTCACTGAAAGTAATTTATCAAGTCACAAAGCCAATATAATTTCATTCCTTTACTTTTCTTCTGTCGCTGTCCAAACTAAATTAGTCTATAATTTTGTCTTCCCTGAATGAAAATTTGGATCAGAGACAAGATTCACTCAAATATTCTGCATCTGTTCACAGTACATTTGTGTATAATTTATAATTACATCATAAAACATAGCAGATATTCAGTTTTGAAAACTGAATACTCAGTTATTGGTGCAGTAAATGCAGATAGCAAGTGTGTTCCAGATACTGCCGGAGAGGATTTTTCTGATGATTTTGCTTGTAAGTAGCACATTTTACCATTAATTAAGTAACATTCTGCATCAAGTTGTTGTTTGGGGGTTTTTTTTGCCATGGCAATTCCTAGAAATATCATATTTACATGTGGAATATATATTTATATAATTAAAAATAAATATAGAACATTTTAAATAGTCTTGCATGTCTGAAACTGATTCCTGGCAATTGTTAGGAGAAAGAACTTCTCTGGAAAGGAATATAATAAGCATTCTGGTCTTGTGGCTTTCTGAAATCAGTTTTCCTCCAATCATTCACAAGGATTTAAAGCATAACTCATACGCACAGTTACAGCAAAATAAACTCAACAATTTTTAACTATGTTTGTTTTTATCTTGACTGATACATTTCTCTTGCCACTTCTTTGAGCCCTCATTTAGTGAGATATAACCTATTTCTTCTACAATACACAAATCACTACCGTCATGAAGAAAATTTACAATCAAGAAGAGAAAATGACATAATATTGTAGGAATACTTTCATGTTGACAAGAGAGATTTTCCTGCAGAGCAGAACACTGATTTGACTACTTGAAGATACTTCATAAATAAAACACTTTCCTAAGAGACATTTAAAGTTGCAACACCCAGAAAGTCCCAGAACTCCCAGGAAATATATTGCTAACACCACACAATGACTAAGCCTTCTAAAAATGGTCTGCAAAGGATGAAGGTCAAATGGAACAGAAAGAGGACACAAATACATTCTGTGGTTTGCCTTTCCTCCTCAAACAGGTCCTTGGCAGATACATCTCCTGTCCCTTGCATCGCACCATACTGGGACAAGTTATAGCTACATCATTTTCTCATGGCCTTCCAATATCCTGTCTGACCTTTAATCCTTGCACTGTATGACCTCTCAAGAAATCTCCGTTCTACTCACCAAACACACTCACTCTCACCCCCATTTCTTCATTTTTCCGGGTTCTTCTGCCAGGAAACCAATGTTTTCCATGACCCAGCAGCTGGATTTAGAGGTGGATCAGTTAAAATCTAGCACTGTTTATAAGGACAAATGATGATCTTTGTACATTCAAAAACAACCTCTTGTAGCCTCTTAACCTTGTCCCAGAATTGCATTTCTCCTCGGCTAGGTCAACCTAACAAAACATGACCAAGTCATGTCAATGATATTATAAGCCAAGAACATGACAAGAATTTTGAAAAAAACAGAACCACAATGACATTTTCAAAATGCTTAAATGTTTATTTTAATCTGGTTGCTGACCAAATTTCCCAGGGAAGTTTAAGACTGAAATGACATGAGGTGTACAAAGCTATTGGAAGTTTGGATACTTTCTGATGACGTTGGGGATTGTCTCTAAATTCCTGGCATTTGATGAGCCTTGCACTGATAATATCTTAAAGAAACGACAGAAAGTGGTCATGGGAAGAAGAACAGGCCTGAGTTAAGAGCAAAGTAATGGTCTAAGGAGAAATGGGATCACTTTTTAATTTAGCGGTCATATAAGGATGTTGCTTTTGTGGATCTTCAATCTTTCCAATCTGAAGACAGAGAAAGATGATAGATCACCCACATCAGATTTTTGGCCCATGATTATTTTCTATTGAAGTTATGTCAAACATAATGAGTTTACAATTTTAGTTGAGACCTCCAGGACCTAATAATATATACAAACAGAGAATAAGGAAAAGCTACTAGCTACCAACCCAAGAAAAATTTAAATTGTCTACTGTTAGATAGTTAAATCTACCTAACTTCTTTATGCTCTTCTAGGATTGTCAAAGTTTGAATTACTTTCCAAAATAAATATTCCTCAATGTTTCACACTTCTTTCATTCTTCCAGAATTTGCCATACACTAATTGTTTTGTCTGAAATTTTGGATGCTTGCTTCAGGATGATTCAATTACTACCATCTGAGAGATTCTGATGTCTGCAAAGCTTCAATTGAATAAGGCCAGCCTAACCTCTGAAAAATATAAATTCTCAGATGCTGAAGAGAGGATTGCCATAATACAAGAGATCCTTACTAAGAATTCAATCTGTACTGAGGATGTTCAGTTCTCACAGAACATTTACCTTTTAGCTGAATTGCTGCACAGGCCAGTATACTCAGTTTCAAGTATTAATTGATTTGCTGTATTTTCTATATTTCTCACACTTGCAGTCAGTTACCACTGGGGGGAGAGGATAAGCAAACCAAAAGCAACCAAATTTTCATATACACTGCTCAAATCCTGCCAATCTGAAAAACAATGAGACTTCATATTCCTTCTTCCTCCTAGGTTTAAACCTATTTTCCTGGTGTTTAACAATCTTCCCTAGGATGAGACAGTGTGTGCTGAATTTCAGGAACATCAGGACTTGTCTTTCAACAGAATATTGTGGGCACAGGGGTGGACATAATGATGTAGTGTCAAAATGAAAATTTTAAAACAGAGCTGTGGCACAGCTTCCGTTACTGAGTGATTACTGTCATTCCTCAGTAACCCACTTTCCTCCTCAAGCTGTGCCATTAACGTTCTGGAGTATTAATTAGTGGCTTTGAGGTCATCTCCAGCACTTAAACTATGTAAGGATTCCTCAAAATTTAGAAAGAAGAAGCACGAACTTGTATGAATCTAGAACCAGATGCAGAAATAGATTGGGGGTGGGGGAGGAAAAATGTTATATTATTTGCAATCAAAATGTCTAAATTGTTAACAAATACTTCAGCAAAATGTATATTTATCCCACAGGGGGAGGGAGTTAGAGGGATGTTCTCTTTCATGAAGAGATCATTTTGCTCTCCACTTCAGTGTGTGATCTTTAGGATCTTCTAAGAATATCCAACAGACAGGCAGAGAGCTGCAGCATGGAAAGGCAGGGATGGAAGGTCTCTGTAAATGATCCCTTGGGTCAACACTGGAAGAGCAATTCCTATGGCTGCTTCAGCCTTCCAGACCTTAGTGGGCTCATGTTCTTCCAAGGGCAGTGTATTGGACATGTATTTTGCTTTCTAAATCAAAGGCTCGGTATGCTCCTGAGAACACCATAAAGTCACCTTTCCAAGCAATTACTGAGGCTGTGTGGTACCACAACCTTGTGACATCTTCAGAGGACCACAACTACTCTGAGCCACTTTTATAGTAGCTGCTGCCTCCCACAACCTGATGAGCTCCAGGTACTTATGTCTCCACCTCTTCCACTTTTCATCCAAAAATCAAAGTTCTGCATTTGGTACCCTTGCCAGAGATCCCAGCCCTGGATCAGGCATTTGGCTTCCTTCTCCTATTTTTGATGCATATGAAAGATTAGTGCCTGATCTTTTTAAGATTTTAGAGGTGGGGGGAGAGGGGGTAGTTTGTTTTTTTTAATGTGAAAGATTGCCTACTAAATGAACCAGAGAAATGAAAGCATAGAAGAAAGGTTTTACCTGCTGTTGCATCGAAGTACTACTCACCACCACAGTAACGTGATTTTAGGATAACTAATGAATGAGTTGTGATGTGATAAACAAAGCATTAAGAATGTTGGGATAAAAAAAAGATTCATGATAAATTCTACCTTTGGTCTCTCTGACTATGATTTTGAAATAATTTTTTTAAATATTGTATTAAGTCTGTAACAGGTTTTTTTTTTCTTTACCCTGAGAAGTAGCTTAAAAAGCAAGGGACAAATACCTAAAGTATCTTCAGTCACTTTAATAAAAGAAATCAGTGTTTGAAAAAGACAGTTCATCTGTAATTTTCTGAACCATAGGAGTGACTTACTGCCATGTCCCAGTGTTTTCCAGTTGTATGCACAATGATGTACATGGTCTCCAGGGCAGTAAGAGTGGTTTACATTACACTATAGCCAACTGGAGCTGACTCCATCTATAACTTTTTATTTTTTTTCTATCCTTTTGGTATTTTATCCAGCACACTTGCATCTATGCTCTGTGATAAACTATATGTTGTTAACATTACTTTTGATCTTCTATTAAGCCTGGGGGGCTCAAGATGAAACCAAAGCTGAGATTTGCAACAAGGATTTACAGGAAAAGCATGTGTAAAGGCACCTTATAGACACTATTCATCTATTCTTTAATCGATTAAGTAATAAAAATAAGACTTTGATTTTCCTTCCCAAACATTATTCTATCTGCAATTACTTGAGCTATTTTCCTGGAGACAGCCAAAATATACATGGATATTATTATTATTTAAAAAAAAAAGCCTCTCAAAGACAATATTGTAACCATACTATTTACTCAGCCACAGCTTATCTGATTTAATTTGGTGAGATCTGAAAATTATTTCACTCTAGCATAATTTCAGCTGCTGAGTTACATATTAGATTTTCTTCTGACAGGCTTAACCCCTTTGATTTCATGACAATTATGTAAAGCAATCTGTTTCGCTATAGCATTGTAAAGCTATGTTCTCATTTCACAGAAATTCATGGGAACAGAACACAAATATTGCAAGAGTATAGTACACAATTAAATTCTGTAGAATTAAAAATATTAACTTGTTTTAAAAAGCAGTAACAATCTGTGGCAAACTGTCAATTATATTAACGTTTGGCACTTGTATAACAAGAAACGGCCGGAACATCTAAACTGATTTTCAGCATAAAAAGGAAGACCAATTTCTCAGCAGGAAGCCACAGAGGAGACATTTCTGACTAATACAACCTATAAAAACACTCAGCTGAAATCATCTCCACGTGAGAGGATGAGTTTGCATCTATCTGGGAATGAAAGGAATAACATTTTGGGGCTCTTCTACCTACTACTGAACACTTGCATAGCAGTGATAAAACTGTACTGGGGTTATCTCACAGCAAGCCATTCTTGATTCAGTAAAGCATGTACAGACAAGCTTTATTTTTAGCATGGACTTGAACCACTCTGTTTCAGTGGAAACACTTACATATACCCTTATCAGACTGAATGACAGTGCTCTCCTAA